>CM064525.1:41376197-41519040 GCA_032716605.1 Paralithodes platypus
ATCATAGTGCATAAACCAATATCTACATAAGGAAAGCTTCAATACTATTCTGTATCTACTAATCGAGTAAAGTCTAGCTGGGATACTGTGGGCAAAGGGTAGCAGTGACTGAGCAAAAACGGCTCGTAGCCTAACGAAGTCCTCACAACTGTTTAAAGTATTACGTTAACACTAACAAGTGCACTTTGAGAAATCCAGATACCTTGTATCTGGTTTTCCTCCCGGCTCCTTGACAAAGTAAAAACAAGCTGTTAATAAAATACAGGGTGGTTAGGCTCTTGCCCTCACGCACTGTAAATTATTAACTCAACACAGTCAGCCGCGAAGACAACCTAGGCTTCACTGAACCGAAACGAGTATGCAGGTTTATCGCTTAACCACTGCATCAAACAAACAACTCGTAACACAGAAAAGCCTTACCCCAGTCTAGCATTACCTAGACTAGCAGAAAACATGGAATAATAATAATAACACACAGGGAAATGCATAGACAAGTGCAACAAACATAAATCAATCCTATTCTAAGTTAACCCTTCCAAAATAAGCTATCTAATAGGCATGGATCTCATGGGAGCTCAAGCGATAAGACGTAGGCTGACTAGCTCTGCACCAACGGACCATGGAAGTTAAAAAGGGTAGGGAAAAGAGGAGATAAGAATGTAAGGTAGTAGAGAAAGTTCACATCAGTCAGAAGAATATATATAGTTAGCAAGGGAAATGAGAAGTCGCTCTGCCTAATGAGTTCTGATCAAAAAATGGCTAGACTTCCCTTTTTATACTCGGCCCTCTAGTGAGCCCAACGTGAACTACTAAGGACCGCCCACTGACAATCATTACGTAATTTCTCTCTCTCCTCTGGGATAGACAAAGGCTTTCCTAGCACTGAGGGGAGGGGGGAGGGGGGGGGAGTGCTAGTGAGTTAGGCCCACCTCCCGCATGGCGCACCCACTGACCCCCAACTGTGGCTGTCGCTTCTCCCATCATTACAAATAAGTTTTACACACAATACTTATAACTAATGATATAAAATAGAACTCGTTGACTCAGATGAAAAAAAAATACATATTCATATTACTTATAGTACAACGGCTCACATGAACTAAGTTAGGAAACTCTACATAGACTACAGCCAAAGTTCCTGCCCTGACGATCCTAGCGAGAGTGGGGCATGACTAGGCGTTCTGTACAGCATGCTCACACTGCACATGCGTCACACCAAAAACATCTCCAACAATTTCTCTTCCTCGTCTTTCCCTCCCCTTTCCCACTCTGATGGCACAACCATCACTTCTTCCTCTGACAAAGCTAAACTCTTCGCTCAAACTTTTGCTAGAAACTCCACCTTGGATGATTCCGGTGCTATTCCTCCCTCTCCGCCCTCCTCTCTCTTACTTATGCCTAATATCCTAATCTCTTCAATAGATGTACTTTCTACCCTCTCGGGGCTTAACACTAATAAGGCGTACTGTCCAGACGGTGTTCCTCCTGTTGTTCTCAAAAACTGTGCTTCCGTGCTGACTCCCTGCCTAGGCAAACTCTTTCGTCTCTGTCTATCCTCTAACGTCTTCCCTTCATGCTGGAAGTTTGCTCACATTCAACCTGTCCCAAAGAAGGGTGACCGCTCTCAATCATCCAACTATCGTCCAATTGCTCTCATTTCTTGTCTTTCTAAAGTTTTTGAAACTATTCTTGCTTCCAAATTTCTTAAGCATTTCTCTTCTCTTAATCGGCTCTCAGATCGCCAGTATGGCTTCCTTAAGGGTCGCTCTACTGGTGATCTTCTTTCATATCTTACTAACTCTTGGTCATCCTCCTTTCGGGACTTCGGTGAGACTTTTTCTATTGCACTAGACATATCGAAAGCCTTCGATAGAGTCAGGCATAAATCTTTAATTTCTAAACTGCCTCCTTCGGTTTCTATCCCTCCATCTGTGCCTTTGTCTCTAATTTCCTTTCCGGCCGTTCCATAGCTGCGGTTGTGGACGGCCATTGTTCACTTCCTCACCCTATAAACTCTGGTGTTCCTCAAGGCTCTGTCCTATCTCCTATTCTCTTTCTAATTTTTATAAATGATCTCCTTAACTGTACCTTAATTCCCATCCATTCATACACAGACGACTCAACCTTACACTACTCCATTACTTTTTCAGAACGCCCCAGCCAGCAATCCCTCAACGACAAACGTAATGAAGCCATATAACTCTTAAATTCTGATCAAAATACTATTTCCAATTGGGGCAGAGAAAACCTTGTTAACTTTAATGCTTCCAAAACCCAATTTCTCCATCTATCTACCCGTCAGGATCTCCCAGCGGACTATCCCTTATTCTTCAACAATACAAAAATCAACCCTTCATCTTCTCTCAATATTCTTGGTGTCTCTTTTTCTTCTGCTCTCATTTGGAAGGACCATATTACCAGTCTTGCTAAGGCAGCCTCCCAGAAGCTGGGTGTGCTCAACCGCCTTAGGGGGTTCTTTTCCCCTGCACAGCTTCTTGCTCTGTACAGGGGCATAGTGCGCCCTTGTATTGAGCATTGTTCACATGTGTGGGGAGGTTCCTCTCACACCGCTCTCCTAGACAAGGTTGAAAGGAAGGCCTATCGTATCATTAACTCCCGTCCACTCACCAACTCTCTGCAATCTCTCTCTCTCCGCCGCAATGTTACATCTCTCTCGCTATTCTATCGCTACTATAATAATCAGTGTTCCTCAGAGCTATCCCAGTGCATACCACCTCCTTTACGTGGTACCCGTCTTGCAACTCAATCCCACCCCTACTCTGTGCAACTCTCCAACCCAAGAGTGAAACATTACTCTCAAACTTTCTTCTACTCAACAGCTGAGCTCTGGAACTCTCTCCCAGAATCAGTTTTTCCCGCTTCCTATGACTTAAATTGCTTCAAACTCTGTGTGTCCAGGCATTTTGGCTCGAACGTCCCTTGATTTTGGCCCTGTCACTCTTTCAACTATGGGGGAGGCACTCCCCCAAGGCAGTTATGCCTTTTGCCTCCCTCAATCACATAGAAGAAAAAAAACAAAAAACAAAAATGTCGTTCATCTACACTATATAGTATACAAGAGGTTTAAGGGATCTGGCATCTCAGATGTGTTGGTGGCAGCTGGTGTTTATAGCAGACAGGTCTGTTGATCAGACCCTTCGTGGAAAACATGTTAAGCGTGGGGTTCGCTGCTTGCGACTATTCTACGAGACTCTGGTCCACCATGTCATAGACAAACGTTTGAAAGATTCCCCTCTATCTGAAGAAGTAAAGGCATCCCTTGCCAAGTTTCGACATCCGATTGATGCACAGGAACTTGCAGATGAACATGCAGAGCTAGAGAGAAATGCTGAGCTGAAGAACCTCGTTGATGCTTTCTTCAAGGATTTTGAGGGTGCCCCACAAGCAGAATACTGGATGTCATTCATGGAAATGGTTGAGGTTCTAACTCAAAATATCCATGCAATCAGAACAAGCAACTGGACTGAGTTCAAGTCCTCACTCAAGCTCATGCTTCCTTTGATGCAAATCTATGATAATGACAGGTATGGTCGGCATCTCCCCGATTTCACCGCAGTGCTTGATACCCTTCCTGTCGATCAGGCTGCATTCATGGAGAGTGGTATGTTTGCACAGTCAATGACAGGAAAACCATATTCGTGTGTCGCCCTCGACATATGGATAGAATCAACAATGAATAAGGGCTCTAACCTGAAGTCTGGTTGGTTGGCCATTCTGAACAATGAAAAGCAGCTCCTTTCAAACACTCGGAATGTGAATAACATCAATCGGGTGAGAACAAAGGTCCATCGCCATGCTAATCGCAAGAAACAAGGAAAAGGGAAGCATGCTGATTGCTCGTCGAGTAAAATGAAGAAGGATGAACAAGCTGTACAGGATATAAGCGCATGTCTCACTGAATTCAAGTGTGATCTATTTGACCATACAAACAAGACACTTCGATCCCTACAGTCAGGAATCCCAGCCTCAGACGCTCTCGCTGCCGACTTGAAATCGGCAAAGGAGGATGGCACAAGCAAACTGAAGCAGTTCTTGCATGAGAGAGTGTATTCCAAGACCAAGTCTCTCAACGTCACAGAGCTCCCCGTAGCAAGCGTTTGAACTTTTCAACTCAGGAATTGAAGAAAGCAGATGGTGAGAACCTGAAGGGAAAGACTGAGGAAATTGAGCGTAATGCCTTGGCCTCTGTTATCGGACTGGTTGAAACGAGTGGTGCCCTCAAACTTCAAGAAGTCCTGCAGCATCGTGTTACAGCCGAGTGCCTTTCCATCTTCAACGTCAATGGAACCATCCGTAAGGCACAGAAAAGCAAGCTTCAACAAAAACTAACTATGACTGTCATTCCAGAGCCTGATGTATACACGTCTATTATTGATATGGGCCTCATCTGGCGCCTAACAACTCCTACCATTGAAGACAGAGAGAAGGGAGACGGTACCAAGTATACCTGGGGAGATTATGCAGAGAAGTTGGTGCACTTCATTCTAACGAGACACAAGCATGCTGAGCGCATCATTGGCGTCAATGATTCATATGATCAGAATTACACGATCAAGGACAGTGAGAGAATACTGCGCCAAAAAAAACTGCCAATCAGCAATGTCTTCATGAAGACAGAAGATAAATTTCCTTCTATTAAAGTTTTCCATGCTCTCCTGGGTAAACCTGAGAACAAAATCCGCCTTCAGGCATTTCTTCAAACGGAATTCCAGAGAACAGCAGCAACAACTAGCACCGAGATCATCTACTGTGTAGTTGGCAGCACTGCAAAGAATCTAACCACAGGCAAGCCTGTGCCAGAGCTCACATGCTCCCATGCAGAGGCAGATACGGCAATGCTCACCATATATAGTGTGCTCCGGTCAGACAGCTACACAGCAGCTGTCGTTCTTGACACAGAGGACACAGACAACTACGTGCAAGCGGCATATGTTGCTCAGAAGACAACAGGAATCCTGTGTGTGAAACGCAAACGTCAGCTTATCGATGCCCGATGTTTGTGCAGTGAGGCAATGGCTGCATCCATCATACCACTTCGTGTCCTCACTGGGTGTGACCACAACTCTGGCTTCTATGGAGCAAGCAAGAAGCTCATCGCAGATCGTCTGGAGAAGTCTAAAGAGGCACACGATCTGCTAGCAGCATGTGGTACACAGCTCCTAGTCACCGAACAGGTCATCAGTGATTTGGAGCGGTTTGTCATTCGATATGTCTATGGTGATACCAAAAGCAAGACCCTGGGAGATGCGAGGGCAGTGAAGTGGAGACCTCAGAAGAAAAAAAGCACTATCCGACTTGTGCCTGACTTGGACAGTCTCCGTCCACACTTGGAGCGTGCAAACTATCTTGCATATTTGCAAAAGCATTACCAGCTCCAAAGTCACCCCTCACCGATCGGCCATGGATGGCATCTTGTAAATGGCCTATGTCTGCCTGTCCATTCAACCCAGCCCCCACTTTCCCCATCCATACCACTACCTACAAATCCGCAGGCAGAGAACAACAGTGATGATAGCAGCGAAAGTGAGGACAGTGATTCTGATAGTGGCTAATACAGTGTATCATGTAGTGACAGTGAAGTGGCAGATTAGTATGTACAATTAGTATAATACAATACAATAACAATACAATATACAATACAATACAATACAATAACCATTCCAGTGGATTTTTAATGCCAGAATTAGTGAAAAAGGATGCCTCATTCGTCCTTGTAGCTCATCTGATGCCAGAGATATTACATTTCATGTTTTTCAAGATGGCGTTGGCGGCCATTTTGAATATTGGGCTCTAGCAGAGTTAGCCATCTTTTTTCAGAGGGGCATAGGAGCTAATTTTCCTTTAAAATGGTTAAGGTTGTCAAATCCATCGAGAGAAAAAGGTAGGAACAAAATGGTCACGGATTCCAAGCAAATGACCCTACTATAACTATATGAAAGGATGATAGAGAATCGTTAGGAGTGTTGCTTGGACGAAGGTTTGTAAGAGAGAGACCCAGCAACCCACTTTGGAGCTGCACATGGGTTTGTTGATCTGCGCAAGCGCAGTGCGTTCGGTAAATATATCCCATTACTTTGTACTAGGAAACAACACAGTTGTATAATTGGAATAATAACATGCTACTTACCCATATTCAGCTATAAAATAATCTATTCTTCCCGAAAGCGTTCAACTTAATGCTACGTAAGCGTTCAACTTAAGACTATGTATAGGATACGTAACGCTGCCTCAACCCCGATTACGTAGCATTGATACTCTTCATAATAACTAGAGTATGGACATATTCCTGCCACCGAACTATACAATATTTATAATTGCCTGGAGGCAAGTTTATTCCGCCAAGATTGGGAGGATATTTGGGCTGCCTGTCGACGGGGACGTCCACTAGAAATGTCAACAGGCTACGCCAGTGTAGAGACCACTGAGGGGATATCACTGGATAACTAGTCTGAGGGGTGGTCCTTGCGATCTAGCTCCCCTTCAAGAGGGTATAGATGTATAGTTGGGCGTGTAATCCCCAGTCGTAGTTCGAACCTTGGCTACACGAACCTCGCCATCACTACCGGTTAGGAAATTCTCTATATGTCCCAATTTCGAGAATGCACATGGACCCTCTTCATGGACGGTAACGATATCACCCTCCTTGGGCCAGTTTACTTTTCTGTGCTTTCCTTAGGGTACCCAGATATTCAGTTGATCAGCAATTCCAAATGTCTCGCGATAGATTGCAAAATTTATTTGCTTACACAGTTTGGATCCTCCACAACATCATCATCATGCTCCTCAGGTTGATCCCGCAGTCTGTATCCCCGTACCAGTACTGATGGTGTGATTGGGGTTAGGTCCTCCAAATCACCAGAGTCATAATATAAAGGGTGATCATTTACTGTACCTTCTATATCCAGGAGTAAGGTGTTGAGTTCATTAATAGAAATGAGTGCTCTACCCAATACCTTGTTCAACCCTGCCTTGACGATCCCGAAGGTTCTTTCCCAAATTGCGCCAAACCAAGGCGCTCTTGCTGTGATAAATCGCCACTTACATTTCACGTCTGCAAGGCAGGTCTGAATCTTGGGATTATTGCACACATCCTCCCCATATTTCAAAGCCCCTAGAAAAGTGTTAGCGTTGTCGCTTAGCATGACCACAGATATCCTTGTATACTGCAGAATCTCCTAAATGCATGTAAGAAACTATCACAAATGAGGTTGGTGACCAGGTCTAGGTGAATTGATCAGCACAGGTAAAAAGTATCATATAGATCTTAAGATTAGGCGAATCATTAACAGGGATTGCTCCACTGTAATCCACCCTAGTAACTATGTGTATGGGTCAACTGGGGTGGTCTGCAGGTCTGGTAAAAGAGGTACTCCAACAGGAGCATAGGGTGCCCCCTGTACCTGTCGACATTTTGAACATCTGAGCAGTACTTTCTTGACCACCTGCCTGATTTTAGGAACCCACCATCTTTGTCTGACTTAGGTGACTATGTGTCCAACCCCATAATGGCAAAAGAATCGGTGACACCTATCTATTATAAGGTGGGTTAAGGGATGATTGGAGGGCAGTAATATTGGAAACTTACTTGTTTAGAGAGGGCCCCCAATTGCAATCTGCCTCCACAATGAATTATATCTCCCTTCACATGTAATCCTAACTGGCAGATCTGGACTTTGTTCCCTTGACCAATATTTTATACTACTGCAAACAGACTTCTTGTTGACAGAGCTTACGTAGAATTCCATCTGCAGTTCTGATCTCTTTCATATTGAAGTGAGCACTACCTGTGGGTGGTGGGTCTTTAGTTTTTGCTTTCACATTACTTATAAAGCGGACACCCATGCTGTAACACGCTGGAATTTTGTATTTGTGCTGAATTTGTCCCAGTCCCAAAACTGTGTATCTTCTAGAGGTACCTTGTCAATGACTTGTGTCATGATAGCAGTGTGCTGTTCCTTCAAATCAATGTTTTCTTGCCATTTGATGGGATCTGTAAGCCAGCATGGGCGACTCCACCACAACGCAGAAGATTCGAGAAATTTAGCAGACACACCACGAGTAATGGAGTCACTCAGATTCTCTTTGGTAAATACAAGCAACTTTGTAGTTGGGAGAAGGGAACAAATCTCGTTGACACAGTTGGTGACATATACCAGTAGCTTCCTTTGCCTATGTATCCAGTGAAGAGTAATTTGGCTGTCAGTCCAAATTAATGCCTTGGAGAAATTTAAATCATTTATATAAGCATCCTCAATGAAGTGAACAAGTCTTGCGGCCAACAGAACTGCAGTTAGCTCTAATTAATTTTGGTATGGAAAGGGATTTGATCGGGACAACCTTAGCCTTTGCCATAACAAGACGGCTGCCACTTGTGTCAACAAAATATACGACATGCATATGTGACGTATGCAACATTGCTGGCATCTGAGAAGGCATGAATGGAAACGGATTGATTGTGCACCACTCTCCACGGGAACCAAATACCTCTGCAGAGACGAAGGTTTGATATAATATCTTCCCACTCTTTAATGAAATCGCACGACAATGTTTTGTCACAATCCAACTTTAGTCTCCTAAGTTGCTGAAGGAATAATCTTCATTTAATCGATACCGGTAGCACCATTCCCAAGGAATCAAAGAGTTTAGAAGTCAAACTCAAGCAAATCCGTTTTGTAACTGCGTATTCTGAGAATACTGTACACCTCGGCAATAGTCACCGGCGATGTAATGTGATGGCAATGAAATTTAAATTTCAGGCAGACGAGACAGAATGATTTCATGAGATTCTTGAACGATTCCTCGGCAACTCACCGTCGATGCCATTGCAGAACATCAGCGATGTTTGCCACAGTGAGGATGGTAATGTGAGAATTATTAATTGCACTCATGTAACTATGTTCACTCCCCCCGCCCCCCCTCTTTGCTTGATGATATATAAACAGCATTAACGAATCACCCACACCATTCACACCTCAACCTTCGCACGTACATGTCTCAGCAATGTCTATGCAGGAAAATTGTGATATTGATTTACTGAGGCTGCACTTTGATATAATAAATCAGTGGCAGCGTAAGATAGCCGTTTTTTTATTAGCAGCAGGTCAAGGAGGAGGAGATTGGGAAGAAAAGGAAGAACCAAAATCAGCGGTTGGTGTGGACGAGGATAGCACACAACACTATCTGCAAAATTGTGCCAGAGGTGTGTGAGGCCATTGTACATGTGTACATGGATGAAGTGGTAAATTGTCCACTCACCTTTGATTGATTAAGGGTTAGTATTTGCTTTTCCCTGTGCCCCTTCTTCTTCACGTTTAGCCACATTAGTTTTCAAATTTGAAGATTTTCGCCCATTTCGTTGTCAATATTAAGACCTTCCGTGGTGCCAACACAACCACTACACAAACTTGCATTTCACACACATAATATGACAAACAATAACAGAAACGAATCCCACACATTACTATCTCCCTTATTTGTCAGGTCTTATATTTGTTATTTGGTCTCTATGTAATCTGCGAATCATTTCTGATGTGATGGGCTAAATAATAATATTATTCCACTAACATTTAATGAGCTAAATGAGACAAGTCAATTAATATATGTTACACATTTTGTTCAACCAATCTGTAAATATTTCAGCGAGCTCACTAAAAAGTGAAAGCGATAATATGCATCCGAATATATATGACACCGACACATTTTCTGAAACGATAAGTTGTCAACACCTTACCGTTCAGCTTCAAAGAAGATGAGGTAAAAATCTATGGTGTACTCTTTTGTCATAATAATAATTATTGTAATGGTACAATAATATGTTTTTTTAATTCCATGGCATTATAAACTAAACAGTGATTAAAAAAAACATCAAACAACAAATATTTATGTCAATTAATAAGGGATAATTAGATACATTAGATAGCTAAGAAGGAAGAGGGAAGGGTTCGTTAGGTCCATGTGAGCTTTGAAGTATGCGATTATATATGAAATAATTAGCACTTTTTAATGCATTTTCTTCTCATATAATATATTTATTATAAATAATTGTATTATTTACCTATTTATTGCCTGGGCGAAAAAATGCTATATATGATATACAGTATATCATATAGTATATACTGTATATGTATATATATATATATATATATATATATATATATATATATATATATATATATAATTATATATATTACAGAATATTTGTCCACATTTTAGCTTTTGTTCCTGCGTTATATAATCATGGTTAAAACATTGGGTTGTCTATTTATAAATATTTATGATAGTGTTTACGTATTTTTACTTGTCTAAAGATCATGTTTTTAGCATATAACACTATATAGAGTCTGCAATATCTGTCTATAATTATATATTTTACTGATCATGAAGCCATTGTCAGCCACCTTCAATCTCCTCCAAGAACCACAACAATCAACCACCACCAGCCAGAACAAACTATCACAACCAACACAACCACCACAAAACTACCACAATTACCATAAAGTTACCACCACCACTACCCAGCCACCACAACCACCAAACTACCACAAACACCACCACCACCACCAAACTACCACAAACACCACCAAACTACCACAACCACCACCAAACTACCACAAACACCACCAAACTACCACAATCACCACCACCGAACTACCACCACAACTACCCACTCTACACACCAAATATCAACCACAACCACCTACACAAAAAACAACCATGACTATCAATACTACCACCACGCCTATGCACCACCATACACCACCACCACTACCACCATAACCAAAACTAATTCTACCACCACCACCACAACCACAACCACCACCACCACCACTACATAATTGTGTACATCGTGTTACGACCGGGGCTACGAATAAAACAAGGGCACTTAATGATTGGACTAGTAATAGGGCTCTATGCAACAAAGGTACGCTAGATCCAAACCCACTAACTTATATGCCGGCGAACAAAACACCTATACCCTCCAGAGTTAATCTGCGATAACGGGGTATCCTTAACTGGGCATAAATGTACGCTACTTCAGGCAAATCCACACTGGTATAGCCTGATAACAAACAAGATGCAAGTTACGTTAAAATTCATAAAAAGGAGTCTATGGAAAGATCAATTAAATCACTGCAAGATTTAATACAATAAAAAGATGCTTCAATACAGTTACTCTAAACAACAATAAGCTCTTCACTCCTATCTGAAAGAAAGTGAAGTATAGTCCTACAGCATAGACCCGGAAAATTCTGAAGAAAGTCTGATGCTCATAAGATGCTCGTATCTTAAACTATATAAAGGCAGGAGGCAGGACACCACACATGTAAATGGAATACACCAAAAGATAGGACATATAATGTTAACTGACACGAGAATACTATAAATGCGCAACGGTAGCAATGCTCGACACTAAAAGAAGTACTTCCTCATCAACGAAACAGTCTACTATGGTTGTGCGGCTCAGCAACAACCTAGACTAATAAATGCTGGGAATAATAATGCGTACATATCAAAGAGCTTATATTAAATACTAATAAGTGTCAACTCAATTAATAATGTCTAGCTGGGATACTCTAGGTAAGGAACTGGGGTTGAGCAAGACAGGCTCGTAGCCTAGCGATGTCCTTAAGACTGCATCCTTTAAGTTACATTAATTGACTAGTGTCCTCTCTTGATAGATCCAGATCACAAGTATCTGGTTCTATCCTGGCGACCCTCTAAAGCCAAGCAAAGAGGCAGCAAAGTGTGGAACTGGTACACGCCAAAGCCCTCAGTCAACACAAAGCTGCACTCGCAAAGGACGCAACCGAAAAGACAACACAGGCTACCACAGGACCGGTCGAAGTCGTGTAGGTATAAGCAAACCATACACACATCGAAGACAACAACTACAGTTACCTTATCCCAGTCTAGCATTAAATAAAAGAGCAGAAACACTAAATCAATAATGGAGACACACAGAGTTCATAACCTATATTAACTAAGAACCCTCAAACCTATTCTAAGTACATGTAAATATCTCAGAGGACGGCGCATGCAATACAATGGGCCGGCTATGGAAACCGTATGCAGAACCCAAGGGGACAAGTAATTGAATAAAGGCGAGAAGTAATGGAAAAGAAGAAGTTCAGAGAGAGAAACAGTTCTAAAGGTCGTGATCAGGGGAGAGTATGCAAGGGGATGTTAGATGCACGCGCGCCTAGCCTGTCCTGACTAGGACAGCTCCTGTGGACCCTCGTGCAGGAGGTTAGTTACACAGGAGCCCGCAAAGGCGCGATGGTCGGCCAATCACGGGGCGAGACATCACAAGGCAGCAGGTGTCACGTGGGATGCTCCCGCACCTACAGACCCTCACTACCATCTCGCTATTGATATAAAATATAACCCGTTGTCACAGATGAAAACAAAGATCACCACTGGACTGTCTGTGACAATACGATTACTAGGAAAGAAAGAACAACCTTCTCTGATAACTGTAGCCCATTTCGATGTCCCTAGCAAGCGCTAGTGGCTAACGAGAGCGATTCTGCCAACGCTGGTAGACGTCACACCCTGCCCAAGATATGGGACGCTCAACATTAGGTGAGCACCATATCTGACAAGGCAGAATGCCGACAAGACCCGCCACACCTAGCCACTCCACCAGAAATGAAATGCAAAGCTCAATCTTAAATAAACAAAATTTTTAGAATAAAGAAAATCTTATAACCCCTCCCAAACACAATAGTATAATTTAGCCTGCTATGCTCACTGAGCGAGCTTCACAGAGCCCAGCCTACTAAGTGAAAGATAGGTTCAACTTAGGACTTTAGCTATAACATTGGCAACTTACAATTAACTATCAAAAAGAAAGAGTTTTTATGTGATTTTTTTATTTAATTTTAATGCTGTTTTTTGGCGGCTGCTCTACAGGGGCAAGCCTGGTTTTTTTCTCAACTCTCAAACACACACTGACTGAACGGCGAGGGTGCTCCTTGAAGCGTACCCTCCCGTGACTAACAATCAGCCACAACATTATCAGCGCCCTTAACATGCCACACATCCAACTTGTGTTCCAGCAGCAAAACAACACCTGGCACTGATAAACTGCCCAGTTCATCACAAGACTGGCACTTCTCTTCGCTCTTTCCGGCAACGGGACCTGCCAAAAACCTTTCACTAGTTCTATCTTCGTGATAAGCGGTGCAGCCCCAATGCGGTCTATGGTGTCGTCAACTCTAGGTAAAGTAAAGGCGCCTGTCAGGGATAATGCACACACACTCTTGCAATCAACATACACACAGATCTTGCCACTTAACACAGGTTGCAAAGTTACAGGCAACGACCACTCACGATATTCCTTATTCCTCAGACCCTTCATCAACATGTAGTCCAGCTCTGCTTTCACCACAGGCTGTCGAGCATGATTTATACGGTAGGGAGCCACTTTGAGCCTTGCACTGTCTCCAGCCTCCATGTCGGATTCTACCCCGTACATCAGGCCTGGAGAATAAACAAACATGCGGATGTACTGCCACAGCCTAGTAAACAACTTCATTTCACTGTCTCCAGCCTCCATGTCGGATTCTACCCCGTATATCAGGCCTGGAGAATGAACAAACATGCGGATGTACTGCCACAGCCTAGTAAACAACTTCTCTTGACGAACAACATGCTCATTGCCCTCCCACAACCCAGCCGAGACCACAGTTTCTACACTATAGCCTCCCTCCTTCTCCACCTTTGTCCCTAGAACAGCCAGGTCATGAGAGTGACAATCTTTACCACCTGTGCAGTCACTCCCACAGTTCATAATTGCTAATGCTCCCCCACCGATACCGTACATGCGCACCCCCGCATACCTTGCAACTACATCTGCCTGCGCAGCATCACCGCCTTCAGCGACATGGCCAGATAGAGTCGGTCTATGGTAGGGCTGTTGCATAATACTAGAGCAGCATTGGGAGGCTATGCGATGACCGGGCACATCCACTCCACAGTCAACCTCACCAATCTGCTCAATGTCCTGATTCTGACCACTACCCTTAGCAGCCATGGGTCGACCCTGACCTGACAACCATGCCAAAGCCTCGTCGCCCACCTTGAAGCACTGAAACAACGAGGCCAACGGTCTACTCACACTCATGTGACCTGTCAGCGGAACATCGTGCACCGCATGAGTTGTGAGGCCTGGGTGCTCGGCACAAACAGTGGGGTATGAACCGAGCGGGTACTGGAGCGCTGCACACTGCTGCACAGGCAGGTGCTCTAGCGCTTCCACAGCCACCTGGCTCGTGTCCCCCGCCCACTGCTCCACCGAGACATGACAATCCCAACTCTCCTCCACCTGTGCCCCACTGCCCCCCTCTCCTTCTCCACCTTGGCCGCTGCAGACTAACACAGGGACAGTAGGCTGCTCAGGTGGTTGCCTCACAAACTCCAACAGGTTCACATGACATGTTTCCCCGTCCTCATTGAGTTCAATAGCCCCGTTATTACACTTTTGAAGCTCAGGATCATCTAACTGCAGTTGACAGACATCAGAAGGAGCCAATCCATCCAAGCGCTCCCGGAGCAACTTATGGCCTCCCCCGATACTAGACTGCTCGATCCCATCCTGCTCAAGTGTGCAACTCTGCCGTCTCGGAGCTTTCTCACGCCCCACCTCCTCACCAAGTGTGACAGATTCTGGGGCCACTCCGGACCTAAACTTTGGTGCTAATTCTGAGTCACCAAGAAGAGCCGCTGGATCAAAACTCACAAAACTACTCCCAACTTTAGCTTTCTCCTTCCGACCGTTCCTCCGCTGGTCTAGAGACTGAGGAATAGGCTGTGACACCTTAGATGCACGAGATCGGGTGACAACACACGCCTTCTGCTGTAATTGACACCTCTCGACCAACTCCTGCCCCTCCCTACTCACGTCGGCCGCCCTCTCGGCACCGACTAAGGGTGGAACCTCAGAAGAAAGCACCGCAAAGTCGTTGCCGAGAAGAAGGTCGACGCCCTGTACCGGCAATTTCTCTACGATTCCAACATCTATCTCTCGTGTCACACCATCAACCTCCAGCTCCACTCGAACCAACAGGTATGACAGTGTAGTATTAATACCCAGCACCACAACTACCCGTGCCGTGTTTATAGGTTGGCCTGTAAAGTTTTTCATCAGAGTCTGGGATGCACCTGTATCACGCAACAACTCCAACCCATGCTTGCAACCAGCCCAACTCACGCAGCCATGCCCTCTATGGTCGCAAAAAGCATCGCGGACAGGTTTCGAGCCTTCCGGACACTCCTTCACTGGCTGTGCCCCCGCATCTGACATATCACCCCGGGTAAATGCAGAAGACTTCAGAGACACCCCAATGTTGCTAGCTAAAGACACGACTGCTGTAGGTTGGTTATTAGGGAAGGAACGTGCAAAATGCCCCTTATTATGACACTTAAAACACTCTACTTCACCCTTGGACTTCCCCTGAGGTGGGGAAGGGCCCTGACCTTTCTTAAACGGGACGGTTTTAGGTTTGTGATCAAAATTGGTATCATTGCTCTGACTTTTGTTATTAAATGTTGCATCACTGACTCGGGGGAGTGGAGTGTTGCACCCCTTGTTAACTGCATCGGTCCGTTGTGCAGACCCGCACCCACGAATCAGCGATACTCTCAGGTCAGCCATCTCAGCTGCCTCTTGTAGAGTTTTAGGACGTTTCTCTTTGAGGTTCAAAGTCAGGTCGCCGCCTGTGCATTTAAAAAATTGCTCTAGAAGGAATAACTGCTCAATCTCTTCGAACGTCGTCACCTTCTCTGACCTCAGCCAATTTCTCAAAGCATCAGACAGTTCCCGGGCATGTTCTAGAAAAGTGCACTCACGACCCTTCGTAACATCCCGAAACTTCAACCTATATGTCTCTGGTTGTAACTCGTACGCCCGCAAAACAGCTTCCTTCAATACCTCATAATCGATGCCAGACTCCAAGGGCAACGCATCATATGCATTGAATCCTTTGCCAATCAACCTAGAGGAAACAAGGGCTGCCCACTTAACCTCGGGCCATTGGTGCTCCCGGCACTTCTTCTCAAAACGCAGGAAAAACTCGGTGACACCCGACTCGTCAAATGCAGGGACTAACTTAAGAAGGTGCGATAAAGACTGATCAAGACCTCGATTCCCAGAACCGAAACGCTGTCCTGTCGACTCCACCCAAGACTTCTCAAGCTCTATGTCTGCACAGTACTTCGTAGCCTCAACCTGAAGCTCAGCCTCCCGCGGCTGCTGCTGCTGCATGAGCTCAGCCTCACGCTGCCGCTGCTTCTGCTCGAGCTCAGCCTCATACTTTCGTTGCTCGAGCTCGGCCTCACGTATGGCCTTTCTCTCCTCAAGCTTGGCGAGTTCGAGTTGAAACAACATCTCGGAAGACAAACCCTGAGGAGGGGGTGCTACTATTGGGGACCCACCCCGTGAATCACCTAGAGGCATACCCAACCGCCAGCGGGCATCGGCCTGCGGGAACGTACCCGGCTCCGGAGCCCGAGGGGGCACCATGGTATGAGTCGAGTGGAATGGGGGTTGGGCAGAAGGTGCCCCAGCTCCCACTCCACCCGAAGCCCCACACACCCCACCCAGCACACAGGTAACCAGCTCACTTCTCGACAAACCGCTAGTACCGGGAAACCCTAAGACCGTGGCTACACACTGTAGTCCGTACCGGTCTAGCCCCGACACACGATCCGCTGGCACAGGCTTCTCCAAAAATATCCGTGCATCCTCCTCACTGTTCACCACACAAGCGCCCCTAGACAACTCCACCTCCTCGCCTGCTTCCCATACTGTGTCCTCACTGTGCACTGATCCGTCGTTCGACATAGTGTCCACCGGAAATCCTCAACGTTTATAAAAAAAAAGTACCTAAACTCTCATGTAGCACTATTCACTCAAAAAATGCTTGAAGACAACTCAAGTGCTAGACTACGTTGCCAAAAAAAAATCCAACGTGTCCAAAATATTCCTCAAAAAATCCTGCAATTATTTCTTAGTTCACTAATTTCGCCATTTGGTATGACGACTAAGATAAGATACTAGGCAAGGTCGCCATTTGTTACGACCGGGGCTACGAATAAAACAAAGGCACTTAATGATTAGACTAGTAATAGGGCACTATGCAACAACGGTACGCTAGATCCAAACCCTCGAACTTATATGCCGGCGAACAAAACACCTATACCCTCCAGAGTTAATCTGCGATAACGGGGTATCCTTAACTGGGCATAAATGTACGCTACTTCAGGCTAACCCACACTGGTATAGCCTGATATCAAACAAGATGCAAGTTACATTAAAATTCATAAAAAGGAATCTATGGAAAGATCAATTATATCACTGCAAGATTTAATACAATAAAAAGATGCTTCAATACAGTTACTCTAAACAACAATAAGCTCTTCACTCCTATCTGAAAGAAAGTGAAGTATAGTCCTACAGCATAGACCTGGAAACTTCTGAAGAAAGTCTGATGCTCATAAGATGCTCGTATCTTAAACTATATAAAGGCAGGAGGCAGGACACCACACGTGTAAATAGAATACACCAAAAGATAGGACATACAATGTTAACTGACATGAGAATACTATAAATGCGCAATGGTAGCAATGCTCGACACTAAATGAAGTACTTCCTCATCAACGAAACAGTCTACTATGGTTGTGTGGCTCAGCAACAACCTAGACTAATAAATGCTGGGAATAATAATGCGTACATATCCAAGAGCTTATATTAAATACTAATAAGTGTCTACTCAATTAATAATGTCTAGCTGGGATACTCTAGGTAAGGAACTGGGGCTGAGCAAGACAGGCTCGTAGCCTAGCGATGTCCTTAAGATTGCATCCTTTAAGTTACGTTAATTGACTAGGGTGCTCTCTTGATAGATCCAGGTCACAAGTATCTGGTTCTATCCTGGCGACCCTCTAAAGCCAAGCAAAGAGGCAGCAAAGTGTGGAACTGGTATAGGCCAAAGCCCTCAGTCAACACAAAGCTGCACTCGCAAAGGACGCAACCGAAAAGACAACACAGGCTACCACAGGACCGGTCGAAGTCGTGTAGGTATAAGCAAACCATACACACATCGAAGACAACGACTACAGTTACCTTATCCCAGTCTAGCATTAAATAAAAGAGCAGAAACACTAAATCAATAATGGAGACACACAGAGTTCATAACCTATACTAACTAAGAACCCTCAAACCTATTCTAAGTACATGTAATTATCTCAGAGGACAGCGCATGCAATACAATGGGCCGGCTATGGAAACTGTATGCAGAACCCAAGGGGACAAGTAATTGAATAAAGGCGAGAAGTAATGGAAAAGAAGAAGTTCAGAGAGAGAAACAGTTCTTAAGGTGGTGATCGGGGGAGAGTATGCAAGGGGATGTTAGATGCACGCGCGCCTAGCCTGTCCTGACTAGGACAGCTCCTGTGGACCCTCGTGCAGGAGGTTAGTTACACAGGAGCCCGCAAAGGCGCGATGGTCGGCCAATCACGGGCCGAGACGTCACAAGGCAGCAGGTGTCACGTGGGATGCTCCCGCACCTACAGACACTCACTACCATCTCGCTCTAAAAAGTCTCTCTCTTCCCACGCTGGTACTATCATCACTACTATTGATATAAAATATAACCCGTTGTCACAGACGAAAACAAAGACCACCACTGGACTGTCTGTGACAATACGATTATTAGGAAAGAAAGAACAACATTCTCTGATAACTGTAGCCCATTTCGATGTTCCTGGCGAGCGCTAGTGGCTAATGAGAGGCGATTCTGCCAACGCTGGTAGACGTCACAATCGCCTAAGTATATCGCCTGCCTTGGCGAGGGCATTCGCAAGTGCTCGTTCACATCGGCAACGCCCTCATTTCGAGCATACCATGGATGTGTGTACTTTTGGAGAGGCATTCGACACCCGTTTTATTACATCGCCGAAGTTTGCTGAGGTATTTTCCGATGAATCTTGTGCATCGACAAGTAATCGCACGAGGTTTATCATCCTTGTAATTATTTTTCTTGTGAAAGGACCTCGCAAATGCAAAAGAGTACTTGCAAGGCCCTCGCCGATGCACCGGCAAGGCTTGCAAATAGTCTTGCACGTCGTGTCAAACTTCAAACAATCTGAAGTTGCACGCGACTCACAAGAAGATGCACGCGATCCGTCGCCAAGGTAATGAGATAATTTAAGATTTAATTATGGTATGATAAGACAATGGAAGAAATGGGTAGTTGTAAGGGGTCGCCGATGAAAATCGTGAATGTAGGAAAGGAGCTTTAGTTGATCTGCGCAAGCGCAGTGTGTTCGGTAAATATATCCCATTACTTTGTACTGGGCAACAACACAGTAGTATAATTGGAATAATAACATGCTATTTACCCATATTTATCTACAGAATAATCTTTTCATCCCGAAATATAGAGCGTTCAACTTAAGACTACGGATAGGATACGTAACGCTGCCTCAACCCAGATTACGTAGCACTGATACTCTTCATTTTAACTAGAGTATGGACTGAGACAAAAGAGTTTGCCTAGGCACAGGGAGTCAGAGCGGAATAACAGTTTTTGAGTACAAGAAGAGGAACACCATCTGGTCCATACGCCTTACTAGTATTAAGCCCAGAGATGGCAGAAAGTAAATCCTTAGAAGAGATTATGGTGTTAGGCATATGTAAGTGATAGGGGGGTGGAGGGGAAGGAATAGCACCGGAATCATCCAAGGTGGAGTTTTTAGCAAAAGTTTGAGAGAAGAGTTCAGCTTTGTCATAGGAAGAAGAGACAGTAGGAACGTTCCGTCAGAGTGGAAAAGAGGAGGGAAAGACAAGGAAGTAAATTTATTGGAGAGGTTCTTGGCTAGATGCCAGAAAGCTTGGGAAGAGCTCAAAGAACAGATTTGGCTTGATTCCATGCATAAACATATAGAGCACAAGATTCTTGAGTTTCAACGCAATGGTAGCGTTTGAATGCTTCCTCCTTATTGCGGACAACAGTGAGTAAACTAAGAATGTTTTGCATCAGACTGAAATAAAGAAAATAGAATGTATGCCTCCATGCCCTCCTATTTAGCATTATCCCACCTTAAAATTAAAATTATATATATTAAACTAAATATTTCGTAAATATACATTATGTACACTCCGATACCATAGTCTCTAGTCCACTCATAAATATTCGGGGATTTCACCTATTTCTATTTATTGAAGTATATCCCCGGAAACGAATTTATGACTATACGTTTTTATACATCAACTATACAACTATAATATACTATTTACTGAAAAGCTAATATATCTAAAACTCAATCCAGAGAGTTATAATTGCATACAAAACAAACATACGGGAGTCCACAAATTATTATGAGTGGGAGAGGGACTATGGCATCCGAGTGTACATTTTAACCAAAAATATGTATCTAAAATATATCTTATAATTATAATAAGTCGGAATTGCATAGAAAAGATATGGCACCTTTGGTTCCGTATGTCCATATCGAAGCCCCTTTATTCGGCCATACGGAACCATTTTCATGCCTCAGGCCAGGACATAACAACATAATATCTCAATACTTTTCTATACTCTACACAGTATCACACGATTCCCGGCCGAATTTCTACTAACCCAGGACCTCCCTGAGCACCCACGAGACATCGATACCACTACTATGTGTTTAACATAACTGGTATGTGCTTCATACTTGAGCCTATTGTAGGAAATACTATTAATGGTAGGCGAAATTAGTTCAATTTCACACTTGTAATTTACGTCCCTTGATACAGATTATAAACAAATTTAAGTTCACACTTCCCTAAACAAAAAACCTTCGGATATTTCCCTCCCCCTCTCGTTCGTTTAATACGATATTTGTATATTTAACTTATTTACTCTGTTTTAGAACATTAGATCATTACATTACATTAATTTTACGCATATGGTAATATCTACCATTTCGTTTAATCTTGTTTTACACAAACATTCCAAAAACAATTTTTTTTTTTTTTTTTCTATGTGATTGAGGGAGGCAAAAGGCATAACTGACTATAGCGAGTGCCTCCCCCATAGTTGAAAGAGTGACAGGGCCAAAATCAAGGGACGTTCGAGCCAAAATGCCTGGACACACGG
Organism: Paralithodes platypus; assembly: GCA_032716605.1. Lineage (NCBI taxonomy): Eukaryota > Metazoa > Arthropoda > Malacostraca > Decapoda > Lithodidae > Paralithodes > Paralithodes platypus. Next base: position 41,397,362 of record CM064525.1, read on the forward strand.
AGTTTGAAGCAATTTAAGTCATAGGAAGAGGGAAAGACTGATTCTGGGAGAGAGTTCCAGAGCTCAGATGTTGAGTAGAAGAAAGTTTGAGAGTAACGTTTCACTCTTGGGTTGGAGAGTTGCACAGAGTAGGGGTGGGATTGAGTTGCAAGACGGGTACCACGTGTCCTACGTAAAGGAGGTGGTATGCACTGGGATAGCTCTGAGGAACACTGATTATTATAGTAGCGATAGAATAGCGAGAGAGATGCAACATTGCGGCGGAGAGAGAGAGATTGCAGAGAGTTGGTGAGTGGACGGGAGTTAATGATACGAAAGGCCTTCCTTTCAACTTTGTCTAGGAGAGCGGTGTGAGAGGAACCTCCCCACACATGTGAACAATACTCAATACAAGGGCGCACTATGCCCCTGTACAGAGCAAGAAGCTGTGCAGGGGAAAAGAACCCCCTAAGGCGGTTGAGCACACCCAGCTTCTGGGAGGCTGCCTTAGCAAGACTGGTAATATGGTCCTTCCAAATGAGAGCAGAAGAAAAAGAGACACCAAGAATATTGAGAAGATGAAGGGTTGATTTTTGTATTGTTGAAGAATAAGGGATAGTCCGCTGGGAGATCCTGACGGGTAGATAGATGGAGAAATTGGGTTTTGGAAGCATTAAAGTTAACAAGGTTTTCTCTGCCCCAATTGGAAATAGTATTTAGATCAGAATTTAAGAGTTCTATGGCTTCATTACGTTTGTCGTTGAGGGATTGCTGGCTGGGGCGTTCTGAAAAACTAATGGAGTAGTGTAAGGTTGAGTCGTCTGCGTATGAATGGATGGGAATTAAGGTACAGTTAAGGAGATCATTTATAAAAATTAGAAAGAGAATAGGAGATAGGACAGAGCCCTGAGGAACACCGGAGTTTATAGGGTGAGGAAGTGAACAATGGCCGTCCACAACCGCAGCTATGGAACGGCCGGAAAGGAAATTAGAGACAAAGGCACAGATGGAGGGATAGAAACCGAAGGAGGGTAGTTTAGAAATTAAAGATTTATGCCAGACTCTATCGAAGGCTTTCGATATGTCTAGTGCAATAGAAAAAGTCTCACCGAAGTCCCGAAAGGAGGATGACCAAGAGTTAGTAAGATATGAAAGAAGATCACCAGTAGAGCGACCCTTAAGGAAGCCATACTGGCGATCTGAGAGCAGATTATGAGAAGAGAAATGCTTAAGAAATTTGGAAGCAAGAATAGTTTCAAAAACTTTAGAAAGACAAGAGATAAGAGCAATTGGACGATAGTTGGAGGGTTGAGAGCGGTCACCCTTCTTTGGGACAGGTTGAATGTGAGCAAACTTCCAGCATGAAGGGAAGACGTTAGAGGATAGACAGAGACGAAAGAGTTTGCCTAGGCAGGGAGTCAGCACGGAAGCACAGTTTTTGAGAACAACAGGAGGAACACCGTCTGGACCGTACGCCTTATTAGTGTTAAGCCCAGAGAGGGTAGAAAGTACATCTTTAGAAGAGATTAGGATATTAGGCATAAGTAAGAGAGAGGAGGGCGGAGAGGGAGGAATAGCACCGGAATCATCCAAGGTGGAGTTTCTAGCAAAAGTTTGAGCGAAGAGTTTAGCTTTGTCAGAGGAAGAAGTGATGGTTGTGCCATCAGAGTGGGAAAGGGGAGGGAAAGACGAGGAAGAGAAATTGTTGGAGAGGTTTTTGGCTAGATGCCAGAAAGCTTGGGAAGAGCTAGAGTTGGATAGTTCAGTGCATTTATTATTGATGAAAGAGTGTTTGGCAAGTCGAAGAACAGATTTGGCTTGATTCCGGGCAGAAACATATGAAGAATGAGAGTCTTGAGTTTTAAGGCGTCGGTACCGTTTGAATGCTTCCTCCTTATTGCGGACAGCAGTAGAACAGGCGTGAGTAAACCAAGATTTTTTAGCATTAGTCTGAGAGAAAGAGAATGGAATGTATGCTTCCATGCCCGATAGGATTACCTCGGTAATGCGTTCAGCACTCTCCGAGGGTCCTCGGCCATGGAAGCAGAAATCATTCCATGGGAAATCAAAGAAGTACTGCCGAAGAGCCTCCCAGTCGGCAGCGCCAAAGTGCCACAAGCGCCGCCGGCTAGGAGGATCGGGTGGCTGTACTGGAGAGATAGGACAGGTGATAGAGATAAGTTTATGGTCGGAGGAGCCCAAAGGAGAGAAAAGATCGACAGTATAAGAAGAAGGGTTAGAAGTTAGAAACAGGTCAAGAATGTTGGGCCGATCTCCGATGCGATCCGGGATACGGGTGGGTTGCTGAACTAACTGCTCTAGGTCATTTAGGATAGAAAAGACGTAGGCTTGTTCACCAGGTGGATCAGTAGTGTGAGAGGAGAGCCATTGGCGGTGGTGAACGTTGAAATCTCCTAAGATGGAGATTTCTGAGATAGGAGAAATGGATAGAATGTGTTCCACTGTAGAGTTTAGATAGTCAAAGAATTTCGGAAAGTTGGTAGAGTTAGGGGAAAGATAGACAGCACAGAAATATTTAGTAAGAGAATGACAGGAAAGTTTGAGCCATAAAGTTGAGAATTCAGAGGAGTCGAAATCGGGAACACGAGAGCAAGTGAGTTTGTTGTGCACATATGCACAACATCCGCCTTTGGCTTTGAAACTAGGATAGAGAAAGTAGGAGGATACAGAGAAGGGGTTGCTGGATGTTGCTACAGACACCTGGGTTTCGGTGAGGAAGAGAAGATCAGGTTTGTAGGAGGAGAGATGGTGCTCAACAGAGTGAAAGTTAGAGGAAAGTCCGCGAATGTTGCAGAAATTAATAGAAAGAGTAACAGGCCGAGGTCCAGGTAATTGTGTGGGGTCGTCAGGGGATGGTCGGTCGGGTGAGGGGGCATTTATGGTCCCCCCCCCTGGGGACTCCGAGGCTGGGCCAAAATTCATCATTTTGTTTTTGTTTAATTTTGGTGTGGAGGAATGAAGTGTGGTGTGCATGTTTAGTGTAGTGAAGTGGATAGGAGGAGGAGGTGTTTGTGAGAGCTAGCTGGATTGCTCTCAGTGTAAATGAGGCACAAAGAAAATCAGTAAGAGAGGCCAAGCAAATGAAACAGGAGTTCCAGCGACTCTTTATCACATGCCTATAACCTCACCTGGGTCTAGCCCTGATCGATTGGTGCCTACAATCTCCCCACCATAAATGCATGTTTTAGTGTAGCGTGTACAGTATATACAACACTCAGCATGTTCAGATAGGGTTTAGTGTAGCGTGTACAGTATATACAACACTCAGCATGATCAGATAGGGTTTAGTGTAGCGTGTACAGTATATACAACACTCAGCATGTTCAGATAGGGTTTAGTGTAGCGTGTACAGTATATACAACACTCAGCATGTTCAGATAGAGTTTAGTGTAGCGTGTACAGTATATACAACACTCAGCATGTTCAGATAGGGTTTAGTGTAGCGTGTACAGTATATACAACACTCAGCATGTTCAGATAGGGTTTAGTGTAGCGTGTACAGTATATACAACACTCAGCATGTTCAGATAGGGTTTAGTGTAGCGTGTACAGTATATACAACACTCAGCATGTTCAGATAGGGTTTAGTGTAGCGTGTACAGTATATACAACACTCAGCATGTTCAGATAGGGTTTAGTGTAGCGTGTACAGTATATACAACACTCAGCATGTTCAGATAGGGTTTAGTGTAGCGTGTACAGTATATACAACACTCAGCATGTTCAGATAGGGTTTAGTGTAGCGTGTACAGTATATACAACACTCAGCATGTTCAGATAGGGTTTAGTGTAGCGTGTACAGTATATACAACACTCAGCATGTTCAGATAGGGTTTTGTCTTATTCTCTCTTCTCTTTATTTATTTCAGTAGAAACATGCACAGTTAATTTACAGCACAATTGTATATAACAATTATTATTATTGTTATTATATGAGATACCGAAGCCTCCAACCAGTAGGGGAGGTGTGGTGGAGTGGTCTTGCCACTGGCCTGGTAATCCAAAGGTCCCGGGTTCAAATCCCGATGTATCAATGGGAAGATATTATTGGGATGGAATTTGTGCTGTACCTAGTGTCAGTGCATTATCACAAGCCCACCGAAACGTCAATAAAATACCCTCATTGTTCCCTGATTAAATAGCAGTGTATGAATATTCCCATATTCAAAATATGCTATAGGGGTGCAATGCCTGGTGAGTTATCTGCTCAACAGGTGGCGTTGTGTGTGTGTAAGTGTGAGAGTCCGAGTGTAGGAGGTGAGACAGTGAAGCACGGGAACGAGATGGCTTCAGAAATGGGGTCGTTTCGGGCCATGAGTGAGCACCGTGCCTCATGTGAAGGCAAGATGGCAGGTGCTCGTTGTACTCTACGTGCTTCACACGTCTCACTCCCTAGACTGGAACAAGACCTCACGGGCTTCACTGTTCATTGTAAAGCGGTGAATGTTAAGGCTCTCAGCCTATGCCCGAGAGGAAGTAAGTTGGAATATAGAAGAAAAAAAAAAAAAAAAAAAAAACAGGGTACAGAAACACCAGCAGGATAAATCCACACAAAACACCCGGAGGCACTGGAGAGAGACTACGGCAACTAAGAGGAGGAAAATATACAAATATATTGAACACAAATAACATTAACAATAACATATTTCGCAATGGAGGATTTCTAGCATTAATATAATACAATGAAATAGAATAAAACGAGTTTAAACATTAGAATTAATGCTGCAAAAATGCATTAACTCTAGACTTGAAAATCGAGATATGAGCTGAACTGACTAGCTCATTTGGCAACTGATTCCACAAGTCAATCATGGCCGGCACAAAACACCGTGAAAACTGTGTAGTAAACAAATTCACACGGCTCATGTTTGTGAGTATAGTTGCACGAGCCCGGACATAGGGTCCAGGCAGAACCCCATATAAGAAATGCTGAGATTGATTGAAACTTTAAATTAAGTAACACCCCGTGCTTAACATTAATCATCAATGACAAACCCCAATGCACTTAAATAAACTAATGAAAGCATAAAATTATGGTCCTCCCAGGATTCGAACTCTGGACACCACACCAAGAACATAAGCATCTAAACCATTACACCACCAACACAGTTAAGGTTGAGTACACAATCACGATTAATATCCATTTTCGAATTTTTGATATCAATCTAATCATGTACTCAGACCTAACTGCATTATGGAAAGCATAATGCTTTAGTGAGTGGAAAGAACAATAAAAGACTAAGGGCAACTACTTTACGTCGATGATACAGATCAAGAGACAAATGAGGTAGAATAAAACTGATAGAATTCAGGGACCTGTTAAGCAACTTAAGATGGCAGTCAGCTGCTGACAACCAGACAGGTGAGCAATACACGAATTGTGGCAAAATAAAAACATAAAATGACTTGATAACTGTGGCGTCACAAGCACACGTTTTATAACACTTGCGAAGCAGATAAATTTTCTGGGAAATGTAAGAGGAAAAAGAACGAATATGCTTTATCAAGAGTAAGTTTGGGATCCAGAGTAACTCCTAACAAATGCAGAGTATCCACATTCTCAATTTGCTCGCCAGAAACATGTAGATAAGGATGGGGAGGATCCAAGGTACGAGATCTGCTGATGATAATGGAGTGTGTTTTACTAGCATTAAGTTTCATACCCCAAAATTCACACCATAATGTAATTTTGGCTAAATCCTATTCAGTGCAGTAGCAATTTCGTGTCAATCAATTGGTGATGGAACTGATGCATATAAAGTAGTATCATCGGCATAGGAGATTAGTTCATTTTCGTAGCTCAGGCCAGCAGTAAATATAATAAAAAGCAAAGGCCCAAGGACGCTGCCTTGTGGAATGCCAGAAACAAAAGGAACAGAAGGGGAACGACACTCATCAATGACCACAGACTGAGATCTTTTTGTCAAAAAATCTTCAAAGATCCTTAAAAAATTGCCACCAATACCGATGAGTCGTAACTTAAACAAAAGTGCTTTATGGTTGACGAAGTCAAAAGCAGAACTAAAGTCAATAGCCACGACACGAGACTCATGCCCCTGGTCCAATGAAGACTGCAGGTCAAGGGTGATTGTCAGAAGCGCATCACATGTACCCAGTCCCTTACGAAAACCCAACTGTGAGTCTGGTATCAAATTATGACTATTACAATAAGAGGAAAGGCATCTGGACAAAAGCCTCTCAAAGAGCTTGGATAGGATAGGCGTAATGGCGATAGGGTGATAGTCATTAGGAGATGATGAGGCAGTATTTCCCTTTGGAATAGGAGAGATACTAGTCTTACGCCAGCAAAGAGGAATACTACCTGGTTTCAAAAGCAACCTAAACACCACGGCCAATTTAGGTGCCAAGACCCCTGCAACCCTTTTAAAGAAGAGAAGGAAAAACTCATCTGGGTCTGTGCCACCATAGGCATCAAGATCCAGAAAATACCTTTTCAGTTCAGCTGATTTGAGTGCCATTAAATTGAGGTTGGGTTTAGCGAAACATGTCAATGGGAAAGACAATTCCTGATTACTCTGTTTATTTATAACAATATTAGATAGAATTGTTACGATCGGGTCTCGTATAAATCAGTGGCTCTTATACATTGGACTAGACTGGCATAAATGCAACAACAGAAACGCTAGATCCAACCCCTGATATATAATCCCGTCGAACAAAGAACACATATACCCTCCAGAGTTATATCTGCGATAGCGGGGTATCTTAACTCTCAGTATCTATGTGCTTCTACTATAGGCTGATGTTCTCTGAAACAGCCTATTACCTATAACATATGGTTACTTAGTTATGGTACACAAGGAAAAGATAGTTAACTTAATTAAATCACAAGAGTGATCTAATGCAAACAAGAAGAAGGTTTACTTAACGTTACGTTAATCAATAATATCTGTCACTCCTTTATGAAAGAAAGTGTTGTAAAGTCCTCAAGCACCGAACAAGGAATCTTCTGAATAATGTCGGATGCTACTAAGAAGAACGTATCGGAAATGGAACCACAAAATAGCAGGAGGCAGGACAATGCACGTGTAGGCTAAATACACAAAAAGGCTGGACCTACAATGTTATTGGACACAAGAATATTATAAGCGGTGCAACAGTAATAATGCTCGCCACGAAAAAGTAGTACTCCTATTAACAAAACCGGTCTATGCTGGTTGTGTCTCTCTACAGCAACCTAGACCTCAAAATGCTTGTGTAGAAATAATGGGTATGCATAAAAGAGTATATGATCTAATCCAGCTAATGTCTACCCGGGTTAATAAAGTCTAGCTGGGATGTGCAAAGGTACAGAATTCTGGTGGAGCAAGGCAGCTCCTAGCCTAGTGTGGACCTTGGGTCTGTGCGGCCTGATTACGTTAATATGAAGGGGTGCTCCCTTGAGGATTCTCGATCACAAGTATCGAGTATCCTCCTGGCGACCCTCAAAAGTAAAAGCAAATAGAGTTAGAACAGTGTTGGGTGGATTAGGCAAGCAGCCCTCACGCACTACACAGTCTAAACTCCAAGGTACACAGACAAAAGATCCACCCAGGTAACCCACAGAATCCGTAGTGTCGTGCAGCTCAAAAGTAGCCTACACACAGTGAAAACACCAACAGCAAGGTACCTGATCCCTAGTCTAGCATTATTTAACCCTGTAGAAACATTAGTGATTGATGGAGACAGTCCGAGCAATACAATCTCCCAAAAAGACAATGACTATCTTCAACCTTAGCCTAGTACATAAGAAATGTGAGATCCAGCATATAATACAGTCTGGCCACCAATTCAAGGTGTGGATGCAGGGAACCAGAGGGGGATTGATATTAATAAAAGGTGAGGAAGTAGTGGAAATGATAGAGGCGGTAGAAGAGAAAGATTCTAAGACAAGAGTGTGGAACAGTTCAAGAGAGATGCTTAGTGTATGCTGTCTGGGACGGATCTGACCAGGATATTTCCAGGGACCGCATGGATGGAGTTCCAGTTCGCAGGAATGGCACGAGGGTGTGCGACAGTCGCCCAGTAAGCAGCCGCCTAGTAGGCCGTGTTAGGCAGGAGGCAACGAATCCCGCGAGGCCTATGTAAGGGGGCCGGCCACGCGCCACACTCACCACCAAGTCACACCACCTGGTCTCTCTCTCTCTCTCTCTCCCGCTCGCCTTCTCATCATTCAATTACTTAACACAATACTTTCAATGGACTAAATAAAATAGAAAGGATTGTGACAGACGAAAACAAAGAACAGTTCTGAACTGTCTGCAACACAAGCTTTCTCGAGAAGGAAAGTACACAATGATAGGTAGACTGTAGCTACATTCTCTGCCCTGGCGAGTCCTAGCGAGTAAGCCATGCGGTTCTGGGGGAAGCGGTGAGCGTCACACCCCACCCAAGATTTTTAAGAGGGTCCAACTATGAGCTCTAAATCTGACACGCAGAACCCATACAAAATTCGCCACTCCTAGTCACCCAGCGACAATGAAATGTAAAGCACAGTTCTCTTCAAAATAACACATTATAAATATGAACAACCCCTCCCAACACAATAGATTAAATTACCATAGTTATGCTCATAAGAGCGAGCTTCACTAGCCCAGCCTTCTGAGAGGAGTACAACTCAGAATTTCTGCTATAACATACTTAACAAAAATTAGCTATCAAAGAAAGAGTTTTTATAGGATTTTTGTATTTTTTAATATGTTTATGGCGGCTGCACTACAGGGGCAGCCTAGTTTTTTTTTCTTCTATACCAACACAGCAACTCCTACTTTACGACCCAATACGCTGGGCTACCCACGCGAGCCAACAAGCACCAGACGTAAACATACTAATCAAACCAAAGTAGGAGGCTACCCTTGTGATGATCTACCCCGGGTCTTCCACCCTCGATAAGCAATCTGCAATCACATTCTCAGAACCGGCAATATGGCGTATGTCTAGGTTGTATTCCTGCAACATTAATGACCACCTGGTCAGCCTCATATTCCGGTTATGGAATTGATTCAGGAACTTGAGGGGGTGATGGTCGGTGTAGATCACCACCACTGGTCCATAGGCTGGAACATACACCTCAAAGTGCCTGAGCGCTAGCACAATCGCCAGCAGTTCCTTCTCAACTACTGAATAGTTCTTCTGCGCCGAGTTGAACTTTTTTGAGAAGAAACTGACTGGGTGCTCCAGCCCATCTTCGTCTGATTGCATCAGAACGGCACCAGCCCCCACACCACTGGCATCAGTTGCCAGCTGGAATGATCGGCTAAAGTCCGGGGCCCTGAGGATTGGGTGAGTACACAACAGGTGTTTTACTAGCAAAAAAGCCCTCTCACACTCAGGCGCCCACTTAAACTTTCTATCTTTGGCCAATAGGTCCGTCAGAGGAGCCAGCACAGTAGAATAGCCCTTTATAAAGTGGCGGTAGTAACCAATCATGCCCAAAAACCTCATGATCTGCTTCTTGGTGGACGGCCTGGGGAAGTGGTTAATAGCCAATATCTTGTTCTGTGGGGGGCACACCTGGCCCAAACCCACCATGAACCCCAGATACTGCACGGTAGCCCGCACAAAATCACACTTTCCCAGGTTGACCACCAAGTTTGCCTCGCTTAATTTCTTAAATAGGGATTCTACATGTTCACAGTGGCTCTTGAAATCGTCATCGTAGATAATGACGTCGTCCAGGTACACGGTACAGTTCGGAATGTCAGCCACTAACTCGTTCATCAAGCTTTGGAAGGTCGCTGGTGCGTTCTTTAGACCGTACGGCATGACATTACAACGATATGTAGCACCATCCACCACAAAACCACACACCTCTTTCGCCCGTTCAGACAAAGGCACCTGCCAGTAACCTTTTACCAGGTCCACCTTGGTCAAGAACTTGGCCCTGCCAATCTTGTCTACACAGTCATCGACCTGGGGAAGAGGATATGGGTTGGTGGGAGTCAAGCCGTTTACCCTGCGGTAATCAACACAGAAGCGCACCTTGCCATCCGGCTTAGGTTGCAGCGTTACGGGAGATGTCCACTTTACCACCCCCTTCTCGATCAGTCCCTGTTGCAACATATACTCCAACTCCGCCCGGAGGGCCGGAAGTTTAATAGGGGGCACCCTATAGGGCACTGATTTGAAGGGTGGGTGGTCTCCGACGTCAACGTCGTGCACCTCCTGAGTAGTGAGGCCTGGGTGTTCCGCAAATACAGTAGGGTATAAACAAAATAGGCGCTCGACAGCCACACGCTGTTGTTCAGGTAGGTGTTGCAAAGCCTCATGAGCCGCCTGTCTCGTGTTTCCCGCCGACTGATCTGCAGAAACATGATAATCCCAGTTGTCATCCACCTGCGCATGACTGTCCCGTTCTCCTTCTCCACCTTGACTGCTGAAAGTCATCACGGGGACAGTGAGAGGGTCAGGTGGGCGCCTCACATACTCCTTCATCAGGTTGACATGACATAACTGATTCCTCTTACGCCTGCCTGGAGTGGCCACCAGGTAATCTAAGTCCGAGAGCTTCTCTGCTACCCTATAAGGACCAGCGTACTTTGCGGATAAGGGGTGACCTACAAGAGGGAGTAGTATCAACACCTCCTGACCCACGTGAAACTCCCTGAGTTTCACCTTGTGGTCGTACCTGTCCTTCCTGAGGGCCTGAGAGCCTACCAGATTGCGGCTAGCCAACTCCAGACTACGCAACATTCGTTCTCTACTCTCAAGTTCGACAGCACCGTCACTACACTTTAGAACCTCCGGGTCTTCTAGCTGCAATTTGCGAATATCTGAGGGAGCTAGCCTGTCTAAGTGTTTGCGAAACAACTCATGCCCTCCCCCAACATCGAACTTTGCATCCCGTTGCTCTCTCCGTGTATACCGTTGCTGCCTCCGAGTCTCTTTAAGCCCTGCCTCTACACTCTCAGTGACAGGTGGTGGTGCTTCTCCAGACTCTAATAACGGTGCTAATACTGAGTCCCCGAGAAGCGCTGCTGGTACTAGACTCTCCACCGTATCAGCTTTCAGCACCTTCTCGTGACCGTTCCTCCGCTTATTTGAAGACTGTTGGTTAGGCTGTGACTCCCTGGATGCGAGAGATCTGGTTACAACACACGCCATTGGTTGCACCTGACACTTCTCAACCCACTCCTGTTCCTCCCTACTCACGTCGGCCGGCTCCTCGGCAACGACTAAGGGTGAAACCTTAGAAGCAGGCACCGCAAAGTCATTGCCGAGAAGGAGGTCGACGCCCCCAACAGGCAATTTCTCCACGATTCCCACATCCAGTTCGCGAGTCACACCGTCAACTTCAAGCTCCATTCTAACAAGCGGGTATGACCTAGTTGCATTAACTCCCTGCACCACAACTACCCGCGCCGCGTTTATGGGTCTACCAGTGAAATTCTTCAAGAGTGTCTGAGAGGCACCTGTGTCACGCAAAAGCTGTACCCCGTGCTTCTTGCCCCCCCACTTCACGCAGCCATGCCCTCTATGGTCGCAAAAGGCATCGCGGACAGGGTTCAAGCCTTCCGGATCCTTCTTCACTGGCGGTGCTCCATCCTCTGATCTTATGCCTCCAGCATACACAGAAAACTTCTGGAACACCCCAATGCTGCGAGCCAATGACACAGCCGCCGTGGGAGGTCTGCTCGGACAAGCTTTTGCCATGTGCCCCTATTTGTGACAGTAATAACACTCAAATTTCCCCTTGGACTTATACTGAGGTGTAAAAGTCCCCTGACCCTTCTTAAACGGGGCGGTGCTAGGTTTGTGATCAGTCTTGGTGTCATTGCTTTTAAATTTATGTGTGTCCATATTCCGGGGAGGGGGAGGGTAACGCTCCTTAACGCCTACATCGTTTCTCTGTGCAGAGCCGCACCCCCGAATTAGTGACAACCGACGATCAGCCATCTCTGCTGCTTCTACGAGAGTTCTTGGGTTCTTCTCTTTAAGGTTTAAAGTCAAGTCGCCGCCCGTACACTTATAAAACTGCTCTAGAAGCATCAACTGTTTCATCTCATCAAACGTAGTTGTCTTCTCTGATCTGAGCCAGTTTCCCATAGCGTCGGACAGGTCCCGGGCGTGCTCCAAGAAGGTACTGTCTCGCCCCTTAGTCACACCCCGGAACTTTAACCTATATGTCTCAGGTTGTAGCTCATATGCCCGCAGGACAGCCTCCTTGAGCTCCTCATAAACAACACAGGACTCCAAAGGCAGTGCATCGTAAGCCTTGAGCCCCTTACCTACGAATCTAGAGGACACAAGGGCCGCCCACTTAACTTCAGGCCACTGATGCTCCCGGCACTTCTTCTCAAATCTATTGAAAAACTCTGTGACACCAGACTCGTTAAATACAGGGACCAGTTTGAGAAGGTGCGACAGAGACTGATCATGCGCACGGTTTCCAGTACCGAGTCGCTGTCCCGTCGTCTCAACACGAGACTTCTCTAAATCCATGTCGGCACAGTATCTTGTAGATTCTAGTTCAGTCCTAAGCTCAGCTTCCCTCGTCTGTTGCTGCATCCTAGCCAGCTCTTTCTCTCTTCTATCTTAGCTAGCTCATTTCTCTCTTCTATCTTAGCTAGCTGTTTTCTCTCTTCTATCTTAGCTAGCTCTTTCCTCTCTTCCATCTTAGCTATCTCGAGCTGAAAGAGCATCTCTGGGGTCAAACCTTGAGGAGGAGGAGGGGATGCAATGATGTTAGAAATACCCGGTGATCCCCCCAGGGGCAAACCACCCTGCCAGTCACTACCCACCTGCGGAAGCGTGCTCAGGGTCGGTACTCCAATAGGAGGATTGGGAGTCGAGTGAAGGGGAGGCTTGGCCAAAGGGCTCTGAGCACTCACCCTACCTCGTACGCCAGTCACCCCACCCAGCACACACGTCATCAGGTCATCCTTGGTCATGCCACTAGTACATACATGACCGATAGCTGCGACTAAGCACTGGAGACCGTACCGATTCATACCCACCAACCGGTCGGAAGTAACAGGCCATTGTAAAAAATTCCTCACTATCATCCTCCTCACTATTCACCAAGTTAACAACCTGCCCATGCTGCTGCTCCTCAGCTTCTACATCACGTACTGTGTCTTCATCCTGCACTGATCCGCTATAATACATGATGCTCACTGAAGATTTTTCACTTTTATACACAAAAAAGAAGTACTCCAAACTCTTATACCACAATATTCACAATAACAAAATCTCGGAGACAGCTTAAGTGCTATATTACTTTGCTAAAAAAATAATTCTTGCATGTCCTCAAAAAATATTCCACAAAATCAACATATGTTCACTGCCTAAACTGTGAGAAAAATCTGCACAATAACCTGCAATTATATGTCAGTTCACCAAATCCTGAGCTAGGTCGCCATTTGTTACGATCGGGTCTCGTATAAATCAGTGGCTCTAATACATTGGACTAGACTGGCATAAATGCAACAACAGAAACGCTAGATCCAACCCCTGATATATAATCCCGTCGAACAAAGAACACATATACCCTCCAGAGTTATATCTGCGATAGCGGGGTATCTTAACTCTCAGTATCTATGTGCTTCTACTATAGGCTGATGTTCTCTGAAACAGCCTATTACCTATAACATATGGTTGCTTAGTTATGGTACACAGGGAAAAGATAGTTAACTTAATTAAATCACAAGAGTGATCTAATGCAAACAAGAAGAAGGTTTACTTAACGTTACGTTAATCAATAATATCTGTCACTCCTTTATGAAAGAAAGTGTTGTAAAGTCCTCAAGCACCGAACAAGGAATCTTCTGATAATGTCGGATGCTACTAAGAAGAGCGTATCGGAAATGGAACCACAAAATAGCAGGAGGCAGGACAATGCACGTGTAGGCTAAATACACAAAAAGGCTGGACCTATAATGTTATTGGACACAAGAATATTATAAGCGGTGCAACAGTAATAATGCTCGCCACGAAAAAGTAGTACTCCTATTAACAAAACCGGTCTATGCTGGTTGTGTCTCTCTACAGCAACCTAGACCTCAAAATGCTTGTGTAGAAATAATGGGTATGCATAAAAGAGTATATGATCTAATCCAGCTAATGTCTACCCGGGTTAATAAAGTCTAGCTGGGATGTGCAAAGGTACAGAATTCTGGTGGAGCAAGGCAGCTCCTAGCCTAGTGTGGACCTTGGGTCTGTGCGGCCTGATTACGTTAATATGAAGGGGTGCTCTCTTGAGGATTCTCGATCACAAGTATCGAGTATCCTCCTGGCGACCCTCAAAAGTAAAAGCAAATAGAGTTAGAACAGTGTTGGGTGGATTAGGCAAGCAGCCCTCACGCACTACACAGTCTAAACTCCAAGGTACACAGACAAAAGATCCACCCAGGTAACCCACAGAATCCGTAGTGTCGTGCAGCTCAAAAGTAGCCTACACACAGTGAAAACACCCACAGCAAGGTACCTGATCCCTAGTCTATCATTATTTAACCCTGTAGAAACATTAGTGATTGATGGAGACAGTCCGAGCAATACAATCTCCCAAAAAGACAATGACTATCTTCAACCTTAGCCTAGTACATAAGAAATGTGAGATCCAGCATATAATACAGTCTGGCCACCAATTCAAGGTGTGGATGCAGGGAACCAGAGGGGGATTGATATTAATAAAAGGTGAGGAAGTAGTGGAAATGATAGAGGCGGTAGAAGAGAAAGATTCTAAGACAAGAGTGTGGAACAGTTCAAGGGAGATGCTTTGTGTATGCTGTCTGGGACGGATCTGACCAGGATATTTCCAGGGACCACCTGGGTGGAGTCCCAGTTCGCAGGAATGGCATGAGGGCGCGCGACAGTCGCCCAGTAAGCAGCCGCCTAGTAGGCCGTGTTAGGCAGGAGGCAACGAATCCCGCGAGGCCTATGTAAGGGGGCCGGCCACGCGCCACACTCACCACCAAGTCACACCACCTGGTCTCTCTCTCTCTCTCTCTCCCGCTCGCCTTCCCATCATTCAATTACTTAACACAATACTTTCAATTGACTAAATAAAATAGAAAGGATTGTGACAGACGAAAACAAAGAACAGTTCTGAACTGTCTGCAACACAAGCTTTCTCGAGAAGGAAAGTACACAATGATAGGTAGACTGTAGCTACATTATCTGCCCTGGCGAGTCCTAGCGAGTAAGCCATACGGTTCTGGGGGAAGCGTCGAGCGTCACAGAATATTGGCCTTCGATAATGGATCATAAGAGATGGAGCCATCAAAATCACATAGAGGAGGAATGGAGGAATCTATTCCAAATAAAGAGGACTTCAAAGCGGACCACCATTTATGAGGCTGTGTAGCTTCTGCCAGAACATCCTGAAGATGGGAGTTATATTCCCTCTCAGCAGCTAGAACTGCCCATTTAGCAACATAATTTTCCCAATGCAAGGGGGCTTGATTACGCCTCCATAGACGATATGAAGCCTGTTTGTCATCAAATGCACGCTTGCAGTCTGTATGTCATCAAATGCACGCTTGCAATCATCATTAATTAAACCATGCTTTATCCCTTATATGATACTTAATTGATTTCGATGGAACTCTTTTGTGAAGGATACCAAGAAGGGAATTGTTGAGAGCCGAAACTGGGTCATGAGATCTTAGTATGAGATTCCACTCAATATTACAATGATCATTACAAACGTTGTCCTGATTAACCCGGGATTTAAAGTAGACTTTACGTGAGATAGTAATATCAGGAACAGAAAAATCAAGATTAATTTTACACATGATGGTATTGTGATCGGAAGTGCCAACAGGTACAAGAACAGAAGTTTCTACAACACCAGAAATATCTGTTAGTACTAGATCAAGACAATTTCCAGACATATGAGTAGGTCCTTGGATTAGCTGTTCAAAACCAGATAAGTTTGCAAAATCCAAGGCAGCAAGGCCATTTCTATTAGTTGGAGAAACTGAGTTCAACCACTCTTGATTGATGCGCATTGACATCACCAACAAAAATATAGGATGGTTTGACATCTATAGACTGTATTGAAGCCAAACTCTATATGTAAGTTAATTCACATTTTAGGTCTGTTGATGGCTTACGATGACAAGCCAACACGTTACCCAATTAAGATGTTGCTCCTCACGTTGGCCTGAATATTCCATATATATATATAATTATATATATATAATTATATATATATATATATATATATATATATATATATATATATATATATATATATACAGTATATATATATATATATATATATATATATATATATATATATATATATATATATATATATAATTATATTAGGGACCAAACACTGAACAAATTATCGATGGGCGACATGTTAATCGGTGCCTCTTGCAGGTGACAATCTCTATAACAGATAACAGATGGTGAGATTGCAGGCAACCAATCGAACAAGGCAATACCCAGGGGAGGCCTATAGGCATTTGGCAGGGAGTTGCTTGAACTCCTGTTTCATTTGTCAGGCTTCCCTTACTGTTTCTGTTTGTGCCTCACCTACACAGAGTGACCCAGCTAGCTCTCACGAACACCTCCTCCTGCTATCTACTTCACTACACTAAACAACCACACCACACTTCTTTCTGCCACAAAAGACAAAAACTAAAAAACTAAATTTCCCTAATCTTATTAACAATCCTTAAATTTGGCCCTGTCACTCTATAAACTCTGGGCGAGGCACTTGTCGCAGGCAGCTCTGCTTTTTGTCTCCCTCATCCACATAAACAAATATACAGTATATATATATATATATACCGGTATATATATATATAAAATGTACAGTATATATATAATTATATAATATATATATACTGTATATATATATATATA
Source organism: Paralithodes platypus (assembly GCA_032716605.1). Taxonomy (NCBI): domain Eukaryota; kingdom Metazoa; phylum Arthropoda; class Malacostraca; order Decapoda; family Lithodidae; genus Paralithodes; species Paralithodes platypus. The sequence goes on from CM064525.1 coordinate 41,414,180, forward strand.
TATATATATATATATATATATATATATATATATATATATACAGTATATATATATATATATATATATATATATATATATATATATATATATATATATTTATACAGTATATACAGTATATACACATATATATACAGTATATATACAGTATATATGGGTGGATGGGACTCGTTAGCCTTGGTAGGCAACTCATCTAGGGGAGACAACCTTATACAAATTCGGGTGGATGGGACTCGTCAGCCTTGGTTGGCAACCTGCCTAGGGGAGTAAACCTGATACAAATCCGTACTGCTTACCTAAGGGTAAGGCAGGTTAGTGGATGGATTAGCGGAACACCACTGTAGAAAAATAGTGCTAACAAGATACACAGAGGGCCTCGGAGTCGGACGGATCTTAAAGTGAGTGGTCAATCCTGTAAGTCCTTCACTAAACTGGCTCGGATTGTCCCTCTCACAGGGAATAGGTCCGCTTGGGGGCATTCTGTGTATGGCCACCCTCGTAAAGGGAGTAAGGCGTCCGGCAATAGATATATTGATAGATACTGTATATACCGGAATATATATATATATATATATATATATATTATATATATATATATATATATATATATATATATATATATATACATATATATATATATATATATATATATAGATATATATATAAACATATAAATATATATATATATAAAACATGGTGTAGGACATTTTGCGGTCTACCCGACTCTGAATGTTTCTTGTTGAGTAGCAGGTCTCATGATTAAAAGGGGGAAATGTTCCTTTTAGGAACCGCAGCCTAAGAAAGATGGGTTGTCGTAAAGTTTTCGTTAACATTTCATATGCCACCTGTGTTGAGCACTGAACTAAATTTAATGGAAATGCTATCATGGCCATCTTGGATGATGATTCACCCTCTGAAACAAATGAACGGTTGGATCACTTGTCTGATTATATTGTTATTTTATGTGTTTTATTTATGTTTAGCATATGACGAAGTAACGACTTTTTATTTGTTCAATGCTTTCAAAATCAATTTAAGACCATTATAGAAACAATATAGTAGTATAATTGTGTATGTAAGTATGCATTCTGCATTCACTCATTTTCGTTATTAATTCACTCAGATTTGATTTACTCATTTTCCCTACAAATTTGTTCAGTTAAAGGGCCATTACAAATGGCATGTAAAATTAGCTCGTGAACCACACTATGAACAAATATTGACGTCTCTGTGGACTCTGATGCATGCCTAAGTCAGTGAGAAACGTTGGAAAAGTGAATGAGGGAAGGGCTGTGTGTACACCTTTTTGCAAAGGCATATGGACAGCTGAATCTTTCTGAAACATATATATCAATTTGTATTGCAATGAGTGATTTTTGTAATGAGTTTCAGAGACATTTCTACAATTTAAAAATGTGTTCGTATATTTTTGCAATACAAATATTCGGAGAGAGCAAACCCCAGTTTACTTGAATACAAGAGACAATTAATGGTGAACAGACCAAGGGATCTATACATAAACTAAACCACATCGAACAATAATATTATTCAAGTAAAGATTGGTGAACCAATAAGAGTTAATGTAAGAACATAAAAATCAAAGATATATTACTGACAAGAGAAAATAAAAGCAAACATTGAGGGTCGTTGATAAATTGTACAACAAAGGAAATGTGTTAAACTTGAAGACTTACACGATTCCGGTATGCTAATAACAGAATACATGAGAGCGACTGAATACACATCAAAATAAGAGGGAGAGTGATTGGATAATACGAAAGAAGATAATAAAAACAATCAATTTAGAAAACAAATAGAAAGCTAGACGTAATTGTAGTATTATTTAAATGGCAAGTAAATATATACATTACAAGTAGATAAAACAAATACAACATGTATTTACTGGAAAGAATATGGCATGTAGGGAACACACGTATAAGAATATGGCATGTAGGGAACACACGTATAAGAATATGGCATGTAGGGAACACACGTATAAGAATATGGCATGTAGGGAACACACGTATAAGAATATGGCATGTAGGGAACACACGTATAAGAAACAAATGTATACATGAAAAACTGTAGTACTAATTACAACTGAGGCAAACCAATGCTGAAATATAACTAGAGAGATTAACAATGCGAAAGAGATCAACTTGGTTGAGAACGAGAACTTTCAAAGTTCTACTGTACTACTCACTTCTCAGCTTGTTCTTCCTCTGTCCAATTACTCTTCTTTCCTATTTTACTCCAGCCATCTGGTCTGGAAAGAGATAATGTGAGTGATACGCTCGTGAGAAGAGCGTGTTTTGTCTATGTTGGACATTGCGTATGCGTGTGGTGAGCGGAAGTAGTTAAGAATAACAAGACGTCAAGTAACGTGTGTTATACCAAGAGCCTGCGTGATTACAGGTAACTATGAGATGACTGTTGGTGATTACGGTATTCCGAACTGCAGAATTATCGTTCAATTCATCGGGTTGTTCCTATAGTTCACAACCCTGGGATTCTATGAAATTAATTTATTCCAAACACAATGTCATTCAGATACGCATATAGTTATTCATCCATTGTAGAATCAAATATTAATTTGAAAAACAACTTTTGTTTGTACAGTGTATATATATATTTATATATATTAAATTTAACAATTGTATAATAGATTCTTTATCAAAAGCGGGGGAAAGTATTTGTTTAATAACCACAAATGTAAGTCCTTATTCACTAAGCCAGGTTGGCAAGATTATGTGGCTGACCTATATCAGGCTTCCAGAGACGCTAGGTCTCAGTGGCTTGAGGTAGGTCAGCCCAGACAGGGGCCAATATATGAACTTCACAAAAGAGCAAAGGCTAAGACCAAATATGCCATTAGATTTACTAAACACAATGAAAACCAATTAAGGAAGTAAGCCCCTCCAAAGAGTCTGGCAGAAAACTATATTAACTGTTTTTGGAAGGACATCAGATCCATGCAAAATTGTAACACTCCTTTACCTGTCAGTGTTGAGGGGGTTACGGGTGAAGAAAACATTGCTGACTTATGGTAAACTCATTTTAAGGAACTATTTAACAGTGTAACACAAAGGACTACTAATGGTGCAATTCAATATGTGATAGATATTAATTATGAAGACATTAAAGTGACTGAAAGTGATCTTGGGAATACCATAGAATTTTAACCTAAACAAAGCTTGTGGGCTGGATGGTTATTATGCAGAACATCTTAAATATGCAGATCAGTTGTTATTAGATAAACATATAGTTCTTGCATCACCAGTCTATTTACGCATGGTGTCCTGCCGGAGTCTATGATATCCGTAATACTTGTTCCTGTTATTAAAGATAAATCAGGCAACATTACAGCTTAAGACAACTACCGCCCAGTAGCACTTGCTAGTGTGGTTAGTAAGGTAGTTGAAATTATATTGCTAGAAAAAAATTCTGCCTATATTGTCACCAGCAGCAATCACTTTGGCTTTATGAACACTCATGGCACAGGCCAATGTATATATGTGTTGAAAGAAGTGATTGATACATACAACAGGGTAAATAGCTAAATTTTCTCTTGTTTTCTTGATGCAAGTAAGGCTTTTGATAGGGTGTATCACAAACCTTATTTGAAAACTTAGTTAACAGAGGAGTGCCAAGCTATATTATCAGGATACTTATTTTCTGGTATACTAACCAAAAAATGTGTGTAAGATGGGGCAACATCCTGTCAGCCTCTTTCGCCGTAACAAATGGTGTTAGGCAGGGGGGGGGGGGGGGGGGGGGGGGTATTGTCTCCTTATATTTTCAACGTCTACATGGATGATCTTAGTCTGGAGATGAACAAGCGTCGCACTGGGTGCTGCATTGGCAACTCCATTGTAAATCATCTCATGTATGCTGATGACCTAGTCTTAATCGCGCCCTCTGGAGCAGGACTGAATAAATTATTAAGAGTATGTGAACACTTTTGAACCAAACATTCAGTCAAATGTAATTAATCCTCTAAAGAACAATATCATATTTAAATCTAACCTTCTATTGAAATAAAAGCTACCTAAATTCCATTTGCATGAACAAATTATAGAAGAAGTAAGTATAGTAAAGTATCTAGGACACTATATTTCAAGTGATCGCTCAGATGATGAAGATATGGGGCATCAGCAAAGGCAACTTTACATGCAGGGTAATTCAATATTAAGAACATTTCATATGTGCACATGGGATACAAAAATAACATTGTTGAACTCCTACTGCTCACCAATGTACACAGCACAACTATGGTGGAACTATAAGAAAACAACAGTAAATAAAATAAGTATATCATATCACAATATCATGACACTGTTTCTGGGGCTCTCAAAATATGAGAGTATAAGTACGCTATGTGCCTATATGAACATACACTATTACTAATCACTCATTAGAAAGTTAACATATACTGTACATTCATGCAGTGCCTTAACACTTCTCAGAACAGTATAATTAAAATGCTACAAACTCCCAACATACAGTAGTGTACACCTTTAGGATTCAGGCACATTGGAGGAGGTTGCTCTATTTCTAACCCTAAGTAATGTATTCAGGTATGCCTCTCTACAGAATTAGCATACCGGTACTGAACCTCATAGTGCAGTACCGGTATTTCTATACTTCACTATAGTAATATACTGTACCGGTAGCTAAATAATGTGAGGCATGGTAATGTACACAATTAGGACAGTGATTTTGGTAATCAAAATACACAGCAGTTTGATAGTCACTGTTTTTGGTTGAGGCAGTGCTGTGAACTACATACTAGCAAGCTGGGTATTATATATTTTGTTTTAATTGTATGTAGCCTATGAACAATCAGTATATTTATGTTACTGTAAAATGTATATGGACCCCAGTATGTTCCACTCTGTAATGTGTGAGTCTGGATTAAAGCATTATTATTATTATTATTATTATTATTATTATTCTCTCTCTCTCTCTCTCTCTCTCTATATATATATATATATATATATATATATATATATATATATACACTGTATATATAGATAGATATATAGATATATACTGTATATATAGATAGATATATAGATATATAAAAGCATATGATTGTGTGGATCGTGAAACAATGTGGAAGGTGTTAAGACATGAAATTGGAGGACATTTGTTAGAATCAGTTAAGAGTTTTTATGAAGGGAGCAGAGCATGTGTTAGAGTAGGAAATGGTAAGTTGAGTGAATGGTTTGAGGTAAAGGTATTTTTGCGACAGGGTTGTGTAATGTCACCATGGCTGTTTAATATGTTTATGGATGGTGTGGTCAGGGAGGTGAAAATGAGAACTATGGGAAGAGGATTGGGTTTAGTAGGAAAGAATGGTAGAGATTGGGAGTTGAATCAGTTGCTGTTCGCTGATGACACAGCGTTGGTGGCGGCTTCTGAGGAGAAACTGCAGCGGGTAGTCAAAGAGTTTGGTGTGGTTTGTGGGAGGAGGAAACTGAAGGTGAACGTTAATAAAGTAAAGTAATGGTGTGTAATATGGGTGATCGTAGGGTGAATCTAGATGTGAGGCTGGATGGGGAAATATTGGAACAAGTAGAGTGTTTTAAATATCTAGGAGGAGCGATAAGCAGGAGTGGAGGTATGGAAATGGAGGTAAAACAGAGAGTGTGTGAAGGAAGGAAGGTCTTCGGAGCAATGGGAAGTATGTGGAAGACGAGAAATCTAGGAATGAAAGTAAAAAGTCCAATGTATCAAGGAATTGTTGTGCCAACAGCGATGTATGGGGCTGAGACATGGGCTCTGAAGGAAAAGGAGAGAAGAAAGCTGGATGTGATGGAGATGAGCTGCTTGAGGAGTATGTGTGGAGTTACTCGTAGAGACGGATTGAGGAATGAAGAGATACGTAGGAGAGTGGGGCAGCAGGAACATTGGTCAGCCAGAGTGGACAGAAGGGTGCTGAGCTGGTATGGTTATATGGTCATGTTGAACGAATGGAAGATGAAAGGCTTACACAGAGGATATGTGAGTCAGATACAAGGGGAGATAGAAGGGCAGGAAGACCCCCATTGAGATGGAGAGACTGTGTAAGACAAGCTTTGGATGATAGAGGAATGACTATAGATCAGGCAAGGGAAGTGGTAATAAACGGGAATGAATGGAGAATGCTTGTTAATAGATGAGTGAATGCATGGTCATTTGGAGGAAGGGGTCGGGCGCAAGTTGGACTAGATAATAGTCCATCAGGCGCCTGGCCTGGGGAGACGGTTTATATGACGGGTGTGCCTGGAAGTGCGGTGGTCGGGATTGTGGCTTCGGCTCCGCTGCATGTCTGCCTGCCGAGATCGGAACCTCTCTGGGTGGTCGGGGTCCAGGGGAGTGCTGGAGGGACCTTGGTGACCCTGGTCTCTGGGTCTTCTCCTGGATGACCTAGATGTTTGTGAATTAATTTGTATTTTGTTTATGTGTGTTCATTGTTTTCTGTTGTGGTTTGTGTTGTCTGGCTCTGTCTTGAGTCGGCCATCCACTAAAATAACGAAAACAAAAGGGAAACAAATAGGAAAAGTGGGGATTGGGTCTGAGTATATAATTATATATATATATATATATATATATATATATATATATATATATATATATATATATATATATATATATATATATACTGTATATTGTATATAGTTTCGAGCCAAAGGTGGATGTTGCGTCTATGTACGCAACAATCTTGCATTATCTCGTGTTCCCAACTTAGATTCTTCTGAATTCTCAACTCTCTGGCTAAAGCTTTCTTGTCACTCTCAAACTAAATATTTCTCCGCCGTCTGTCTCTCTCCTAATTCTACTGATAATCCAAAAATTCTTTGACCAACTGACTTCTAAAGTAGAACACATTCTATCCACATCTACTTTCGCAGAAATCTCCATATCAGGAGATTTCAATGTTCACCACCACCAATGGCTCTCCTCTGTTTCCACTGACCAACCTGGTGAACAAGCCTACATCTTTTCTATCTCAAACGACCTAGAGCAGTTAGTTCAGCAACCCACCCGTATCCCGGGAGATAGGCCCAACATTTTTTACTTTTTTCTAACCCTTCTACATATACTGTAAATATTTTCTCCCCTTTGGGCTCCTCCGACCATAAACTAATATCTGTCACCTGTCATATCTCTCCGATACTGCCACCCAATCCTCCCAACCGGCGGCGCTTGTGGCACTTTGGCGCTGGCGACTGGAAGGCTCTCCAGCAGTACTTCTTCGATTTCCCATGGAATGGCTTTTGCTTCCGTGGCCGGGGACCCTCGGAGAGTGCTGAAAGCATTACCAAGGTAATCCTCTAGGGCATGGAAACATACATGCCCTTTTATTTCTTCCAGTCACGCTTGCTCTAATTAAAAATATGTGCACTGAACTATACTACTAGCTCTTCCCAAGCTTTCTGGCATCTAGCCAAATATAATAATGCCTAAATATCCTAATCTCTTCTAAAGATAATTTTCTACCCTCTCTAGACTTAATACTAAGAAGGCGTTTGGTCCGGACGCTGTTCCTCCTATTGTACTAAAAAACTGTGGTTCCGTGCTAACTCCCTGCCTAGGCAAACTCTTTCGTCTCTGTCTCTCCTCTAACGTCTTTCCTTCTTGCTAGAAGTTTGCTCTCATTCAACCTGTCCCAAAGAAGGGTGGCCACTCTTGACCCTCCAACAATCGTCCAATTGCTCCCATCTCTTGTATCTCTAAGCTTTTTTAAACTATTCTTGCTTCCAAATTTCTTAAGCATTTCTCTTCTAATAATCTACTCTCAGATCGCCAGTATGGCTTCCTTAAGGGTCGCTAAGCTGATGATCTTCTTTCATATCTTACTAACTCTTGGTCATCCTCCTTTCGAGACTTCTGTGAGACCTCTTCTATTGCACTAGACATATCGAAGGCCTTCGATACAGTCTGGCACAAATCTTTAATTTCTAAACTACATTCCTTCGGCTTCTATCCCTCCATCTGTGCCTTTGTCTCTAATTTCCTTTCCGGACGTTCCATAGCTGCAGTTGTGGATGGTTATCGCTCACTTCCTCATCTTATCGACTTCGGTGTTCCTTATAAATAACAAGAAATTGGACTTCGGTGCCATCGTCGGCTATGGTGAGTTTGTGGAGCGTCTCCATAATGAGAACTTCGGAGTGGTACTATCATAAATTCAAAACTGAGTGCAGATATTTTGATTGGGTGATCGTGTGAGTCTGAATGTGTACTAATGGCACTGCATTGTGGTTTGCTTATGGAACGACACGTGCAAGCTGAGGTACCGACAGTAAGTTTCGTGTATTCAAACTCCTTTAAAATGTGAATGTGAAAAATCTAATTTACTGATATAGTAACAACTGATACATAGTACGATGTGATGATCCGGAAGTGAAGTGGATGTCTCTATTATAGTCCTCCGTATGAAAACACTCACCAAAGCACTCAGAAAATGTCGAACTGTAATCAAAGAAAGGATGAGGATTATTGTGTTTAAATATAGAGGGGGAGGGTGGAAAGCGATGAGTTGAACTAGCTGACCAAACATAGAATATTTTGGTTGGAAAGTGTGTTGATAACATTGGGAGAAAAGACTTAGCTTAGTCATATATTACTGTTTAACTTCCTTTTTCAATGACAGTTTCTATCTGCATACTGAGGCCTCACCATGCATTTATTACCATGTTTGATTACATTATTTACATACAGTTTCGGTTATTGTGATATTCTTAACATTGAGGAGCTTTCATGCATTAGTTCTCTCTCTCTCTCTCGTTTGGTGTCCAATATATATATATATATATATATATATATATATATATATATATATACTGTATATATATATATATATAAGGCGGGTATGTCTCACTAATGTCGCATGATATCTGAAGAAAAATTTAGTTTGTTGTGCTACCTAGTTATATGGGAATTTGATAGGTGAAAGATATGTGAAAACACAGAATTGATTGTGTAAATAATTATATCATTTGCACGTGAATAGTGTGAATAGTATCCAACGTTTCTATATATTACTCAGTTAATAACACTGGGTATAGTGATTAACTGGTACTCCATCAAGACACCACCAGAAAGTTTGCCTGGCCTTTTCAAAAAAAATAAAAATAAACAAAAATATCCGGATGTTGTACATTCAGTGAGAACAAGTTTTTGTTTGGTATTTATTAACCTCTGGACTGTGGCCAGACTCTTAATGCCCCTTTCCCACTGGTGAGACAAGTCACGATTTTCGTCGCCGATGCCTTCGTTTTGTCAAATTCGCAAGAATACGTGCAACCATCACGATTTCGACCTTTACAAACAGATGACAAATTATACTGAGCGAAGATGTCGGCGATGTCGGCGACGCAATCGCCGACATCGGCGATGTATCGGGGAAGTGAGCGATGTTTCACCGATGTACCTCTGAGAGGCATTTTTTTAAGGCACAAATTCTTGCGATTCATCGTCGATCATCGGCGTTGGCATCGCACATACGTTGGCGAGATCGGCGAGGTGTGCCAGCTGAGCGAATGTAACATGAATGTGCTAATTGCAGAGTGGAATTAGCATATCACGCCAAACTAATGGGCCAAACGGCATAACATATGAAAACTAATGGGGTTAACCATGAGGAAGAAAGGGGACCAGAAAAACGACCCATCTCCCCTTAATTCGGAGGTTGGCAATGCTTCGCCGGAGAAATTTTTCTATTTAATAATGTACAAATTTAGCTTGCTCGCAAAACAAAAAATATATATGTTGGCTCGCTACCGCTCACCAGGAAAATATTGAAACCTGGATGGGGTAAAAGTCTTGAAACAGTAGGCTGAACGGGGCCGAACGGATACAAGGCAAAGAGAGAGGGAGAGAAATAGAAATAAATATAAAAAACGAGGAGAGAGAGAGAGAAAGAGTAAACTAAAAAAAGCGAGGTGGGCTCAATTGTTAAGCCGTAACGCAAACATTGAGCCCACCTGCTGTTTGTTGTTTTCTCTTGCTCTCCCTCTCTCTTTGCCTTGTATCCGTTCGGCCCCGTTCAGCCTACTGTTTTAAGACGTTTATCCCCATCCAGGTGTCGATTTCTTCCTGGCGAGTGATAGGGAGCCAGCATTGTATGGAGAAATCAGGCTTCGCCGGAGACATATTTCTATCGAAAAATATACAAATTTAGCTTACTCTCAAAACAAAAATATATATATATATGTCCGCTGAACATGATGGCGGTGTTTAAATTATTCTATCATCATTATTGGATTTTATAGAAATAAATCTATAACGATAGTTTTTCGCTCTTATAGAATCCATTCCGCAGCAAAATATTAACTCTGTCTGTTTTCACCAATAATAAGTGCTTTTTATATTGTTTTGTTTTCATGAACAGCAAGAGGAAAGGTTATTCTATAAGATTTCATCAACAACAACAACAAAAATAACAATATGTGGAATTTCACCGTAGGTGAACGCATATCATCAGTCCGCCCGTATTTGCCCTAACTCTCAGTCTGTTTTCACCCATAATATTTGTGTTTATATTGTTTTGTTTTCATGAACGGCAAGAGGAAAGGTTATTCTATAAGATTTCATCAACAACAACAACAAAAATAACAATATGTGGAATTTCACCGTAGGTGAAAGATATCTCACTATAGGCCTAATACATATTTTTTACCCACCTGCCGAAGGTGCTCTTTGGCATCGTCGATGTTCCCGGAACATCTGAGAGCATCGGCGGAGGAAGGTGCTCTTTGGCATCGTCGATGTTCCCGGAACATCTGAGAGCATGGCGAAGGTGAATATGGGTGAGTATCCATGCAGCATTGCAAAGTTTTTTTTTGTGGGAAACCATCCGCGATGTCTCGCCGATGTCGCAGATGATCGCAGAAACCCTTGGGCGATGCTCGACGATGCTTGCGAGGGTAACCGATCATCGTGAGTCCTCGTCCAAAATTTTGAACTGTGCGAACATTGTGCGACGACGCGAGGGCCCTTGAGAGGCCTCTTGAGAGTCAAACGATTTTTTATGAGGGGTGTTGAGACATGTCACGAATGTGCCAATTTATTGGTTTCGGCGACGAAAATCGTGACTTGTCTCACCAGTGGGAAAGGGGCATAAGAGGTTCTACTGGGCGAATGCGGCCAGACTCTCAAGATCCAAGGCCTAAAAAAACAACTTTCAAAACATCCCAGTGGCACTCAAAACAAAGCAATTTGTGATTAAGTGAGATAATTCCCCTCCATTACTTGCTACCATTCCTACACATGTGTCCCCCCCCCCCCACCCTTCCCCTCCTCATTTATCCGGTATTTTCCCTATTATTCCCGATATTTATGAGTGTTTTCGTGCTAGGACGGGTGGGAGAGAGGGAGGAGGGTGAAGGAGTGTATCTCCGACCCTCTAAGCCAGTCTGAGAGCTCGCCCTGTCTCTCAGTTCCATGCTAGACACCAGAGAGGGAGGGTGTCTTACTATCGTCGGTCAAGGTCAGATTACGACTGTGGGCCAAAATATACGATTTCACCAGCCAATTGCTGTTACCACTTGTTATATTGCTTTCCAATGTTCATATGAGGAGGTCCGTGCCAGAGGGGCCAACTCGCCACGAGTATAGTTTTGAGTTATTGATGTTTAAAGTTAACATACCATACACTCCTGTGTTGACTCTAACTCGGTTTGAGGGTGACTACTGAAGCACGTCTCGTACAGCGCCTGTGAGTGGTCGGGCGGGCGACCATTTAATTCCCCACGTCGTAGCCACGCTCTCAATGGCTGAGCGCGTTGGCGAGTTGGCCCCTCTGTCTACCCAGATTCACACCCATAAACGGTCTGCCAAACGGCAAAAACAAGGGACGCTCAACCCTCTGTGCAGTTGCTATAAGGATGATTGCCAGATGATTCCCAAGAATTTCACGGAGCGGGAACCAGCTAGAGCGCTGTTTTTGAAAATGTGGCGAGTTGGCCCCTCTGGCACGGACCTCCTCATATGTTAATGTTGGGCCTAGTAGTATTTATTACTTTATATTTCCCTAATAAAACTATGATCTAGTGTATTTTACACAATTATACAGCTTACCTTAAATTATTTGTTATTCAATTTTACTTTATGAAGGGAAGAGGATGTGTAGAACAGATTTTTACCCTGAATTCTGTTGTGGAGAAATATCTGGAGAAGCAACAAAAGGTGTATGTTGCCTTTATGGACTTGGAGAATGCCTATGACAGGTGGGATAGAGAAGGCATATGGAAAGTACTTAGATTATACGGAGTAGATGGCAAGTTGCTGAAAGCAGTGAAGAGCATGTATGAGGGTGCAAAGGTGGCAGTACATGTGGAGAATGAGAAGAGCGAGTTCTTTGACCTGAGTGTTGGGTTGAAACGGGTGTGTGATGTCCCCGTGGTTGTTTACTGTATATATGGATGGAGTCACGAAAGAAATACTAGGAAGAGCAGTGGATATATGTTGGTGTATCGCTGAAAAGGGAGGGAAATGAGTGGAAGCTGCCTATACTGCTGTTTGCGGATGATACAGTTCTGATGAGCGATAATGAATAAGAGTTGCAGGGTCTGGTAAATGAGTTTGGAACAGTGTGCGAAAAACGGAATTTGAAGGTAAATGCGGGTAAGAGCAAGGTTATGGTCTTCAAAAGTGGTGAAATCCCAGAGTGTGAGGTGAAGTTGAACGGTCAGGCTATGGAGATCGTCAGCTCTTTTAAGTATCTGATCAGTGTGTTGAGTAAAGATGGGACTATGGATGAGGAAGTACGGGAGAGGGTACAACAGGGGAAGGGGGTTGTAGGAACGTTGAAAGCAGTAACAAGAAATACGGTGGTCAGTATGGAAGTGAAGAAGTCCTTGCATCACAATGTGGTAATCCCGACACTAACTTACGGAAGCAAGCGGAAGCAAAGCATGGACGTTCGGGAGGAAACTTAGACCAAGAATGAGAGCAGTGGTAATGAGTTACTTGAGAAGTGCGTGCGGAGTTACATGGATGGATAGACAGACGAATGAGGAAGTAAGAAGGAGGTATGGTGTGGAGGTAGATGTGCTTGAAAGTGTGAAAAGGAACAACTTAAGATGGTTTGGCCATATGGAACGTATGGAAAGGGAGAGAATGACTAAGAGGGTGTACGAGAGCGAGGTGGAAGGACAGTGAGGGAGAGGTAGACCAAAGGAGAATTGGAAGGATGGAGTGAGGAAGTATATGAATGAAGGCGGTGCTGGTTGCGAGGAGGGGCGTCGACTGACTGGGGACAGAGGTGCATGGGGGTGGTTCGTTCGTGGCCACCCCTTCGGGGATCACGGTGTCAGGCAATAGATAGATAGATAGACCTTAACCCTTATTTAGCGGGGTCGGACTTAAGTCCGATACGAGAAAATTGGACTAAATGGCGGGGTCGGACTTAAGTCCGTGGGCGTATTCCCGCCCTAATTTAGGTGGAAAGCGAAACTTGGTGGTCAGGCGGTGTACTACAAGGGCCCACCCACACATCCCCACTGCGTGGTGACCGTGACTAAGTGACCCTCAAGCAGCCATAATGGAAGGTCAAGATTTGCCCGTGTTCGATTCGGTGGCCGCCAATCCCTAGTGCGTCGCGCCACCCTACTAACCACGCCCGGCTCACCACCCAGAAACTAGATATCATGCTGAACTCTTCAGAACTTTCTAATAAGCTGTTGGATGAAACCGTCGAAGGTCTGGGTGAGAGTTTTGGTAGTGTGGATGACTCGGAAGACGAAAATAACCCGATCATAGGCTTTCACCCCAAGCATAATTTGCGTGGGGTGGATGTTGTGGTTGATATTGGACAGACCCTTGAGCAAATTGGAGACGTTCCTGACGAAGAACATACTGGTGTGGGTGTTGGTAAGTACAATTTATATTTATAATTGCTAGAAAATGTGATTGCAAGCATTTTATCACCTTACGAGCGGCTGGTGGAGTATATTTCACTGTGCCGCCCAGGGGTTTTTTTTTTTTACCCTAAATGGGGTTGTTCCGTGCTCTTTTTCATGCATAAACAAGACCCAGAGCGTAATACAAGTATGTATCCTGAAAGTGCGTAAATTGAGCTTTCCAATGACACTCGAACCATCCTTTTACGATCACTGGTTGTTTTTCAACGATCGTAAAACACGAGTGCAAATACCCTAAAATACGGTAATATCCTTATAGAATTCCCTGTGTGGCGAGCGGTCTTGAGGTAATTTATGCTCCTAATCATCGCTCCGCTCTCTCTCAGAGCACATTACGTCCTCAAAATTGCACTCTACAAGAAATTTCCTTTGCATTTTATAGCGTATTATTTGCAGGCGTTCCGTAAATTTCTTACGGTAATACAAACAACCAAAGATTGAATATTTGTGCTTGGCATTATATGATTGTGGAGAACAGATGTAGGCCTACCGTATATATTATGTTTTCATATATTATATGATACATGTGTAACATTTTTATATTATCACCTCTATCTCTCTCTCTCTCTCTCTCTCTCTGTCTCACTCTCTTTGTTTGTATTCCTTTGTACTCTCTTTGTCTGATGTAGGCCAGGGCAAGCCCCTAACTAATCTCTTCCCTCCCAGGGGAAATCACACCTAGCAGATGTTTTTGACCTCCCCTCTCTCTGTCTGTCTTCCTCTCTGGGTCTACCTATACTGCATGTGACATTGAAATTGCTTGAGAGTTTGATTGCAAGCATTTGATAGCGTATTATTTTGCAGGCGTTCGGTAAATTTCTCACGATAACCAGGGTGTATGGTACATTTCTCACGATAATACAAGCAACAACGAAGCTTGGCGAAGATTGTGGTCTACAATATACCTTTTTATAATTGCATGTGACCTTGTAATTGCTTGACAGTTTGATTGCAAGCATTTTATAGAGTATTATTTTCAGGCGTTCAATAAATTTGATAAATATATCAAAATAAGTCCTGTGGGACTATGAAATAGCTATTATTGGACAAGGACAATACTTTGTTCATCCCTCCACTGGAACATCAACAACAATGTCAACAACGTATCGCCGTCGGCAATCGTAAGATTCAGCGATGTAAAGATTCCAGGACGAGCTCAATAGAAAATGAATGAATGAAATGAATGAGTGTGCAGTACTGCCAATACGTATAGTGACTTCCGCTAGATCTAGAGACCTTTACTTCGATCTAGCAGCAATGACTTACACTAGCGGTTTTGTTTTGAAATTTCAGAACAATTTCGAAGTGATATTATATGGATTTTGCCAATTCATATTTCTAGTGGTATTTATCATGTCTTACATCTAACAATATATGCTTGCGGATTTAATTTCAATTGGTAACCCTCCCGCTCTAGTCGGCTCCAAGAAAATCGATAATGGTGGCACTTTAGTAAACAGGTGATAAACAAAACTGCAAGCGGATCGGTTTGGTGTATCGGTATTATGGTAAGTTGGCTACCTACTATTGTTTATACGATATAGTAAGTAATGATAAGTCAATTATTATATATTATATATAAAACAAAAACAAAATTCCTGCAAAGCAAGCGAAACAGAGAGAGAGAGAGAGAGAGAATGCAGAAACTGAACTGAAGAAAGAGTGAAATCAATATACGGTATATATATATATATATATATATATATATATATATATATACATATATATACTGTGTATTGGTGTATATTGATTGCAATCATTTTATAGGCGTATATATCACGGTGTACGGTAGATTGCATTCCTTACGAAAAGAGAGAGAAGAGTCCTAGCAATTTCAAGGTCACCTACGTAAGGAAAGACATCTACCGTACACCGTGATATATACGCCTATCAAATGATTGCAATCAATATACGGTATATATATATATATATATATATATATATATATATATACAGCAATATACGCCAATATACAGTATATATATATATATATATACTGTATATATATATATATATATATATATATATCTATATATATATATATATATATATATATATATATATATATATATATATATATATATATATATATACCGTATATTGATTGCAATCATTTGATAGGCGTATATATCACGATGTACGGTACATTGTAAGGAATTACTTCTACCGTATACCGTGATATATACGTCTATCAAATTTTCGAATCTCATCCATCCATCTGGTTCTTGGTCCACCTCATACATCCATGTCATTCATTCATACATACATTCATACACTTGCTATAGGCAGTTCTGCCTTTGGCTACCTCAATCACATTCATACACTCGCTATAGGCAGTTCTGCCTTTTGTCTACCTCAATCCCATTCATACACTCGCTATAGGCAGTTCTGCCTTTTCCCTACCTCAATCACATAACTGCCTTTTGCCTACCGCAATCACATGTGGATAACATCTCCTGGGAACACCACAAACAAAAAATGAGTCTTCAACACTACCCCATAGGGTGATTTGGAATTGTGTTGTGAAATAATATTATATATAAAACAAAAACAAAAATCCTGCAAAGCAAGCGAAACAGAGAGAGAGAGAGAGAGAGAGAGAGAGAGAGAGAGAGAGAGAGAGAGAGAGAATGCAGAAACTGAACTGAAGAAAGAGTGAAAAAGATATAATACAGAAATATTACAAGCAAATAAATGAAATAGAGGGATTAGTTAGAGAAAATAATAATGAAAATTACATATACGGATGAGAAGAGAAAGAGAGAGAATACAGAAACTGAACTGAAGAAAGAGTGAAAAAGATATAATAATACAGAAATATTACAAGCAAATAAATGAAATAGAGGGATTAGTTAGAGAAAATAATAATGAGAATTACATATACGGATGAGGAAGAGAGAAAGGGAGCGCGAGAGAGGGAAAGCGAGCGAGCCAGAGAGAGAGAGACAGACAGACAGGAGTGAGAGAGATTAGAGAAAATAATAATGAGAATAATATATACGGATGAGGAAGAGAGAGAGACAGAGCGCGCGAGAGAGGGAAAGCCAGCGAGCCAGAGAGAAAGAGAGACAGACAGACAGGAGTGAGAGAGAGAAAGAAAGAGAGAGAGAGAGAGAGAGAGAGAGAGATAATACAGAGAATACAGAAATAAGGAGAAATAAGAGAAAAATAAGACCGATTACCAAAGGAATAGTAGACGCGCGCGAGAGGCCGAAGTCAGGCCAAAGCGAACGCATCCGAACGCGCCCGGGAAATAGACCAAAAAGTACCTCCTCTTCCTCACCTCTTCCCACCCTCCAGACTCATTCATAACATCCATTCATAGACTTATATGGGGAGACAAAGAGTTGCTCTTTCCAAAAATGATCGTTTCGTTCGCATTGGAGCCATAGTAACAGCGCTAGGGCGAGTGAAATTGAGCGAATATTTCGGGATTATGCCTGCTGAGCGGTACAGTGTAAAATACCTTACCACCCGCTAAATAAGGGTTAAACTGACTATTTATGAATAGAAAAACATTATTTTATCAGTGGATCTTCCATCATCGAAAACAAGGTGCATATAGCTTTTATTTTAATTAATATATATGCTTTATTACTTAAAATAAAGTAAAAAACTACAATAAATGAAAATTATATTACCTTTTATTGTCTATACAAATGGAAAATCGCCCCTAAATTGTGCTATTAGTAATTTAAGTATATACACTTTTTGCAGTGGGAAACAAAGTTTTCTCTACCCTAGATGACGCATTTCATACCAATTATGTATTTTACTATAGAAATCGTCATTGTTCGAGGAAAATCTACAATATCAAATAAATTGAACGAACGATCGTTCGGAAATGGAGAACAAACACTTAGAACGATATTTATCACTTGAAATTGGCCACTTCCCACATAAATTGGCATTGTTTGCACAGTGTTCGACATATTGCAGTTGCTTTCGGCAAATTTCATTTGAAATTTCATGGAGAAAATTAACTATTAACGCCAATCAATTAGTGCCAGGCAATTAAACAAGGTTTTTTATTGTTTTGCACAGTCAGTTATTGTGATTGGGTATCGTACTTCACACTTTACTGTAGTTGGTTAATGCGATCGAATCAAGGTGATGTTAGGGCAACTCTCCAACTCAAGAGTGTAACGTTATTCTCAATATTTCTTCTATTCAACAGCCGAGTTCTGGAACTCTCTCCCAGTATCAGTCTTTCCCTCATCCAATGACTTAAATTGCTTCAAACTCCGTGTGTCAAGGCATTTTGGCTCGAACTTCCCTGGATTTTGGCCCTGTCACTCTTTCAACTCTGGGGGACGCACAGGCAGTTCTGCCTTTTGTCTCCCTTACTCACATAGAAAAAAAAAAAAATATATACTGTATATATCTATATATAATTATATGGTCGAAATTAGTCACTTCATCTCAACATAAACGTGTTTGTTTTGTTCTTGGTGGACATATACACGTAAGATAATTATGTTGTTTTAGGTACACAACAGGGAATCCAGAGCACCACAACCTGGAGTGTAATTATGAAATATATCGCGACTGGTGAAGTCGTTGTATCTAGAAAAGGTGTAACTCGCCCGAGAAAGGCACTTTTCTTTATGTATCCCCACCAATGTTCATAATTGTTGTATACTTATGTGTATCTGTAACCCAAGCTAGCATTGCATTTCATGTGTATATTGTCTGGTCTTATATATATATATTTAAATAGAGTATATGTATTATGACATTCCTGCGTAGTTGCCTCGCAGAAGAGGAAATACTTAATTCTTAATTCTGTAAAAGTATCCGAATATAGAGACGATTTTTGCCTTGTATCACCTTTGACATAAACCAGTGGTGATGATTGACATTATTTACTGGTGGTGATTGATTATGGTGCTCAGACACAGTATGGGTATGTATATACTCTTCTAAGAAATACAATTATGTTGCCTGACATTATATTCATATTCAACCTTATGGTGAATGCATAAATATATTAAGGCATATTTTAAGGTTATAATTGTTAATGAAAGCCAAATGCATATATTTATTTTGATACTTTTGTGCAAAATCTAAACATATTAAGCATAGAAATTAAAACGGAAATGTCGTTTAAGGTGGAGAAATATGCAATTCGATGGACGAATGCCTGTTCACGTATTCAGGTGTCTAAATCAAATGCTGAAAGTAATTTACAATTGCCAATTAACGATTGTGATGCTCCATGTCGAGTAGTTTTGAAAAAGTCGTAATATAATTATTCAATGTCGGTTCATGTGAACACTTTCTAATTTGCGTGAAAACGGTCGAAATATAATGAAAATATCCTATTCGACCATAGATTTGCCGATATTACTTGAGAAAAAGTCGCTTCCCAATGATAAAAGGTGTATAATGAGAGCCTCCAATTTACTGTAATGTCTGCTGCCTATATTAATAATGTGTACGACGCCCTACACCCGTACATGGTTACTCCTACCACATCTGATAACCTCCCGAAAGGGAGGTTAAACCTTCCTCACCTGGACTTCACTTCTTCCCCGTACAGCTCAATATCAGTACAAATGAGATATGCAGGAGTCGCAGCAGCTGTGTGGCGCAGCAGCTTAAATGTTGGTGAAATTGTGGGATATCGTAACCAGGGCTCTATTTGTGAGAGGTTCGCCTGGTATTGACATTTCCCAATTTCCTTGCAAAGAATTGGCTTACAAATTATGGTCCATATATATTTAACATTTTTCCCTGCTGTGTTTTGCGAATTATATGCATAAAATACACTGGAAAGAAATGCAAGTGTTAAATGGATATGTAAATGGATAGTATACATTGTATTCTGAATTTCATGTCATAAGAAAGTAAACCAGAATTAAATGAATTAGACAAATTACAACAAATTTAGTACACAAAATATACTCCATAAGGATGAAAATTAATGTTCATCTATCGACCAAGTTGATTAGGCGAGCTTTAAAAACTATCCATGTTTGCTACACCTCATTATTAGTTTGAATAAGTCCACTAAAGGATTTAGGCTTCTACTAATGTGTTCAACAAAACTGGTCGAATGTCAGCCTGTTCCCTCCAATTCAAGAAACCATTCGGATTGTATCCCTCATTTGGGTTCTCTGTTTACATCATCTAGCTCATTCCCTGGGTTCCTGTTCTGCTGTGTCTAGTCTGTGAGGAACTTTGTTTGATTACAACACTTCCATGTAGAAATTAAACAAGGTAAGTATACCTTTAAGAAACAAATAACAAGGTTGGATACATTAGAGAGGTAGTTGAAGAAAATTGACAAATTGAAAACTAGGTGGATTGCTGAGCAAATTCCTAAATTGTAGAGAAGGCAACAGAAAAGGAGCAAAAACTAGACATTTCACATATCCATGTTTCATAGAAGGAAATTAAACTAACTCGAGAGTATCGGTGGCTCAAGAAAAACTATATTCGGATTACAAAATTCGACCATACGTACTAGAAAACATAAGTGATAACTTTGATAATTTAACTATATATATAAATACCGGTATATACTATATATATATATATATATATATTTTTTTTTATATACCCTGTATATACTGTATATATACGGTATATATTTAAGCGTATACATTAATGAAAGTAAACATCAGAGCTGCTACCACAAACATCCTGTAATCTTTGGTGACGGTTCGACTACCCTTTTGTCAACATCAGACCGATAAAATACAATATTAACTTTGGTAAATATTCATATTTTCTTCATGAAAGACATATTTTAATATGCCATTTAGAATAAAACAAAATTAATAAATCAAAGACTATCGGTATATAAATTAAATATAGTACTGTAATCATAATAGTGTTATTATGAGACTATGAATGGGAAAAGAGCTATGCTAAAATAAAACTGGTACATTATACTTTGTGTACAATTACACCGAATGGCTAGAATAATCATTAACAATTACACCGAATGGCTAGAATAATCATTAACAATTACACCGAATGGCTAGAATAATCATTAACAAATATTAATGGGAAACTGGGTTAAAATGATCAACATATAAGTAAGAAAAGTCCGCAGGGAAATGTAAAAACATAAATAAATATCATATCAGTAGACAAATTATGAGTACCTAGAGTGGGTCTCAAGTGGCGAGTGAGGAGCGACTCTGCTGTTAATCGAGCCGTATCTCCCGAGCAACTTGCTAGAATATCAAAACCCCCTGAAACATATCTATATCCCCTCGCCTCGCATAGGTCTCGAATAGGCGAACAGGCTAATTTTTACACTGGGAGACCTGTTCTAAAAGACAATCCCTGGTGCTCCGAAATCCTTGTATGGAGTTGGCGTTTTGATTGACCAATGTATATCGCGTTACAACGACTAAATTTATCAAAATATACTATACAGTAGAGGATTGCAGGGCAAAAGCAACCGGGAACAGGAATGAGGTCCTTGAATCTAAAATGCTGGGAAAGAGTGATACTGGGTTTGAATATGAACTTTAATAAGACCTGTGGATAGTGATCTCGAAATAGTCTTGACATTTTACTATTAATGGAATAGCTAGTCCGACCTAAAATGGTAATGAAATATAAACATGAGCTCTATTTACTGCACATACAAGGGGTGATAGAGTTATGAGTATTTACTTGCTTGCTGAAATATGATTCTATAAACGATGCTAGGAAACCATTAAGGTGCAAGATATTCTTCAAATTTTGAAGTTCATTATGAAACGAGGTATATTAGAATAAAAAATGCTTAAACCATTATTAATGATAAACACATTATGATGGGGCTTCTGGAAATAGCATGAAAAATACATCTTATATCACATAACAAAAACTAGTGTCGTTGCTCACATTTTTCAGTAAAAGCAATGGGAATTTGGATGTAGTCGAAAAATGGAAATTTTTGTTTAAGTTAGAATATGTTTTATGGGTGTTCTATGGTAATATTCTAGGTTAGCCTCTCCTCTATGTTTTGAGATATAACATATTGCAGTAGACGCACTTATTGTGGGTGATAATTGTTCATGAGTGAACATTTCGGGTTTGGCAGCAATATTCAAATTCCCGAGTATAATGTTTATGATTATATTCATGTAAATACAAATGTTGACGATAAACAAATTTCAACGAGTTTGTTGAAATGCCAATGACAAATTCTTCTCATTTCGTATAGAACAATTATTTGCTTAGCATATAGTGCAATTGTGATGAGTTGAACGCAGAAGAATGATGATTGTTTTTATTATCGAACAAATTGTAGTACGGGCTTTCCTATTTCTTGTCATGTATAATTCAATACAGTAGATGTGATTATTAAGGGTTTAAACAGACCGATAATTACTTACTTGTTTCTTTGTACACCATCCATTGGTAGCCTGATAAAACAAGAGACCTGATATTGAGATGACGGGGTTGCAAACCAGGGGCAAAGCAAACCCCACAGAGGTCCTAACAATACAGGAAGTGAACAGCCTACACAATGCAAAATAGCTACAGTAAAGGAGAGCAAAAGGAAAAGGAAGAAGATACAGCAGAGGATGGAAGAGAAACTACACAGTTTCTCCGAGTTTCCCGTGCTCTAATACCTGCAGCGATAACACAGTCTACCCAGCAAGGAAGATATACCCATGTCTATTCCCTGCAGGTATAGGACAGTCTGCCCGCCAAAGGTCACCACATCCGGGACTTACCAGAAGTTCAAACCCGGACCAATCACGGAGATACCTGTCCAGCCAATTGCAGAGCCTGGGACAAACACAAAAGGTAAATACTCAACCACAGCCAGATTTGTAATACGACGAACAAGAGTTTATGCAAATGCCGCATAAAGATCCAGTGCAATACCTCTACAGATGGGATCAAGAGAATCACCTCTACAGTACCTCACTTGAGGAGTGGAAATAGTAGAAAAAAAATTAGGAGGAACAAAAGAATGGCCTGCAATATAGAAAAAGTCAGGAAGAGTGAATCAAAGAAAAACATTTATCATGCAGCCATGCAAGCCTTTTATATAAAGAGTATATTCTTAAGAGATAGAGAATAACCTTCTACATGTGTTATTAGGGTAAGTACATTTTTAGAATAATGATTACCTTCACAATAAGTTCAAATTATCATCCAAATATAGCCTGACTGAAATTGAGGGAAGGAATGCAAACACGGGTAATACCTTCCACTAGTTCAGCTTTTAGTGGATAAAGAACAGTGTTGGCTATACTTTTCTATAGGACAAGCCTGTCCCTTTAGTAAAGTCCAACTAGGGTGGTGAATGAGAGTGTGTTAGAGGAGCCAGGAGCAACCTTCTCTAGTGTCCGTGAGAGAGGCAGCTCCCTTTGACGTCCAGCCGGAGGAAGAACTACGAGTCCTACGTCGTTCAGATTCTCCCTCATGGAAAATACTTCTCCTCTACACCCGTACCGTAAGTGTCTCTGGGTGTTATAAGTTTTGGGAATTATTGTGAAGGTAATATATAATATGCGAGTGTTCAACTTAAGTTTTTCGTAGAGATCCGCTTCTAGGACTCCCCTTGTCAATTTAGTACACTGTGAGATTTATCAATTATCAAACTTTGATCCGTACAGTGATTTTATATAATTAATTGTCTTAACAGGTGTATTTTAATTATTGTATTTACTAGTAAAAACTTATCCTTTAATAATATCATATTTCCTGACATATACTGTACAGTAACATTTACATCCTGATATTTTTAATTATGATTATTTCGCACCACCGACTCAATATACAGTATGTTCTCTCTCGCTCTCTCTTTCTCTCTCTCTCTCTCTCTCTCTCTCTCTCTCTCTCTCTCTCCTTCCCAACACTGGCTACAGCCAACAAATCACAGACATGGATACAACTTGTCACAGGACAGGAAGGCAAAATTGTGTTGCGTGTGTGTGTGGGTGTGAGTGTGTGTGTTTGTAAGATATAATGTAAGTGTAAAATGGACCTACCGATCTGTAATAACACAATGGGTATTTGTTTATTGATTAAGGATGTTGCTATATAGCATTAATATGTATTATATGGAGAGAGAGAGAGAGCGAGAGAGAGTGTGTATAATTTCCCCTGTGCTTGTACATTTTATAGAATGTTCACAAAGCATTACCAGGGGAGTTCATAGACTTCCTGTGATAATATCCTGATAATATGGAATGTGTCTAGTTGGTAGATTGAACTGAAAGCGGGGTTTGTGTTGCTAATAGGCTTTGGGGAGGTGTGAATGTAGTCAATGTGACCCTATTACAATGTAATAATAGGGTTGCATGTTAACTTACACAATGTAGTCAATGTGACCGTATTACAATGTAATAATAGGGTTGCATGTTAACTTACACAATGTCAATGTGACCGTATTACAATGTAATAATAGGGTTGCATGTTAACTTACACAATGTAGTCAATGTGACCGTATTACAATGTAATAATAGGGTTGCATGTTAACTTACACAATGTAGTCAATGTGACCGTATTACAATGTAATAATAGGGTTGCATGTTAACTTACACAATGTAGTCAATGTGACCGTATTACAATGTAATAATAGGGTTGCATGTTAACTTACACAATGTAGTCAATGTGACCGTATTACAATGTAATAATAGGGTTGCATGTTAACTTACACAATGTAGTCAATGTGACCGTATTACAATGTAATAATAGGGTTGCATGTTAACTTACACAATGTAGTCAATGTGACCGTATTACAATGTAATAATAGGGTTGCATGTTAACTTACACAATGTAGTCAATGTGACCGTATTACAATGTAATAATAGGGTTGCATGTTAACTTACACAATGTAGTCAATGTGACCGTATTACAATGTAATAATAGGGTTGCATGTTAACTTACACAATGTAGTCAATGTGACCGTATTACAATGTAATAATAGGGTTGCATGTTAACTTACACAATGTAGTCAATGTGACCGTATTACAATGTAATAATAGGGTTGCATGTTAACTTACACAATGTAGTCAATGTGACCGTATTACAATGTAATAATAGGGTTGCATGTTAACTTACACAATGTAGTCAATGTGACCGTATTACAATGTAATAATAGGGTTGCATGTTAACTTACACAATGTAGTCAATGTGACCGTATTACAATGTAATACTAGGGTTGCATGTTAACTTACACAATGTAGTCAATGTGACCGTATTACAATGTAATAATAGGATTACATGTTAACTTACACAATGTACATTTGGGTGGATAATTTAGATACGGGTAACCTAAATTAAGTTGGAAAAAAAAACTATATTATAGTTATATTGAATACATTTATGTTATCTTAAATTTTGTCTAGGCACCAGTGGTATCAGGTTAGCGCCAATTCAAAGGGAACTTACACTGATGCAAACAACAACATATAAGATGATGCTCACAAGGCTGTTTGTTCAATGTTACGAATTGGGAAAGTAAAGTCATGAATTGAGAGTAGGATTAAAAGGGATTGACAAATGAATTACAGTTCTCTCTACCAAGATTTGCCCGGAGATGCCGCCTCAGGCAGTTGTTTCAAACTGTATGCGACATAAGTATTTTTAAAAATGACATTGCAGAGCTTTCTACCCTCTCTCTCTCCTACTACGCGGTGTTTCAAAATGTCTGCAGCTGACACATAATATAGTCTTTGCATACGGTTGCTTAATATATTTTTTAAGTTACCCTTACTCATAAATAATACATATTTGTTATTACAAAGCCAGCTGATATTTTGCACCCTTTTAATATGATAATTAATCAGCTTATAATTACGTTTGTAGTCATTAGCAGCTGCATATGGAAATTCCCATTAATACTATAGTATAATATATGAAAATAGTGTAGTTATAAACTGTATAATAAAAACATATATAATCACAAAATATTGTGATAAACTATACATATCCTAGGTGTTGAGTATTGTTGATATCAAACGTCGTAGCTTTGGCGCTAATTAAGAAGCGGCGACCAGGTGTATCAAGGGAAACCTTGGTAGGTAAAATTGAATTGTTTCAATCAATTAGTATATGGAAATGGGGAGATTGTAGTCATTAATCGAGCAGGGCAAAATCCAGAAGAGTCCACATAAGCAAATGAAAAGGAGTTGTTGGAACTCCTGTTAAATTTGGCTGGCTACCCCTACTGTTTTTGTTTGTCCCACACTTACACAGCGCAGTTAGTCCAGCACCCTATTCATATCTCTGACAGACTTTGAGATCGGCCCAACATCCATGTTATATTTCTAATCTCTTATCCTTCTGCTTACAATGTAAACCTTTTCTCTCTATTGGGCTCCACCGATCATAACCTTATGTGTTACCTGTCCAGTCTCTCCAGTAAAGCCATCCAATCCAACCAGCCAGTGACCCATGTGGCACTTTGGCGCTGCCGACTGGGAGACTCCTCGGCAGTTCTTCCTTGATATTCCATGGAATGATTTTGTTTTTGTGGCCGGTGATCCTCGGAGAGTGCTGAATGCATTACCAAAGCATTCATCTTGGACATGGAGGCATGCATTCCATTTTATTTCTCTGTCTAATGCAGAACAATCTTGGTTTACTCACGCTTGGTCTACTGCTGTTTGCAATACGGATGAAACATTCAAGTGGTACTATCGCCTTCAAGCTCAAGAATTTCTATGTATCCACACAGAATCAAGCCAATTCTGTTCTTTAACTCGCCAAAATCTCTTTAATTAATGACAAATGATTGGAACTTTCCAACTCAAACTCTTCCCAAACTTTCGGGCTTGTAGTCAAAAACCTCTCCAACAACTTTTTTCCTCGTCTTTCCCTCTTCTTTTCCACTCTGAAGTCACCACCGTCCCTTCTTCCTCAGACAAAACTGAACTCTGTCCTCAAATTTTCATTAAAAATTCCTCCTTGGATGATGGCTCCCTATCCACCCACCTCTCTCTTAGGATGTACTTTCTGCCCTCTCTAGGCTTGATACTAAGAAAACCAGGTGTTCCTTCTATTATACTTAAAAACTATTCTTTCATGATGACTCCCTGCCTATCCAAATTCTTCTGTCTGTCTTTTTTTTCTAAAAGTTTCCAATTGCTCTCATTTCGTGCATCTCTAAAGTTTGTTTTATACATTCGTAATTTTTATTTTGTATGTATTTGACTTCTCATAATGTACTTTCAGATTACCAGTATGGCTTGGTTGGTTATCCTCCTTTCGGGACTTTACAAGAACTTTTCTACAGCGCTAGATATATGGAATGCCTTCGATAGAGTCTGGCAGAAATCTTCTCTAGTTTCTGAACTACCCTCCTTCAGTTTCTCTATCACTGCTTTTATCTCAAATTTCCTTTCTGGCCGTTTCATAGCTGTAATTGTGGACAGCCATCATTCACTTCCTCAACCTATCAACTCCAGTGTTCCTCAGGATTCTGTCCTGGCTCTAGTTCGCTTTCTAACATGTATTAATGATTTTCTCAACTGTACCTCTAGTTGTATATCTCATATGCTGATGAATCTACCTTACGCTATTCAACTAATTTTCCATGACGACCGAACATGCAATTACTCCAGAACTAGTTGTAGTGATGATGGTCATAATATTAGTGATGATGGTGACAGTAGTAATGATGATTGTAAGATGATGGTGATAATAGTAATGATGATGGTGAGAGTTGTAGTGATAATGATGACAGTAATGGTGACAATATTAGTGATGATGGTGAGTAGTACTGATGAAGGTGAAAGTTGTAGTGATGATGACAGTAGTAGTGATGATAAGAATAGTAGTGTTGATGGTGAGAGTTGTAGTTGTCGGGAATAGGGTAATGATCCCGACGGTTTAAGGTCCAATAGGACATTTGCATTTGGCGGTATCGTATCGCATGTACGATTTCGGCTGGTTCTTTGTGCATTTTAGTTTATTCTTAAGTATAGGTTAAATATTAACTGTAATGTATAAATATCTACATCAGCTCTAGATGAATCATGAAACCAAGTTATGGGTTATAATTATTATGAGCCGGCAGCCATATGTAAGTTTCGCGAAGCGATCGGGCGCCGGCCCTTTAGTCTCTCAATCAACACCATACAGCCAACATCTCCCCCCCCCCCCCCCCCCGGCTCTGACTCAACCCACAGTTCACTATGTGCTACAAATACTAATCTATAACAACAGTCCTACATCACCAGTCCTCTAAGCTAAGTTCATTGTATCGATATTGTATTATGTGAACATTCCTACATGTCATGCAATTGAATTAGCCGTGTGTGGGGGACTGGATTACACCCAGTTGGTAATTATATTATAACTATTTGTTGGGATATTTCATGTACCAGTGATATGCAATTTAACCTCTTTATCTAAATTCCCAACAAATAATGGTCCTTCGTGCCCTAAGGCTTCCTTACCGTAGTTCCGTTTTGTTTACTTCCTTGACGCTTGTGGGCTTACAAATGGCTGCCGCCTCGCGCGTTGTTGGGCCGACTGCCGTTTCCCTAGTATAGACCCGGCTTATTCCCTCTGTTTTTTTCCAGTTAGGCGCCGTCCCTATCTTTTTGGGGGGCTAGTTTCCAGGTTTGTTTGGGCGTGTGATCCTTGGCGTTTTTTGGTGGGATGGCTGGGCTGGATATTGGGGTAGGGGTGATTTCGTCGGGCACCATTTCGCGCTCGTAGGCTAGGCTAGGCTTGGCTAGGCAGGCTAGGCCTGCAGGTGTCTGTGGTAGCTGTTCACTTCGCTTAGGTGGTGGGCCTGTGATGTTCGTTGTGTTTTGTCATTATGAGACTCTTTTCTTAATTTGTTTTTTTTTTTTTTTTCTCATGTGACTCATTTAATTAAATTGTATAGCCTAGTTGCCTAATTACGGTCATGGGGTTCGGTCTCTGTTGATTCCTAAGCGATTGACAGCCAACAGCCAACAGACCTTATGATTGTGGGATGGGCAGCTGGGCTAGGCCTAATACTAATTTGTGTAATAGTTTGCTTTATAGTTTAGAGAGTTAATAGCCTAATAGACTTAACGATGACAGATTTAAAGAAACTTAAGATTCTTGAGGGAGGGATGAAGGGAAGTTTAAATAGGTGTTTAAGAGATCTTGATGAATTTTTATTAAGTGCCACGGATGATCAGATTAAGGGTAAATTTGCTACTGTTACTAAATCGCTAGCCATTTACGATAATTATTGACAATTACTGACGATGTGGAAGAAGAAATGTCGGCAGATCTTGAGTACTTTGAGGACGTTAATACAGCCTTAGCCAGACTATCTTCCACCCAAGAATCAACCCCTG
This sequence comes from Paralithodes platypus, assembly GCA_032716605.1. Classification (NCBI taxonomy): domain Eukaryota; kingdom Metazoa; phylum Arthropoda; class Malacostraca; order Decapoda; family Lithodidae; genus Paralithodes; species Paralithodes platypus. The sequence goes on from CM064525.1 coordinate 41,443,341, forward strand.
TTAAGGATACCGGTACACCAAAGGCGACTGGTTTTAACCTGCCGAAGCTTACTTTGCCTACCTTTTCCGGGGATTCGGCTACCTGGACTGGATTTTGGGATATCTTTGAGTGTTCTGTCCATCATAATATAACACTCACATCCATCCAAAGGTTCACATATCTCCGTGGTCAATTGAAAGGGGAGGCATTGAAGTTGGTCGATGGGTACAAGCTAGAAGCTACCAGCTAGAGTCTGCAGTGGAGTTGCTGAAGAGAACTTACGGGAGAGTGGAAGTCATCAAGACCACGTTAATTACCAAATTCTTCACACTAGGTCCTCCATCCTATGATGTGGCGGACCTAAAGGAGTACTATGCCTCCATTGAGAGCCTCCTCCGATCTATGGAGACAATGGCCATCACCAAGGAGGAGATATTTAGTGTAAGTATCTTGAACAAGATACCCTCTCCCCTAAAGGAAATCGTAAGACGACAACTAAGCGACTCTCCACTAAACTTGGAAGCGTTGGTGCAGGTGTACCAGACTGAAGTCTTCAATATGGAGAGTACTGGACACTACCGACAAGTGGAGATGTCGCCATCTACTGCAGCTTTCCCGGTACAGACTTCTCCTAAACAGAAAAGGCCAATATCATTAGGTTGTAAGTTGTGCAGTGTCCACGGTCATCTGTGGTATCAGTGTCCTAAGTATCCTAAGGCTACACAGAAGATTGGCAAGGCTAAATCGCTTAAGTTATGTACCAGCTGTCTGGCAAGAGACCACTTCAACAGTACTTGCACCAATTCCTACATCAAACCTTGTAAGTATTGCAAGGGGAAACATTGGTTTTCCCTTTTCACCCAGTCTGATAGGCACGACGGCAAAGAAAAGGGGAGAACCCCCAAAGAGTCACATGAGAAAGGTAAGAGCGAGGGTGATACAGTATCTGCCATGTCCATTGCTTCTCGAGAATGTCAATTGCTTCCTACTATGATGCTGCCAGTAGTGGGGAGTAATAATAATACTATAATGAAGCGCACCTTACTTTACCAGTGCTCACAGAGGTCATTCGTTCTGCGGTCATCATTACCCCAGCTCAAGTGTACCAGCAAGGGTCAAGAGAATTTGCGTCTCCATGGTTTCACTGGTGAAGTAGATTCCAGTGACTATGATATTGTGGAGATTTCCTATGTTTATAGAAAAAAGGTATGTCCCATCAAGGCTGATGTGGTCAACACGCTACCCAGTTTCTATATAGCATCAGAGATTCAACCACATTTGAAATATCTCAGAAGCAAGGGTTATAAACTGGCTGATGATCAACTCTCTGCTAACAATGGTATTATGCTACTGGTCAGAGCTGATTATTACTACGACCTGGTTCACCCTGGATATCGGTGGGTAGATAAGCTTATAATGCTCCCCACGATCCAAGGGTATGCCATTTCTGGATCCTATGCCACTTCCTCTCAAGACACACAGGTGGAGGTGGTTACGGTCCTCAAGGTAGCAAGCAGTAAGCCCCATAGATAAATATATTAGGCCAAATGTGCCAGATAATACATGTACTGATATAGATAAGCTATGGGACTTGGACAATATTGGAATTGACCCACATGAACTTGATCGTGAGTCCAAGCTAGCGTTAAGCTCATATGAAGAGACTGTAACGTATGACTCTGGCAGGGGTCAGTATGTGGTAAGGCTCCCTTCGAATGATAGCAAGAGTAAATTACCTACTAATTTCCATCTAGCACTTGGTAGTTTACGTGGCCTTCAGAAGCAGTTTGTCAAGGATCCAAATTATTACGAGACTTATGCGGCAGTTTTAAACGAGCAGGTACAACGTGGATTTGTGGAGAGAGTAGATCTCGGTGAGTATGGGGATAACATCCATTACCTTGCTCACCATGGGATTAAAAAGGACAGTTCCACCACTCCTGTTCGTATTGTGTATGACTGCTCTGCTAAATCCAGTGATCGCTCCTATAGCCTGAATGATTGTCTGTACACGGGTCCGTCCCTGGTCTCTGATCTCGCGCAAATTATGTTGCGCTTCAGATGTCATAAGTTTGCATGGGTCGCCGATATTGAGAAGGCCTTCCTGATGCTTCAACTCCATCGTGAAGACAGGGACTCGACAAGATTTTTATGGCCACGGGACCCAATGGATCTAGATTCAGAGTATCTGGTCTACAGGTTCAGAGTCGTCTTATTCGTGGCGACCTGTTCCCAGTTCCTTCTCAACACTACTATCTTGCGACATCTTGAGGAGGCTGGACTAGATCCTGACTTCAAGAATGAGATCAAGCAGGGGATCTATGTGGACAATTTTCAAGGCACTGGAGACAATGAAGATTTGTTGCTCAAGAGATGCTGGGAGATCCGCGATATATTTGCCAAGGCTCATCTATACTTGAGAGAATGGACCACTAATAGTGATCTTTTGAAAGGTCAATTTGCTTCTGACGGTGTAGCTACTGAGAATAGTGAGGTGAAGTTTTTATGCCACAAATGGGACACTACCACAGATTGTATATCCTTCTGTCACACCCCATGCGGCAGGGAGCTTATGACCAAGCGAAACTGCTTAAGCTTGTCAGCGATGTTGTTTGATCCCCTAGGTTTTTTGCTGCCTGTAACTATCCGTGCTCGTATGTTTTTACAGCAACTGTGGCGGCTAAAGCTAGATTGGGACACGCCCCTCCCGACTGAGTTACAAGATACTTGGCGGTTGATTCGGTCGGACTTTTCCACATGTTGCAAGGTCCAACTTCATCGTCAGGTTATTAGTGGTCAACAGGTGGATCTACATGCCTTTTCTGATGCTAGTAATAGTGCGTACGGTATTGCCATATACATATGCAATGGTAGTAATGCGAAACTGGCAATAGCAAAGGTCAAAGTAGCCCCTATAAAGAAGATTACAGTTCCTAAATTAGAACTTACTGCTTTGCTTCTGTCTGCTCGTCTAATAAAGTTTACACTGGATGCTTATGCAGACATAACACAGATTAATAACGTCTATGTCTGGAGCGACAATCAAATAGCGCTTTCATGGGTACACAGTCAGAAAGTGTTACCTGTTTATGTTTCTAATCGCACTGATGAGATACATAACTTAGTTCCTACAGCTAAATTTCGCTATGTGAGCACCAGGGATAACCCCAGTGACATAATTTCCCGGGGGATCTCGGCGCTTCAGTTTATGTCGTCCTCTATTTGGTGGCATGGACCTCCATGGCTTATATCTCCAACTGAATGGCCTCAGGATTTCAGGGAATGCATATCTGATCCTTCAAGTCGGCCCCAAGATGATGTGTTAAGTAGTTCGAATGTGAGTACTACACATCAGGATAACAAGTTGGTAGAGTGGGAACGTTACAGCAGCTATGATCAAGTAATACGGGTATTTGCATGGATATACCGTTTCATTAACAACATGAGAAGTCGGGCTCACAGGTCTTTCCTTAGTGAAGATTCGAATCATATCAGACTACATGAATTGAGATCAGCAGAAGCGAAACTAATATGTTTAGTACAAAAGGAATCTTATCCTACTGAACATCAAATCCTGAGCAAGGAGTCAAAGGCCAAACCCTCTAACTTAATGAAGCAGCTAGGATTATATATGGAAGGAGGCATAATTAAGTGTAGAGGCAGGATACAAAAGGCGGACATTATTGATTCTGCGAAATATCCCGTCCTCCTTAGCTCCTCTCATTTGATTACCAAACTGTTGTTTCGCCAATGCCATAGGACCTGCCTACATTTTGGCGTAAATTATGTTCTGGCGTATATGCGACAACGTTGGTGGATCCCTAAGATGTGACAAGCAATTAAAGGGATCCACAATAGCTGTACTATCTGTAAAAGATTACAGGGTAAGCGTTACTCCCCAGTTGATCTACCTCCCTTGCCTGAGTTCATGGTACAAAGGACTGAACCATTTCAGGTAACCGGGGTAGACTACACCGGAGCGATTCATGTTAGAGAATCGCCCGGTAATGTCATAAAGGTATATGCCGTTCTATTCACATGTGCGGTAACCAGAGCAATTCATATTGAATTGATTGACGACCTATCCAGTGAGGGGTTTTTGCATACTCTAAGACGCTTTGCAGGCCGCAATGGTTTCCCTCAAATTATTATGAGCGATAATGCGACTTGTTTTGTCAGGGCCTCTAAATATCTCCAGAGTTTAATGGATGACCCGCAGGTTGTGGCTACCCTCACTGGAAAGGGTTGTCAGTGGAGATTTATACCAGCACGTGCACCATGGTTCGGGGCGATTTGGGAGAGAACTATCGGTATCGTCAAATCTGCCATGAAGAAGGTATTAGGAAGGGCACTGGTGACCAGATAGGAGTTGCAAACCATCTTAATAGAGATTGAGATGTCAGTCAACGACAGGCCCTTGACCTATACCTTGGCAGATGTTGATGACCTCTTACCCATTTCGCCTTCTATGCTAACACGTGGACGAACCCTTAATACCTTTCCTAGATAGTCTGTAAATGACGAAGATCTGCATGACCCTACGTTCGGCAATGCTGACGCCACACGTCGTCACTTCCAGTATGTAAACAAGGTGTTCGACGATCTATGGAAACGGTGGACCCAAGAATATTTGCTGTCTCTTCGCGAGCGTCACTCTAATAAGATCAAAGGGACGAATCAACGATGGCCTCGTATCGGAGATATCGTCCTGATTCATGATGAGCGTCCTAGGTTATTTTGGAAGCTTGGGAGGATTATCGATTTGTTCCAGGGCATTGATGGTCTTATAAGGGTTGCTTGAATACGAACTTCGACTGGGGTTACTACTCGCCCAGTCGTAAGGTTATATCCCTTGGAGCAGGATGTAGAACTGTCGGATGATCCTGGCGTCTCTACTGATACCCCTCCGCGGGAGAGTGCTGGTGACAGTGCTCCTCAAGGTGGGGCAGCTGATGATGAGAAGGATGATCCTCCTCAGGCTTCAGGTGGCGCTCGTCCCAAAAGGAGGGGCTATGAGTTCCGTGGATCTTTGGAGATCAAAGATCAAACAAGGTGATCTTTGACTTCGATGTCCTTTTTTTGTTCTCTGTATATAGCTCCTGTATATCATTTTTGGTGGCGGGCAATATGTCGGGAATAGGGTAATGATCCCGACAGTTTTAGGTCCAATAGGACATTTGAATTTGGCGTTATCGTATCGCATTTACGATTTCGGCTGGTTCTTTGTGTATTGTAGTTTATTCTTAAGTATAGGTTAAATATTAACAGTAATGTATAAATATCTACATCAGCTCTAGATGTATCATGAAACCAAGTTATGGGTTATAATTATTATGAGCCAGCAGCCATATGTAAATTCGCAAAGCGATCGGACGCCAGCCCTTTAGTCTCTCAATCAACACCATACAGCCAACATCTCCCCCCCCCCCCCCCCGCTCTGACTCAACCCACAGTTCACCATATGCTACAAATACTAATCTATAACAACAGTCCTACATCACCAGTCCTCTATGCTAAGTTCATTGTATCGATATTGTATTATGTGAACATTCCTACATGTCATGCAATTGAATTAGCAGTGTGGGGGGGACTGGATTACACCCATCGACTACGTCGTTGGTAATTATATTATAATTATTTGATGGGATATTTCATGTACCAGTGATATACAATTTAACCTCTTTATCTAAATTCCCGACAGTAGTGATGATTATAATAGTAGTAGTACTGGTGATAGTGACTAGTAGTGATGATGTTGACCCATCGCAGAGTTGGGTATGCCGTTTTGATTTTGAGCAAAACGGCATGTCTACTTTATTATTATTGATAAAAATGTGTTTGATAAAACAAGTGTGTTAAAAAGTGTTATGATGTACTTCATGGAGTATAATAATGAATAATACATAATTATGCACAAATTTATGACTAGTTTTTATTTGATAAAATTATCTTTGATATAACACGCATGCCATAAGAGTATTTCTTATGAATGGTTATGGGCAATTCCCCAAAAGTATTTAACAAAATTGTACTTCTCTCTGTCTCTCCCTTTTTTTAATCCACCTTTGCTGTATTCCTCCCCTCCTCCTTTAACCCCTAATGTACCCCTAGAGGGCATTACTATAAATGTAACCTCCAGTACCAGGCATTGTGGCCAAAATTGCTTCAGCATTGAGAGAGAGCAACCTCTCATCCAGAAACTGGGCCAGCTCGCCTGTGGGACCTTATAATTATACACTCTGAGAAGTGTTGCCAAGGGCTCTAAGCAGTGTTCACAAGTCATGGTGCCAGGTACCGCTCGGTATAAGGACCACATATTACGGACGTACGTCGCTGGTACTGGCGAGTTACTATTTTACTGTCGGCCAACGTACACTCGGTCACCTTTCCGACTGGGCCACCTAATGGTAATTTCGCTGGGTCTTTCGCTCTGATATTACTAAGATCGCCCACTCCCCCCCACCCTGAATCTGTTGCATATTATGTCCCATAGATGGTGTCGTTAGATTTGCTGGGAAGGAGAGGGATGGGTTACACGGAGAAGAGGGGGGGTAGTAGGGTCATTTGCTTGGAATCCGTGACCATTTTGTTCCTACCTTTTTCTCTCAATGGATTTGACAACCTGAACCATTTTAAAGGAAAATTAGCTCCTATGCCCCTCTGAAAAATAACGGCTAACTCTGCTAGAGCCCAATATTCAAAATGGCCACCAACGCCATCTTGAAAAACATGAAATGTAATATCTCTGGCATCAGATGAGCTACAAGGACGAATGAGGTGTCCTTTTTCACTAATTCTCGCATTACAAATCCACTGGAATGGTTATTGTATTGTTATTGTCTTGTATTATACTAATTGTACATACTAATCTGCCACTTCACTGTCACTACATGATTCACTGTATGAGCCACTATCAGAATCACTGTCCTCACTTTCGCTGCTATCATCACTGTTGTTCTCTGCCTGTGGTGTATATTTAATATTACTTTTTTACTTTTTCAGATGGATCGCATGCCCATCTGATGAAAATCGCCGACTTGTGAAGTGACCGAAATAATGGATAATAGAAGAGAGAGTGAAGAGTTACCAGACAAGACATTAAATGAATACGAGTGCAATTTACTCTGTGGTAAGCGATGTACCGCATATGATCGTTTGGAAAACATTATACCTGAGAAGTGGGAATCCATCCGGGAAAAGTCTTTACAATGGAAAGAACTTGATAAGTTTCAACATATACATGAAACTGTGGATTGGGAGAAGGGACCAAAGGGTCACCACATGCATAGCACTTGTTATGCATCATTATCCAGCAAGCGCAAGCTCTCTCAAGCCGAAAAACGCTCCATTTCCTGTCTTTCCCTTCAGGTTCTCACCATCTGCTTTCTTCAATTCCTAAGTTGAAAAGTTCAAACGATTGCTACGGGGAACTCTTTCGTTGAGAGACTTGGTCTTGGAATACACTCTCTCATTCAAGAACTGCTTCAGTTTGCTTGTGCCATTCTCCTTTGCCGATTTCAAGCCGGCAGCGAGAGCATCTGAGGCTAGGATTCCTGACTGTAGGGATCGAAGTGTCTTGTTTGTATGGTCCAATGGATCACACTTGAATTCAGTGAGACATGTGCTTATATCCTGTACAGCTTGTTCATCCTTCTTCATTTTACTCGACGAGCAATCAGCATGCTTCCCTTTTCCTTGTTTCTTGCGATAATAGCATGGCGATGGACCTTTGTTCTCACCCGATTGATGTTATTCACATTCCGAGTGTTTGAAAGGAGCTGCTTTTCATTGTTCAGAATGGCCAACCAACCAGACTTCAGCTTAGAGCCCTTATTCATTGTTGACTCTATCCATATGTCGAGGGCGACACACGAATATGGTTTTCCTGTCATTGACTGTGCAAACATACCACTCTCCATGAATGCAGCCTGATCGACAGGAAGGGTATCAAGCACTGCGGTGAAATCGGGGAGATGCCGACCATATTTGTCATTATCATAGATTTGCATCAAAGGAAGCATGAGCTTGAGTGAGGACTTGAACTCAGTCCAGTTGCTTGTTCTGATTGCATGGATATTTTGAGTTAGACCCTCAACCATTTCCATGAATGACATCCAGTATTCTGCTTGTGGGGCACCCTCAAAGTCCTTGAAGAGAGCATCAACGAGGTCCTTCAGCTCAGCATTTCTCTCTAGCTCTGCATGTTCATCTGCAAGTTCCTGTGCATCAATCGGATGTCGAAGCTTGGCAAGGGATGCCTTTACTTCTTCAGATAGAGGGGAATCTTCCAAACGTTTGTCTATGACATGGTGGACCAGAGTCTCGTAGAATAGTCGCAAGCAGCGAACCCCACGCTTAACATGTTTTCCATGAAGGGCCTGATCAACAGACCCGTCTGCTATAACACCAGGTGCCACCAACACATCTGAGATGCCAGATCCCTTAAACCTCTTGTATATAGTGTAGATGAACGACATTTGGATGTGGAAGGGTGCCATGAATGGTAAGATTTTGCTGAACAGCTCAGCATTCTCACTTTTCAACTCTAGCATGAGCACGTAGACAGAATGATCTCCAACAATTATTGCAAAAGGCATCTTTTTTTATTTGTTTGATTTTGCAAGCTTACACATCACATCATTGAGAATTGTCTTACTGGGTGGGCTGGGATAGGTCATGTGGTATATTGCTCGACTCTTCTCATCTGCATTTGACATGCTGGCGTGAAACCCTGAAAACCCAGGCACAGTCTGTTCTTCTGGCTTAGGTCTCGTTCGGTCATCTTGCGCCCTGGCCAATGCATGGATCACACCACAAATTTGTTGCACCTATGTGTCAGGAGGAGGAGTACTTTGATCAGCTGGTGGCCTCCTGAGAGGTTGTTCCCCACGCTTCGCTGTCTTGTAGGGGTTGACTTTTTGCATTTCACTTCCGAGCTCTTTGAGAGTTGTCGAGAGGTTTGATGCAAAGTTGGCACTGGGAACTGGTCTATCCTCGTGATTCTCGGAAGGAAGTTCTGTATCAAATTATTCTGGCTGCACAGACATGACATTAGTGCGGTGTGACTGGCCAGCACCGGTCAGTTTGTCGCTCTTGAAGTCATCGTTGTCAACTATAGCGATAGCAGGCTTACCCTCAGCTAGTACGAAGGGGCAATCAGATGAGCACTTGAGGTCATTGACCACCCAAAAATCTCGCAGTATAAGTACGTCATTGTAACTGATGCCCAGTCCATCTTTGTGCATTATGTCGACTATCTCCCTACTCTTGGTCAGTCCATGTAGCAAGACAGAGAGATTTATCTCAAATGCAGTGCGTTTTCCAGTGATGTAGCTTGTGAAGATAGATGCAATCGATCGGACGGATGGACTGTCATCAATTGCAGACTTATTTGGGTGTTTCAGCCATGTGAGCAGCTTCAGCAGGAGCTCACTGAGGTCTTCTTCTCTCTCCAACTCGTGTATATATGGGAGCCAGGGAATAGTATTTGTCCTGATGACTTGCTCTTTGGGTCGTGCCGCAACATTCATCACCAACTGTTCATTGCTGACACCCAATGAAGATATTGCCACCTCGATGTATGTACCTGCTGCTGTTGTATCATATACCAGTTCACTCACATTCTTTTGAATGCGTTCATGAAATTCGATGTCTTCCCCAAATTCATTGACGAGAATTTCCTTTAAGTAGCTGGATTTTACTACTGAGTTATGTCCGTGATTTGAGATAATGCGCTTATAGTCCTGCAGCAGGCCTTGCAGTGTGCGAATTTCATGGTCTTTGAAGATGACTTGACGAATATGATGAAAGAAGAGAGCTTGGGCCTCTAGGAGGTTTACACGCTGCAGATGTTGAGTGCTTTCATCTGAAAGGGGCTTGTGGTCGCTTACATATTTGCGCCAGCACGCACGATGGTAGCGGATTTCCAACCCAAATGCTGTTTGACTATCTGGGATGGATGCAATCAGAGTGTCAAGTCTCAATCTCATGACCTCATCTTCCAGACGGACAGTATGTAACTTGAATTTAGTCCAGGCATCTACTGTTGATAGGAATAAAATCTACTTGTCACTATCACTACTCTTGTATGCCCCTTTCATGCACCACACACATAGAGTCTTATCGTGAAGGACACCCATACCGGAGCGGAGCCTTTTAGGTGCACTGGCCTCTGGGGAAGGGTCTTGTTGATCTGATTCTTCATCTCTTTCAAGACGTTCCTCGGATTTGTGTTTGCGTTTTTTGGCTTGAGAGAGCTTGCGCTTGCTGGGTAATGATGCGTAACAAGTGCTATGCTTGTGGTGATCCGTTGGTCCCTTCTCCCAATCCACATTTTCATGTATATGTTGAAACTTATCAAGTTCTTTCCATTGTAAAGACTTTTCCTGGATGGATTCCCACTTCTCAGGTGTAATGTTTTCCAAACGATCTCATCTGCGGTACATCGCTTACCACAGAGTAAAATGCACTCATATTTATTTAATGTCTTGTCTGGTAACTCTTCACTCTCTCTTCTATTATCCATTATTTCGGTCACTTCACAAGTCGGCGATTTTCATCAGATGGGCATGCGATCCATCTGAAACAGTAAAAAAGTAATATTAGATATACACCGCAGACAGAGAACAACAGTGATGATAGCAGCGAAAGTGAGGACAGTGATTCTGATAGTGGCTCATACAGTGAATCATGTAGTAACAGTGAAGTGGCAGATTAGTATGCACAATTAGTATAATACAATACAATAACAATACAATATACAATACAATACAATAACCATTCCAGTGGATTTGTAATGCCAGAAGTAGTGAAAAAGGATACCTCATTCGTCCTTGTACCTCATCTGATGCCAGAGATATTATATTTAATGTTTTTCAAGATGGCGTTGGCGGCCATTTTGAATATTGGGCTCTAGCAGAGTTAGCCGTCATTTTACAGAGGGGCATAGGAGCTAATTTTCCTTTAAAATGGTTCAGGTTGTCAAATCCATCGAGAGAAAAAGGTAGGAACAAAATGGTCACGGATTCCAAGCAAATGACCCTACTAGGGGGGGGGGGGGGGGTATTGTGTAGGGAAGATTAGAAGTGTGTACAGTATGGGAGGTGGGTTACGTGAATTATTTCACCAGGTTTATGGTTACCGTTTTATCTCTTGATATTAATTAAGATGTAAATAGTTTTGCTAGTGAAATCTGCCTTTAAAAAATATTTGTTTATGTGTAATTATTGTTTGCAAACCAATTTGTAGGGATTGCTAGATTCACTATCTATATAGTAAGAAAGCTCTTTCTCACTCATTCACTCACACTATCTATTCATCTATCTATCTATCTATCTATATCTATCCACATTATAGATTAGTCTTTTCCTAAGCTGATGTTCCTTTGCTCTTCTTGGGGTTAATGTTGGTCTCTTAATTTTGGTTGAGGTCCCGGGCTCGCCCGTATTGTCGATTTGCGGCATTTGTTTTGGGGCTCCTCATACCTCTCTGTTTCATGCCTTTTGTTTTCAAATACAGCATTATGTGTAGAATTGTGTTGTTACTTAAACTAAAATAATGTTTCTATGTATTGCATATCCATATCCATCTAGTCGTCATTAGTGAAATGCCCATACCAAAATAACAGCGTTCATAACTGGTCGCTTACACCAAAGAATCCTACACTGTTACAGAAAAATTATGAGGTTATTCAGCAATAAAAGCAGTGTAATATATGTTGATATAATTATGATTTTCTCCAGATGTGTATTTTGTGTTCGAGAAGAAGGTTTGGAGAAGAAAATATATATATATATATATATATATATATGACTAAAATACAGTATACAAATATCAGACTTTAACACCTTATTAGCGGGCTAGGCGGTTTATTTATATGTACCGCCCAGCGGGGTGTTTTTAGCCAAAATAGGGCTGTTTATGTGATCATTTTCATGCCTAAATAAGACCCAGAGCATAAAACAAGTATCTATCCCTGAAAGGGCATAAACAGAGCTTTCCAATGACACCATAACGATCCTTTTATGATGGCTAGTTTTCTTGCAACAACCGCGCAACGCGAGTGCAAAAAGCATGTAATTCGGCACTTTCCCCATACAATTCCGTATATAGCGAGTGAGAGAGGGAGGGAGGAGGTGGGATTCGTGTCAGTAGGTTCGCCGCGGTGGTCTGGAGCAGTCATACGCTCGCTACTCTCCTGCCACCACTTGTCTCTCTCTCTCAGCAACATTACGTGTTGAAATTGCCACACGACCTATGTCGAGCGCCGCCAGATAGTCCAGATTTATTATACTCGACTTATGTTGCGCGCCGATAGTTAAGGGTTAAAACTGGTAACCCACTCAATTAGAAACAAATCAATTATTTGCTCGGAAATAAGTGTTACAAACCTCAAAGTCGTTATAACTTATAAGAAAAATAGGTCCTACTAAAATGTCATTGGAAAACGCTATATACTTTAAAAGTAGCCCCAGAAATGTTTTAGTGGTTTGCATTTACCAATGTTGATATGTATGATAAAGGTGTTTATTATTAGCATATACATATGGATATCAATGCAAGTATAATTAAACCGTTCAGAGAGAGAGCGAGAGGGAAAGGGAGAGACGAACTAAATGGACGAATACATCGAAGAGACTTATAAACGAAAGCTTGACTATAATATCTGTGGATAGAGTATTTATTAATCAAAAGAATAAGTACTCGGTAATGTTTACTCTAATTACAGTATTCATCTAAACATATGACAAAAAATACCCGCAGAGCCACTTCACCTATGTAATGCAAATTCCCATTACAAGCAACCAAATTCCTCCATATGACAATCAAAGGTTTGATGTTCTCCACTTCCCTTTACCTAATAAATTGTTCCTCTGCGTATGAAAGAGACAAGAGGCAAAACTACTTATACAAATTTTGACCTCCTATTGTCCCCCTTCCCCCGGTCAGAACAGCATGATTAGTACAGAACCATATTCAAGGTGCACTGGAATGTAACTGCAGGACACACAAAGCTTGAAACAAAGTCATAGGGTAAGGGATAGACACATTTACGGAGTGAATTCCATACTTTACTTTTTGAGCTGAAAAAATACGGGGAAATTTAAACTAACTGTTGGCTTTGAATGGTGGGCAGAACAGTGGTGGGAATGAGTTACAAAGTGGGTGGCCCTCTGTCTCTGCAGAGTGAGAGGTATACGCTGGGACAGCTGTGAAGAACACTGATTATAATAATGGCATAAATGCAATTTTCACAATGTGGAGAGATTGTAGACAATATGGTGGAGAAGAGTAGAAATTACATGCCTTTGACTGCACCCTTTCAGAGCCATTTTTCATATGCGAACAATACCTGATACGCTTACAACAGTGTCCCTGTACGGAGAAAGAGGCTGTACGTGGATAAGGGGGTAACAGACGATTGAGCAAACCTAACCTCTGGGAAACTTTTTAATCAAGAATGCTAATATGATCTTCCAAAGACACACACACACACACACACACGTGTGTTTCGATAAACACTAATGTTTCACTGCATGCACGCGCATATCAGTATATGTTTTGGCTCTAGCCAGCTCTCTCTCTCTCTCTCTCTCTGTGGGAATAGTGGTTTGGCAGGAGAGTCACAGGGACCGCTCTTTCTACCAATTATTATCTTTCGCAACTAACTCAGCGCGTTACAGGTTGCCAGGGTAGCTCATGAAAAAGATATATCACTGATATTTTAACAACCAATCATGTTATGACTTATACCTATTGGCTTCTGGAAGAGAAAAACATGCGTAGGAACTATTTAAGATATACTGAAATTTAGCAACCACGCTAGGCCTGAAGAGACCATAATTATATCACAACTCGGTATAAAGAGGATGGCCGCAACCTCATCCACGTGGCAGCTGTATGTGTGTGAGTGTGTGTGTGAGTGTGTGTGTTGGGTTTAAATACCGATATAACTATGTTAATGTTAAATAGTACATGATTAAATCTATGCAAGGGTAATTATATATTATGTGCAGTAAAATGTATAAGTTAGATAAGAGACTGTCACCCTATATAATTATTAATAACTATATGCGTAATCATAAACCGAGTGCACTGTGAGTGATGGCAGACAATATCTGAAGGACCATTAATTTGTAAAAACCTGTTGGGTATTGTTAAGGTATCCACTATGTGTGCTGCTGGATCATTATACTCTGTTTCAGCGAAGCTGAGGTGAGAACGGCTCACCTACTATGGATTTCAAAGGCAGCGTCACACTGTTTTTCGCAAATATCTCTCAAATGAATTGTTGTATCAGTATGGTATTTCAGCACAAAGCCTGTTACACCCCGACCTAATTTATGGCCGATATAGCATTTTGCTATATATGTTACGTTAGCAGTTTACTGAATATTAAGACGAAGCCGGGAGGTCACGTGTACACATTCAAAGGAATGTGTAGTATTCGTCTTGCCCCCCCAACACCCCCCAAACCACTGCTTAGCTACCCCTAAATCTCCCCCTCCTCACCTTCCTTACCCCTCACCGTCTCCCCATCCACACCCCCTCCTCACTCTCGTCTCCCTGCATCTCTCCCATCAATATTATACGGTTCATGTTATGCACTGTACTTGTAGCTACTTATATTATGTCAGTATATATATAGATATAATTATAGTGTATGCACTAATATTCATGCAGCTTACGATATTATTGAGTACGTAAACAAGGGTAGTGCAAATTATTATGGAGGCAAGACGTATTCCACACTGTTAATTACTGTATAACCGGATGTTTGTGCACATGTGGTAGAAGGACAAAGAACACGTTCTATTGGTATTACCTGTGGTCTGGACCTATTGTCATAACTTGTTTTTATTTGTGCTAAATACTGTGCATTCATCATAAAATAAACATGGTTAAGTTAAGATATTAATATCTTGTTAACTTGTGTCTTTGATAACCACATCATCACCTATAGACTGCATTTACTTCTCTCCATCACTGCATCTCTCATTGTAGCCTTATCAAATAAATATAAAGTACCAAATACTGCATATATTGTGACGTATCATTAGGACTATTACATACATTACATTACTGTCATGAAGTAGATGCATTATGATCGATAAATATATTGTAGGAATAAAATGAGGCAAACATGACAATACTGTAAACCATTTATTCACTATCACTGCCCATGAAAACATCGTCAGAAAGTGACGAGGGATGGGGGGGGGGGGGCAATTACAGGAGGCGGAATGTATTCAATAAAGGTACACTTTACATATCATGACACGGTTCAGAACACACGTAATAACATACGATTCCGTTTATTTGGTTTACTACACATGACTGCATGCATTGGCCTCCTAATACACACATACGGCAAAACAGCCATTACCAAGGGGATTATGCATTGCTTTCATGCTCGTTCGCCCCACTTCTCGTTTCCATGCCCAGACATAGCAGTAACTGTATGAATAATAGCAAAGTATGATACTTAAATATAATTATATAGTATTTAATGTACGTAATCAATAACCTAAGTATTCACGATATCAAACCGTATACTACAGCTTTGAAAGAGGGAGGGTGAGTGGGAGTAATGAGGGAGACGGGGAGAGGGTGAACTAGGCACTGGGATAATGGTCTGGGGGTTGGTAGGGGGGTTGGAGGGGTTAGACAGTACCCCACACTCGTCTGAATGTGTACAAGACCCTAGAGGCGATGACTGGATTAGACTTAATATTCTTCAGTAAACTTCTGACTAAACACTTATGGCAATGTAATATATTATCTATAAATTAGGTCGGGGTGTAACAGGCTTTGTGCTGAAATACCATACTGATACAACAATTCATTTGAGAGATATTTGCGAAAAACTGTGTGACGCTGCCTTTGAAATCCATAGTAGATGTCAATAAGTCTAGCTGATTGGCTCATGCGACCGCGTTCAATGTCTCGTCTTTTAGTAATTATTAATTCTTAAAGGTTTAAATAATCACGGTCGCACAAGTCAATCAGCTGAAACTATTGACATCTACCTTGTCGCTGAAACAGTATAGTCATTAGTATATAACAGACAGCACCTGGTCATGCTAATGCTACCACATAAAGTGTAACAGGCAGTCAGACAGTCAGTAGCCAACCCTTCATTCCCATTAAATAAATGGGGAGGATTAGCAAGGGACATTCGAAAGGGAACAATGATGACCGGGAGAAAATGAATACAATAAACACCGGCCAAAGCAAGTATTTTAACATTCGGAACAACATTCACCAGGCCTCAATATCATTGACTTCACCTCAGATGATATACACTTCCACAACAA
Source organism: Paralithodes platypus (assembly GCA_032716605.1). Taxonomy (NCBI): domain Eukaryota; kingdom Metazoa; phylum Arthropoda; class Malacostraca; order Decapoda; family Lithodidae; genus Paralithodes; species Paralithodes platypus. The sequence continues at coordinate 41,459,637 of CM064525.1, forward strand.
AGTCTTCACAACACCGAGGATGATGACCTTCCAAGTTTGTCAATTAAAAGGTTACAAATATCTTCATATGTTCTTCCTAACAAACTTCCTCTATTAATTCCTGTAACAACAATCGCATATAATATCCTTGTTAATAGCTCATGCATCGACCATGAACCTCCCGACCGTGGTTCCCCTTCATTGTTTTGGCTACAATCATTCATTTTATTGAGGCTAGTGCTTGATAATTTCATTTAGCACTGGAGCCACGGAGCTCGAGTGGCAAGCACGGTCACGTGTGAATCTGCTTGACCTGGGTTTGATCCCAGCCAAGGCGGACATATTTGGTGGGTGCAAAACTCAGGTGTCTGAAGAAACTGCCTGCAGCCCCTTCTCTGTATCCTCCTACTTTCTCTATCCTAGTTTCAAAGCCAATGGCGGATGTTGTACATACGTGCACAACAAACTCACTTGCTCTCGTATTTCCGATTTTGGCTCCTGAATTATCAATTATATGGCTCAAACTTTCCTGTCATTCTCATATTAAATATTTATGTGATATCTGTCTTTCCCCTAACTCTACCGACTTTCCCAAATTGTTTGATTATCTAAATTCTAAAGTGGAGCACATTCTAGCCATTTCTCCTTTCTCTGAATCTCCATTTTAGGTAATATCAACCTTCATCACCACCAATGGCTCTCCTCTAATTCTACTTACCAACTTGGTGAACAAGCCTACGTCTTTTCTATCCTAAATGACCTAGAACAGTTGGTTCAGCAACCTACCCGTATCCCGGATCACCTCGGAGATCGGCCCAACATTCTTGACTTGTTTCTAACTTCTAACCCTTCTTCTTATACTGTCAATCTTTTCTCTCCTTTGGGTTCCTCCGACCATAAACTTATCTCTGTCATCTGTCCTATCTCTCCAGTAAGGCCACCTGATCCTCTTAGCAGGCGGCGCTTGTGGCACTTTGGCGCTGACGACTGGGAGGCTCTCCGGCAGTACTTCTTTGATTTCCCATGGAATTAATTTTGCTTCTGTGGCCGAGGACCCTCGGAGAGTGCTGAATGCATTACCGAGATAATCCTATCGGGCATGGAGGCATACATTCCGTTTTCTTTCTCTCTGACTAATGCAAACATTCTTGGTTAACTTATGCTTTTTCTACTGCTGTCCGCAATAAGGAGGAAGCATTTAAACGGTACCGACGCCTAAAAACTCAAGAATCTCATTCTTCTTATGTTTCTGCCCGGAATCAAGCCAAATCTGTTCTTCAGCTTGCCAAACACTCTTTCATCAATAATAAATGCACTGAAATATCCAACTCTAGCTCTTCCCAAGCTTTCTAGCATCTAGCCTAAAACCTCTCCAACAATTTTTCTTCCTCCTCTTTCCCTCCCCTTTTCCACTCTGATGGCACAACCATCACTTCTTCCTCTAACAAAGCTGAACTATTCGCTCAAACTTTCGCTAAAACCTCCACCTTGGATGATTCCGGTGCTATTCATCTCTCTCCACCCCCCTCTCTCCTACTTATACCTAATATCCTAATCTCTTCTAAAGATGTACTTTCTACCCTCTCTGGGCTTAGTATATAGAAGGCATATGGTTCGAATGGTGTTCCTCCAGTTGTACTCAAAAACTGTTCTTCCGTGCTGACTCCCTGCCTAGGCAAACTCTTTTGTCTCTGTCTCTTCTCTAACGTAAAGGGTGACCATTCTCAACCCTCCAACTATCGTCCAATTGCTCGCATCTCTTGTGTCTCTAAAGTTATTGAAACTATTCTTACTTCCAAATTTCTTAAGCATTTATCTTCTCATAATCTACTCTCAGATCGCCAGTATGGCTTCCTTAAGGGTCGCTCTATTGGAGATCTTCTTTCATATCTTACTAACTTCTGGTCATCCTCCTTTGGGGACTTCGGTGAGACCTTTTCTATTGCGCTAGACATATCGAAGGCCTTCAATATCAGAGTTATGGAGTTATAAGAGTTTCTACCGTTTTTGTCATTATTATGTTGTTGTTGTTGTTGTTTTTCCCCAAGCTGCCTGGCCGAACAGCCCCAAGGGCCCGAGCAAGGCCAAGGCCATAACCAAGCGCCCCCACAGAACCCTCCCTGCCGACCACAATAAAGCCTGGGTGACCGAAGCCACTCCATGGCGGGGAGCTGAGGAGGGTGCGGAAACGCCCGGGAAACCAAAGCCCCACCCAGGGCCCTGTGCCCCTCAGCAATTATGAAGAGAAAGTTGAGGGGCAAAGGAAAGATGGGACGCTTTGGCTTCCAATCTCGGTAGATTAGGAGGTCAATCCACGCAAGAGATGCCGTCACTTGAGATCTAGAAAATATATAAGTAAAAGGAACAGTCAGAGTAAGCTATGGGTATGGCAGAGATCGCTCAGTTCTCACTCTGATAGACCAGCCCATTACCACATGACTAGAACCCAATCCTCTCAGCATCAGCTAGGAAAGGCCCTAGAAAGCCGCCTTTGGCGGGGGGATAGCTCCCCTATTTCAACCCTTTTCGGGGTTCCGCCCTCATTATTATGTAATTCACTTCCATTCTCTCGTATATTATTCGTGTATTTCTATGTAATATTCCCTAATTTCAATATGTTCTTTTCATTTATCCGTATAACGTTTACCCTTAGAACGTGACGACCACCTAAATAACATAAATGTGTTAATAGTTCTACTCAGTCTTTCTTCACTTCTTCCGTACCGGCGACGTCTTTTAATTTTCTTCTAGCTGCTATTAGACGAAAAAAAATCGCTTAAAAAGGGCCTCTAGCAATTAAGCGGCTTTGAACTATCTCAATTAACCCTTTATTCTACCAGAGATCCTTCTTAAACTGCACAAAATCATCTAAATATACCTAGAATATAATGAAAAAGACGTTGTGGTACAGAAGGGGCTAAACCCATCCTACGATTTCCTTATCTCAGAGAACCTAATCTGTTTACAATAGGAGTACTCGGCTAAATTATACAAGGTTAACCCGGGAACGGCAAGAACACTCTTAAGAGGTTTTGGTGGGCAAGGGCGAGGAACTTCTTAAGAGGTAAGGCATAAAAAGAAAAACTTTTAAAAGGCCCTAGTAGCATTAAAACAAGTGAAATGGTGATTAAGTGAGATAATTCCCCTCCATACCTTCTATCACTCCTCCACATCTGTCAAAATCCCCTCCTCGCCCCCCCCCTTCAATTATCACCTATTTTCCCTGTTATTTCCTTATTCATTGGTATATTTTTGTGTCAACATCTCCAACCCGGTATTATGGTGTGGTCATGTGACTAGCGAGTGTGTTGCGTATGGGTGAATGAGTCAGTCAGGCTTCAGGCCTCGCGAGGGGAGGGTCTGCCTCGCTCTGCTCCACAATTCATAAATGGACTATTATTGGCGATTTTGACCATCCAAACACTATTCCCACTTGTTTTATTGTTGTTACATGTTACTATCTTCATATTAAACATAAAATGGGCGCATATGAATAAGTAATAACGATATTTATCGTAAAATTACGATTTTAGGTGGGAATGGGGCCTAATATTGTCGCCTGGCGGTAGGGTGTCCATTACACACAGCTCGCCTTTAAGGGGTTAAGGGGTGATGGGGCTTTTTTCTGTTCCCCCTTCTTTCTCAAGTTTAGCCCCATTAGTTTTCTTTTTATGTCATTTAGGTGTCAATTTTTTCCTGGCAAGCGATAGAAAGCTTGTCATTTAAGAGGAACCGGCCTTTAGTCGGAACATATTTCTATCGAAAAATGTAAAAATTTATCTTGAAGGAAGGTCTTGGGGGGAGTGCTTTTTTAAGCTTGATGGAGGTCTAGGGAGGAAACTAATATTATAAAATGATACATAAATGAACAAATAAAAGTGAACCAAAGTATATGCTAGGTTGTTGTTGTTGTTGTTCCACAGGCTGTCTGACCGAGCAGCCCCAAGGTTCCGAGAAAGGGCAAATCCATAACCGAGCGCCCCCACAGAACCCTCCCTGCTTACCACTAAGAAAGAACAGGTGACTGAAGCCGCTCCCAGGCGAGGAGCTGAGGAGGGCGTGGAAATGCCCGGGACACCAAAGCTCCAGCCAAGGCCCTGTGCCCTTCACTAATTATAAAGGGAAAGTTGAGGGGCAGAGCAAAAATGTGATGCTTTGGCTCCCAGTCTGCCAACCTTGAGGTTGGCAGTAGGGAGGTCAAGCCACGGAAGAGACACCGTCACATGAGATCTAGAAAATGTATAAGTAAAAGGAACAGTCAGAGTAAGCTATGGGTATGGCAGAGAACGTTCAACTCTCACTCTGCTAGACCAGCCCATCACCACAGTATATGCTATGTTAGATAGGTCGGCTTAGGATATGCTAGGTAAAAATAGTGTTGGTTTACAGGATATATAAGTAAACTAGAGTGGCACTTGGTAGAGTGCAAAATTATACCTTCGCCTACACTGGCTGGTTCTTTACCATTAATATTATAAACCTAAATTGTCTTCAGAGTTCTGAATCGGGGTTCTAGGATGTGATCATGATCACATCCTAAATTGAAGTCGGTTAAAAAATGTGTGAGATATTTCTTTACAAACAAACAAACGGAGACGAAAACATAAACTTCAGGTCAGGACGATATAAATGGCCAATTATACTAACAATTGATGCTTTCTTTCAGGTAACAGTACATAGGAACAGTCAGCTACTCATTCATGAACCCCCATGAGAGAGAGAGAGAGAGAGAGAGAGAGAGAGAGAGAGAGAGAGAGAGAGAGAGAGAGAGAGAGAGAGAGAGAGAGAGAGAGAGAGAGAGAGAGCGAGAGAGAGAGAGAGAATCACTTGGTCGAATTTTACACTCGTTTGTTTTTCTGTTAACTCTCAACCGATATTCACGAAAGTTGCTGGGCAGATAGGATCCAATGGGAGGTTGTGAGAATGAGTTGTTACGGTGCTTTTAATCATAATGTTTTATAGCTACCCACTCTTCCATGTTAGTTAGTACAGTGTTTATTATATGTACTCACTAAGTTATTCTAAACGTATGGATATCTAAGCGTATTATATCGTACTGACAGTGAAGCAATATTCACATGAGTAGTTGATTAACCTTTAATTCTACCGCCCCCTTCCCCTCTCTAGCTCTCTCTCTCTTTCTCTCTCTCTCTCTCTCTCTCTCTCTCTCTCTCTCTCTCTCTCTCTCTCTCTATTTCTCTCTCTCTCTCTCTCTCTCTCTCTCTCTCTCTCTCTCTCTCTCTCTCTCTCTCTCTTTCTCTCTCACTACTGTAGTTACCCGTAGATATCAATATCAGTAAATGCTACATAAGAGTGTGTTAAGTGTGACATTACTAATATGCCTATTTACAATCAATGTTTATTAACACATCACAATATGGAAAACATTGACCAATAACATGATATGCATAATATAATGAAGTGTAAGCACACCTTCGATGGATGGAACTTTGAGATATGATGATCATAATGTTCTGTTGTGAGTCAATTAATATTCTCACCCTCCTACCTGTCAATTTCCTTGTAGGAACTATGAAATTTTCAAACGCGTATATTTTCAGAAGCTTGTTCTGCACCTCGCTGGTGACTAACACTTCCATTTATATTAGACCATTAGCTAGTGCGAAGTTTAAAGTGAAACTATCTTCATTTACACTATGCATTTACATTAGCGCTAGATAGGGTTTCAGTTGTATAAATGATTACAGCTGTAATATAACGAGATAATAATACTATATTACGCGGTGACCACCCGGACTTCTCTCCAGTTCTGAATGAAATTATCAAGCACTAGCCTCAATAATATGTATGGTTGTAGCCAAAACAATATGCGTGAACCAAGGTTGGGAGTTTCATGGTCGATGCATAGGCTATTAACACAGATATTATATGCGATTGTTGTTACAGGAATGAATGGAGGAAGTTTGTTAGGAAGAACATATGAAGGTATTTGTAACTTTTTTAATTGACACATCTGGAAGGTCATCATCCCCGATGTTGTGAAGAGACTTTGTTGTGGAAGTGTATATAATCTGAGGTGAAGCCACTGATATTGAGGCCTGGTGAATGTTGTTCTGAATGTTAGAGTGCTTGCTTTTGGCAGGCGTTTATTATATTCATTCTCTCCCTGTCAACATTGTTCCCTTTCTAATGTCCCTTGCTAATCCTCCCTACCTATTTAACGGGCTGGAAGGGTTGGCTACTGATTGTCATACTGCCTATTACACTTTCTGTGGTAGCTTCAGATAACAAGTAGTGCTGTCTGTTATATACTAATATATATACTGTTTCAGCGACTCTGGGGGTGATAATGGCCCACGTAGATGTCAATAGTTCCAGCTGATTGACTTGTGCGACTGTGATTAGTTAAACTTTAAATAATATATAATTACTAAAAGATGAGACATTGAACACGGTCGCATGAGCCAATCTGCTAGAATTATTGACATCTAGGCGAGCCGTTCCTACCTCAGCGTCGCCAAAACAGAGTATAGTGATCCAGCAGCCCACATAGTGGACACCTTAACAATACCCAACAGAGTTTGACAAACTAATGGTCCTCCAGATATTATCTGCCATCACTCACAGTGCACTTGGTTTATGAATACGCATATAGTTATAAATAATTTATAATGGGACAGTCTCTTATCAAACTTATACACTTGACTGCACATAATATATAATTACCCTTGCATAGATTTAATCATGTAATATTAAACATTAACATAGTTATATCGGCATTTAATAAGTAGAAAGTGTGGTCCCTGTGACTCTCTGCCAAACCACTACGCAGAGAGAGAGAGAGAGAGAGAGCAATAGCCATAATATACACTCTTATGCGCGTGCATATAGTGAACCATTAGTGTTTATCGAACCACAAGTGTGTGTGGATTGGGTGGGGGAAAACACAGGAAAGAGCTATGATTATTTATTCTGTAACTTTTCGAGCTATGTATTACCCATCTTCAGAGAGACAACGTCTCTCTGAAGATGGGAAATACATCCGAAACGTTAGAGAATATTAGTGTAAGTCTGTATGAATGAATGGGTCTTCGTTCTGTAAAGAGGGATGTCAGTGGTCATTTTGAGTTTGCTAAATGTAATAATAGTTTGTAGTACAACCTTTAATACAATGTAATAATAGTTTGTAGTACAACCTTTAATACAATGTAATAATAGTTTGTAGTACAGCCTTTAATACAATGTAATAATAGTTTGTAGTACAACCTTTAATACAATGTAATAATAGTTTGTAGTACAGCCTTTAATACAATGTAATAATAGTTTGTAGTACAGCCTTTAATACAATGTAATAATAGTTTGTAGTACAGCCTTTAATACAATGTAATAATAGTTTGTAGTACAGCCTTTAATACAATGTAATAATAGTTTGTAGTACAGCCTTTAATACAATGTAATAATAGTTTGTAGTACAGCCTTTAATACAATGTAATAATAGTTTGTAGTACAGCCTTTAATACAATGTAATAATAGTTTGTAGTACAACCTTTAATACAATGTAATAATAGTTTGTAGTACAGCCTTTAATACAATGTAATAATAGTTTGTAGTACAGCCTTTAATACAATGTAATAATAGTTTGTAGTACAGCCTTTAATACAATGTAATAATAGTTTGTAGTACAACCTTTAATACAATGTAATAATAGTTTGTAGTACAGCCTTTAATACAATGTAATAATAGTTTGTAGTACAGCCTTTAATACAATGTAATAATAGTTTGTAGTACAGCCTTTAATACAATGTAATAATAGTTTGTAGTACAGCCTTTAATACAATGTAATAATAGTTTGTAGTACAACCTTTAATACAATGTAATAATAGTTTGTAGTACAGCCTTTAATACAATGTAATAATAGTTTGTAGTACAACCTTTAATACAATGTAATAATAGTTTGTAGTACAGCCTTTAATACAATGTAATAATAGTTTGTAGTACAGCCTTTAATACAATGTAATAATAGTTTGTAGTACAGCCTTTAATACAATTAAATGATTGTATGAATCGTTACCATAATCATCAAATCTATTGTGTATGCCAATACAAAATATTTAAAAGCATATATCTTCAGAAGAATATTTAAATATTTAGCATTACATGTTATGCAGACAGTAGCCATCATACATTAGCCAACCTTATTTCGCCAATGTGGAGCCTGGCGATTTCGATTTTCTTCATATATATTTGTGCGAGAGATTATAAATGTCAACGAATCATGCTAAAATGTGAAGTTATGCACGACACAAATATATTGGTAACAGGATTAAAAACATAATGCAAAATAATTAGCCAAAATACAAGTTTCAGTCCATGTTCATAGATATAGATCGGGCACGAATTATGTAAAGTAATTTATAGGTGTGACCCATGGTAGAGCAAGGAAATAATCTGATTATTATCATACGATTGTGACACAATTTGTATATGTCTACCCAACATGTCAACAATTCTATTTTCTATTGCCTGACGCCTTACTGCCCTTACGAGGGTGGCCATACACAGAATCGTGGCCGGACGGATTGCCGACGGACATTATGCCGACGGACATTAAATTGGCCAACGGACACTTCGCCGAACGGACATTTCGCCGACGGACATATGGCCGAACGGACATTTGGCCGAACGGACATATGGCCGAACGGACAATTCGCCGAATGGACATTATACCGAACGGACATTTCACCGACAAAATATTTTCTCCATTTTAATATATTTTTCCATGTTGTCATTATTTCATCTTTTCAAATCGAAACAATTTGGAAACAATCAACACTAATTGCACTGGTTGCTTCGAATGAGTTTCGCCGATTATCTTATTTCTTCGTATATGAAATGGCAAGTATATCGCCGATAAATTTCCTAAGTTCACTTGAAGATTTGCTGGTTCAAACTTTTCTTACTTTTTAACCACGCCCAAACCAAATCAATGTTAGCCAACTTACCTAGATATTGAGTCACTCGTTATTCAAAAGTTGTAAAGGTAAGTTGATGAATTTCACCGTCTAATCTAGCGTAATGCATAAGTGCGCGGAATTTACTTGTTATTGATATATAACTTTAATATTACTTCATATTTCTTTGGTGATGTATATTTTACCAAATGCACAATTATAATATATATGTTTTTGCTCATATTAGACAATTTCATACAGTTTGGGAAACAACTCATACAGATCCTTCCCAAACTGAATACTATCGTATAATGATAGCCAGAAGAAAATCATAAAAAGGGGTATTGAATGTGTTAATAATTTCTGCCTTTTTTTTAAGATAATGGAATTCACTCCAACAACACGAGGTGGGAGGAAGCGTTTGCTGGACGGCTACGCCTACAACATCGACAAACGAAAGGACAACATAATATATTGGCGATGTGAACGAAAAGGACGCTGTGGAGGACGAGTAAAAACGGAAGACGACGTTACAATAGGAGAAACCACTAATCACTCACATCCACCTGCTGCCGGACGTAATATGTCATTGAAAACTGTACATCAAATTAAAGAAAGAGTCAGACAGTCAGAGGAAGTAAAGTCAAGGAAATGGGTGCAAGAATTTCTCACAAGGTGATACAAGCATGAAACCTCCCGGAAATGTTCACAAGGACCTACTTTACAATATCAGAGCAGGAGCACCGAAATTTCTGTATTGCATAGCAACGGTTGCTAGGCAAAGCATTTTCCTTAGCAACCGGCAGCAACGATGCAGTTTCTGAACTACTATGAAGTGTTATGACTTTGTACTTTTATTTATTTTCCTATATTCACTCCTAAAATGGTTCAAAAGATGTATAAAAACATATATATCTATATAATAGAGTGAATGTCAGCACACAACCAGGGCACACTGGTGACATCACTGCTGTGTAACTCAGCATGGGGTTCAGTGCCAGCTGATCTAGATATACTAGTACTTTAATAAGTACTAGTATATCTAGATCAGTGTCCCAAATGCTATCTAACAGCCCCAAATCCACTAGCTACTAAACTGTAGTTTGTAGTTGGTAGATGTAGTTAGATAGCCGCGCCTGAATTGACAGGATGTGCCAGCGCGGGAGAGCCGAGCCAAGGGTAATGGGGCTTAAGAATTACCCGGAAGGTGTACAGATCGCACGGGACTTAAATGGCGCTGGATGATAGTCAAGACGTACTGAATATTCACAGAAATGGCCAGTGCCACAGTGACAATGGGCAAGGATTCACTAATTCAATAACTCAAGAGAGGGGGTTGAGGAAAATGAGCGGCTTGCCCCTTTCGTGCACTGAACTGAAACCAACACGGTTGCCAAAAAATGGCGTCTTTGTCCCACCCATCCCTGCAGACCTGGCTTCTTCCAACACCCCTTTGACCAAGGACATGGACAAGGAATATGACTGGCTGAGTCATGTTGAGAAACATCATGCAGATGACATATCAGCAGAGGCGACTTTGTCTTGGGCAGCATACCATGCCAGCAGAGTGCCAGACCCAGACATTCTGCCATCTGTGAATGCCATGATGCCTCTCTTTGTTGAGGAAGCCAGCTCACCATCTATGCTTCGGCATTGCATGGAAGTGGTGAAGTCAGCAGTTCATCACCTCAACCCTGGCCAGACTCCAGTGATTAGTGGGGACCAGCCTCTGTATGCTACACTGAAGAAGCTGCAATGGAATATGTCCGAACTGTATGGTGAGGACAAGTTTGTAATGCTTATGGGGGGTCTACACACTGTAATGACAGGCTTGAAAGCTTTGGGTCATTGGCTTGATGGAAGTGGTTGGGTGGAAGTTCTCCAGGAAGCTGATGTTGCCACACCAGGCATTGCTGAGTCCTTCCTGAAGGCATCACATGTGACTCGAACCCGTCATGCTCACCAAGTCACTGCATGTGCATTGTACATCCTTCTCAAGAAGGCTTATGATGGATATGTTGCAAACAATTCCGAAGAATCCACAGACACTTTCAGCACATGGTGTGAACGGCGAAAAGCTGAAAGTCCTCAGTTCATGTACTGGCATACGAGTCTAGAGCTGGAACTTCTCTTGTTCACATTTGTGCGATCACTACGTACTGGTGACTTTGATTTGTATGTGGATACATTGAAGAAATTGACACCTTGGTTCTTCAGTCTCAACCACACCCACTACGCACGTTGGATGTCCGTACATGTGCGTGACATGAGCAGTCTATCTCACACTCATCCAGATGTTGCCAAAGAATTTCAGCAAGGCAAGTTTGTTGTGGCAAAATCCCAGAGAAAATTCTCCCTCATTGCTGTCGATCACTGCCATGAACAAAACAATGGAGTAATGAAGGATGAAGGCGGAATCATCGGGCTTACCCAGGATGCAAACTCCCTCTTGAGATGGGCAGTGGCAGGACCAGAACTTGTCAGAGTAATTTCTGAGTTTGAAGCGACCATGGTAGGGAATCAACAAAGTTCTGGGCAAAGAAACCATCATGAACAAACCCGGTCAACCCAGAAGTTGTTTGCTGGACAGGTTCAGGCGGTAGTTTAGTTAGTGTAATGGAGGACATGGGGAGCCCATTTGAGGAGGAAGGGCAGGACCTTCTCAGACTCCATACAAAGGACATCATGGATGAGCAGTCAGTCGAGTGTCTAATCACTCTCGCATCAAAGGGTCAGGAGCAGTATGCAACATTTGTGGAAGAGCGGCTCAGAACAAATACTAAGCCAATCACAGCAACAATTACCAGGAACAAGGTGGTACTGTTCAATGTCCAAGGCAAACGATCAAACAAATCAGGGGACAAAGTCAGTCTCCTCAAAAGTGAATCTTCGCTGTTTGCAAGTCTGTATGTTACATGTCAGACAAGGAAAGGTGACTTGAACAATTTCTTCAATCATGAAAACCTCCCATTTCCTCCATCTCTGTCTGCCTATGGGCAGCTACGTCCAGGGAAGAAGTCTGATCTCATAGAATGTCTTGAAAAGAAAGTAGGGTAATCAAATGATGTGACACCAGAGACTGAAGTGCGAATCATGGATGGTGCGGCACTTATTCACTTTCTTAAACCTGAGGGCTGCAAGACATTTGGAGACTATGCTGCCAAGGTCTTTCTTCCATACATAAACAATGCTCAAAGTCAGGCTCTGAGAGTGGATGTTGTCTGGGACCAGTACTTCGATAACAGCCTCAAGTCACAGACAAGAGAACAACGTGTCACTGGTCCTATTCAGCGCAGACGAGTTGGGGCGTCTAGCCCAACACCAAAGAACTGGCAGCAGTTCCTTCGCTTGGCCAACAACAAGACAGACCTGTTTACATTCCTGAACAAGGAACTGCTGGAAAATGCATCAGGAGACCAGACTCTCATTGTTACTGATGGTGCCAATGTGCTATGCTTACCTACACGAGACACCAGCAACATTGCTCCCTGCAACCATGAGGAGGCAGACTCGAGGATCATGGTGCATGTCAGTGATGCTGTTATGCAGGGCTTCCACAAGATCCTTGTTCGAACTGTGGACACTGACGTGGTAGTATTGGCAGTGGCAGTCGTACAGCATCTGGCTCAGAGACAGCAGATAGAACTCTGGATTGCCTTTGGTTGTGGAAAGGACTTTAGGTACATCCCAGCTCATGAAATATGTGCTTCACTTGGCACAGAAAGATCCTTGGCACTGCCTGTGTTCCATGCTTATACAGGTTGTGATACCGTGTCCCATCTGGTCCAGGTGGGAAAGAAGACTGCATGGAAAGTGTGGGAGGCACATGATGAATTTACTGCGACATTCTATGAGCTGCACAATGCACCTGAACAAATTGGTGAAGCGACTGAGGCTTCTCTGGAGTACTTCACCATTCGACTCTATGACAGGACAGCAACTTCTCGTTGCATCAATGAAGTCAGAAAGAATCTGTTCATCCACAAATGACGTCAGATATCATGTCTACCTCCAACCAAGGCTGCTCTACAGCAACACATGAAGAGGGCAGTACTACAAGGTGGGCACCACTGGGGCTGCACTACGGTGCCAGAATGACAGTTGCCCTCTCCAAGTGAGTGGGGATGGACTTGCCCAGAAAAGTGGAGGCCTCTGTGGTCTAACTTGCCCGAAGCCAGTGCAACCTGCCCAGAACTACTGAAGTGTTCTTGCCGAGGAGGATGCACAGACTGCAAATGTGTTGATGCGCATCTAAAATGCACAGCCTACAGCAAATGCAAAAGTGACTGTGACAACAGTGTCTGAAGCTTTAGGAGTGGCATTTTTATAGCCTGACTTGCCCTAAATTGGATTTTATGCCACATAATTCTTGTATATGATCTCCAAATGCAATGCTACATGTTTTTTAGAACAAGGAGTTGAGAAAAAACCATAGCACCTCACAGTTTTCCAGAAACTGCATTGTTGCTGCCGGTTGCTAAGGAAAATGATTTGCCTAGCAACCGTTGCTATGCAACACTGAAATCTCGGTGGCTCCTGCCCTGAAATTGTAAAATAGGTCTTTGTGAATTATTGTGGAAAGTTTTATGCTTGTATCACCTTGTGAGCAATTCTTGTCCTATTTAGTACCGATTGCCCTCACTTATACAAAACTGTACCAGTGAGTACCCACTTGATGCGGCATGTGCTCTTCCTAAGAAAGAAACTCTGGCAAGAATGGTACGCAGACAGCGCACGGCACCAGACGGGGATGTTTTAACTGACGACTTACGCAAATTGATTAGAGGAGAAGACTTCGTCATCCATGAAAGTGAACACTTGCTAATTTTATCAACGACTGGAAACTTACAGCTTCTTGCTTCCAAAGAACATTGGCTATGTGATAGGACATTTGATTCTGCGCCATTAGGTTTTCAATTATATACAGTGCATGTTATGCTTAGTGAGAGTCATACGGTTTCCTTGGTATATTGCATCGCAAGGAACAAAAATCAAGCAAGTTATGATTTGATTTTTAGCACCCTCAAGCTAGTGAAACCTGATCTTAATCCTGTGTCCGTTACCATTGACTATGAAAGGGCGGCTCTTAACCCGTACAGCCCCAGCGACGCGCCTGACGCGTCGGCGATGTATGTAACGCACAGCCCCAGAGACGCGCCTGGCACGTCACCTTAATTGCGCCGACCGTAACCTCAGGTGTAGCCACTCAAGAGGGCTCAGATTTGTATGGGAACTGTGTACGTATCCCACGCAACCGTGCCGATGGTTGAAAACTCTCAAAGTCCACGTGCGTGCGCGTGAGCGCGCAATAACCTGTTTTTTTGGAGTAATTGCCTTCAATTTTTTACTCTTGTAAAATACGTTTTCGGGGGCTCTGTAGGACCATTCTTTAAGCTTTTTGAGCGTTTTTTCGTGGTTTTTCCTTCATTCCTAACCCATTCGCTATTGTTTCTGGAATAAAACAAAAAATTGAAAACCGGCCGGGTTCTGGTGAACAAACATTACAAAACTAGCCGGGGCTGGACGGGTTAATGGCATTACATCATGCTTCCCAAACACAACTATTTATGGATGTTTTTTCCATTTCGGCCAGTGCTTGTGGAGACATATACAGAGCTTAGGACTACAGACTTGGTATAACAATCCAAAACACGCGCTCATTATCAAGTCTCTTCAAGCTTTAGCATTTGTGCCAGTTGCTGATGTTTCGGAAAGCTTCAATGAATTAGTCTCCTCACTAGATCATGAAACCGATGAACTTCATTCAGAGTTTCTTGGCTATTTCGAAGTGACATGGATTGGTGTTATACAGCGTGGAAGACGCAGAAGACCTGCATTTGAAATCACAGTGTGGAACACGTTAGAGAGAATGACACAAGACCTTCCACGGACAACAAACTCTCTAGAAGGATGGCACAGAGGGCTTGAACAGAGAATGGCAATCACCCACCCCACCATTTGCCGTCTAGTTTCAAAATTAAGAAAAGAACAGTCGGACTGGGAGCTGACAATTGAGATGGTCGCAGCAGGAGTGGACATGAGAAACCCGAAGAAGAAGTATCAATTATTAAACACTAGACTGAAATCAGTCGTTAAGGAATATGACAATTATAATAGAATACACTTTCTGAGAGCTATTGCCCACAACCTTTGAATCCCACATTTCAGAATGCGATTATTTTTAAGCAAATTACTTTATGAATAATTTTAACCTTGTAATAAATATTTGTTATTGTGTACTGATATAATCTTTTATAATACTTTGTTTACCCTCTAAAATGTATATATTAGATATAACATCAACATTATTATATCAAATATTACCTTCTATAAAACACTTATAAGGAAATATAAAATTATTAAAATAACAAATACAAATTAGCAATGATATATTATCAATAATATCAATATCCAGGAAATAAAAAAATATGTAAATATAAAAACACATTAAAAGGAACATCAGCATGGCTAAAAGATTCGAAGCAACCAGTGCAATTAGTTCGGAAAACAATGACAACAAGCAACAAAAAACTACACGATGACTAAGACAAAATATATTAATAAGTATTAAAATAATGGAAATATTTGGTAGGTGAAATGTCCGTTCGGTATAATGTCCGTTCGGCCATAATTCCGTTAGGCGAAAATGTCCGTTCGGCCAAATGTTCGTTCGGCCATATGTCCGTCGGCGAAATGTCCGTTCGGCGGAGTGTTCGTCGTCTAAATGTCCGTCGGCATAATGTCCGTCGGCAATCCGTCCGGGAACCACACAGAATACCCCCAAGCGAACCTATTCCCTGTGAGAGGGACAACCCAAGACAGTTTAGTGAAGGACTTACAGGATTGACCACTCAATTTAGGATCCGTTCGACTCCGAGGCCCTCTGTGTATCTCGTTAGCACTATTTTTCTACAGTGGTGTTCGGCTAATCCATCCACTAACCTGCCTTACCCTTAGGTAAGCAGTACGGATTTGTATCAGGTTTACTCCCCTAGACAGGTTGCCAACCAAGGCTGACGAGTCCCATCCACCAGGATTTGTATAAGGTTGTCTCCCGTAGATGAGTTGCCGACCAAGACTAACGAGTCCCATCCACCCACTACCCACAACAATTAAGTTTAACAAATAAGTAAAAAGGAAAACAAGCAACAACAGCTATACTGATCCTTACGAGGCTGCTTGTAAATATGAATGCAAAAGGGCAGATGCAAATATAATGATATGGAGTAAAATAAGTCCACATATAATGTCTTTATCACCATATTAGTCCATGAGCCAGGCCAGATATCGGTACCACCTGGGGTGACTAAACACGAATGGTACTAAAATGTTTATAGAGTGACTGTAAGTACATTAAGATATGATAGCCTTCTCGCACTGGTAGCTTAGTCTAATTTTTTTGATGCAATAGGGGCGCTACCCAAAAATAAAGATTTTTAGCGTGACGCTCGGCGTTTTCCTCATTTTCTTTAAAATCCATCACACAATCATCGCGAAACTTTGAACACCTATGTAGAATTATATTCTCTACCAGAGTTGTTCCTAGGTATTTTTCCAATTTCCTCATATTTCGGAATATACTCTATATTTTGGGTATTTTCCTCTAAATCTAGAATAAATCCTTAAATATGGGGAACATTGAAAAATATATTCTAACAGCTCTTGTAGCTTATTTGATTCTCTACAAGAATTATTCCGATGTGTATTTCAAGTTTCTCCATATTTAGGGGTTTATTTCATATTTGGGGATTTTTTGTTATATTTTGGGGATAATTTATTATTGGAAGGAGCAAACATATGTAGAGTGGTTTCCATGTAATGTGTTTGTTTGTTCATGGTTTAATGGTGATATTTTTTGCAGGTGTGTGTCGACTGTTTGACGGCAGGATGGAACCATCTGCGAGGAAGAGAGCACGGATCGACTGTATCATCCACTGCTCTGATGATGACAGCGATGCTCTGGTGTCACCACAGGATTTGGACTCCTGGAACACATTGCTCAGGGCTGCAGAAATCAGGCAGCATGATCCAGTCCTGGAAGCAGCCAAGGGCCTTGAAGAAGGAGGAATACCACACATACATTATCACCGTAAATGTCGTAGTCTCTTTACAATGAAGAAGTCACTGGATTCTATCCTTGCCAAGGGTGTCAAGATAGAATCAGCAAGCGTCGACCCCAGGAGGAGGGCATCAAGGGATGCCCCTAGTACTAGCAGGGTGTATGCCAAAGTATGTATCTTCTGCGAGAAGTCAAGCAAGTACATAAAAACAACAAAGACAAGGGAGCCACTCATACAGTGTGTTGAGCTACGAGCAGATGAGAAGATTCGCAGAGCAGCAATAAGGAAACTCAACCAGAGAATCCTTGGTTTAGTTAGCAGAGACCTTGTTGCTGCAGAGGGTCACTACCACAAGTCGTGCTACAAACTCTTCACAAAAGATGATTTCCCAGCGGCCGCCAGGTCGGGTGCAGGTGAAAATCAGGAAAAGCGAGGAAGCACGCTACGAAGAGGTTGAGACAGAAGCCCTTGAGGAACTCTGCTTGTATATAAGGACCAAATTATTCCCCAACCCAGAGGTACTGCCTATGACAAACCTCACATCTAGGCTTGAGAGATCCATGATGTCCCGTGGTATTATCCAACTGAAACCAGCGACAAAGAAACATGTTCGCCGAAAGATTGAAACCGAGTTTGGAGAATCACTACGCTTTGTCCCAGATGAGAAAGGAAAGCTTCTAATCTATCCACGCAGCCTCTCAATGGACGACCTTGCCCGGCAAGCACACAAAATGGCAAAAGACCTGCAAGAAGCAAGAGCAGCTAACTCTGAAGATGTCTTAACCAAAGCAGGAATACAGCTGAGGAATGAGATCAATAAACAAGATGTGAGTCAGCCATGGCCTCCCGATACAGATCAGAATGTCATTCCTGCAGCAGTCACTCAATTCCTGTACACCCTGCTGACAGGAGAGTGTGAGTGTGAAACTCCCTCTGAAAGAGCTCAACGTCTTGCCACTTCCTTTGGCAGTGACTTGGTCTTTGCTGTTACCAGTGGCAAGACAAAACCACCCAAGCACGTACTGCTGACCAATGCTGTAAAGTCTTTGACAGGAAACACAGAACTGATCCGAACTCTGAATCGTCTTGGTCACTGTGTGTCTTACTCAATGTTTGAGGAGATCGATACAGCCCTTTGTATCCAGAAGCTGGAATGCTCAAAGGATGACATTCCACTGCCAGCAAACATCTACCCTGGTGTGTTCACAACCCTGGCCTGGGATAACATTGACCGACTTGAAGAGACCCTAAGTGGAGCAGGTACTTCTCATAGAGTCAATGGCATTGCTGTCCAGTCCAAGGTTGCAGGCTCTGTGCCAGAGAAAGTCCTGCCAGAGATTACCAAGTCCAAGATAAGAAGCATCACTCAGACATCATCAATGCTGCCAATATACAATGTTGGGCGGCGGGCAGGGCCACCTAGGATTGAGACTGCGTATGTCGACACTACCAAGGAAGTCCAGGATTCAAAGACAAAGAACCATATCTGGCTTCTTACTCGAATGTCAGACCATGAGGACCAGTCCATCAGCAGTTGGACTGGGTTCAACATCAAATGCGCAGAGACATTGCAGTGGTTCAGGACACTGTAAGCTACCTGCCCACTATCAATGCTCCCGCAACAGAAATGTCCACCGTTAATGAAATCTTGGAACAAACGCATGCTATCATGCAGTCCTTACAGCTTAACAAGATTGTGTGCGTGTTTGATCAAGCACTCTATGCCAAAGCTGCCGAAGTTATCTGGAAACAAGAGAAGTTCAAGAACATTATCATCAGGATGGGCGTCTTCCACACAATCTGTAATCTCATCTCCACCATAGGAAAGAGGTTTCAAGATGCAGGTCTTAGAGATCCGTGTGTGGAATCAGGTATCATCGCAGAAGGATCAGTGTCAGGAGTGATGAACGGCAAGAGGTACAACAGAGCAGTGAGACTACACAAGCTCGTGTATGAAGCACTGATGAGGCTTGCATGGAAAGGCTTCCTTTCATGGCTAGAAGAAAACCATTCAAGGGACATACACCATCTAGATGAAACATGAAGGACATCAACAGCTTTCACAGCAATGTGTCTCAGGGACTCTTTCAAGAGCTGATGGAGAGTGAATCATGCACACATATCATGAAGCTTTTCCAAGTTTATCTTGAGACCCTCAGAGATGAACACAACCTCTCAGCATTCTGGATGTCATACCTGGACATGGTTGAGATCATGCTGGACTTAATTCGAGCCTCCAGAGAAGGCAACTGGATGCTCCACCTAGGAGCAATCCGACAGATGATACCGTGGTGTTTTGCCTATGACAAAGTGAACTATGCCCGGTTCCTAACCTACTACTATGCCTTGATGTCTCGACTGCCCATTGAACACCCAGAGGTCCATGAACACTTCATGCAAGGTGGCTTTTCGGTCCAGATCGGTAGCAAGAATCCCTTTGGACGGATCCCTGTGGACCAGACAATCGAAGAGACGATCAACAAAGACACCCAGACACCAGGGGGCACAAAAGGCTTCAGCCTGAAAGGCGGAGCTGTCGCCAGGTACTACCTGACATCGGAGTATCGCAGCAGGTACTTAAGGCAGCTCAGGACTATGGTAGTAGGCCAAAAGTATACTAACTTCAGCCACCCAGACCTACAGATGCCCAGGATTAGAAGAGATGAGGCCGATGTCCAATCTTTAGTTCAACTGATGGAGACCAGCTGGTTGAACCCCTTCAACGCAGAGCAAGAAGATCTTGTCAGTTTGTCAACTGCGACTATGGCACCACCAGAAGTTGTCAAAGACCTTCTAGGGGCCTACAGAATAGGAGAGGATGCATATCAAGCCTTCAAGGAAGAGCGCCTGGAGATCGATACGCCAACTATACAGTTTCATGACACGATGACGAAGACGAAACTGAGAACGTTCACTAACATCAGAATGAAGCCACGCTCACAAGACCATGCCAAGGAGGTTATCTTAAAGGCTGACAGGAACCTATTTGGCCAGATGATCCTTGTTGCCGAGAACAGAAAGCTCAAAATGAGTGATGTCTTGGCTCATCCCCTGGGGCCTTTGCCTTGGGCACTTGCCAGCGGTGATGGGTCTCTCCGCAAGACCAACAAGGCTGCCCTCGCAAAGGAGTTAGAGAGGAATGTTTCTCCTGCAGAAGTGATACCCGAGCCCTCTGCTACCATAATTGATGGGATGAGCCTGGTCCACAAACTGAAGGGAAACGACAAAACTTTTTCACAGCTTGCAGGTACAGCACTGAGTCACGCTGTTCATGAAGGTGCTAAGAGCAGGCGCATTGATGTTGTTTGATATCTACAAGGAGACATCCATCAAGGATGCAGAACGAGCCAAAAGAAGTGCAGGCACAGGAATTCATTTCAAGAACATTCAACCTGGGCACAACATCCAGCAGTGGAGAAAGTTACTCGGTAGTTCCTCCAACAAGGCAAGTCTTATCAAGTTCTTGGTAGAAGAATGGAAGGCACCACAGCACAGGGAGAAGCTCAAGGACAAGGAGCTGTATGTCACATGTGAGCAGCGCTGCTTCAAGATCACCAAAGAGCAGTGGGAAGAGGCTCCTGAGCTTAAGTCAACTCAAGAAGAAGCAGACACACGCCTTCTTCTCCATGCACTTCATGCAGCAGAATCTGGGAACAAGTCTGTCATCATCACTGCAGAAGATACAGACGTCATGGTGTTGTGTCTTGGCATGTGCCACAAGATCCCATCCCATCTGTTCCAGAAGTGCGGGACGAAGAACCGGACAAGATTCCTGGATATCACCACACTGAGCCGCACACTGGGAGGCAGCGTGTGTGATTCATTGATTGGTATGCATGCCTTTACAGGCTGTGATACCGTCAGTGCATTCGCTGGCCGAGGGAAGATGACGACACTCAAGCAGGTGAAGATGGACAAGACATACCAGCATGCTTTTCACGAACTTGGACGCTCATGGGAAGTGTCTCCTGAACTCTTTGAGAAGCTACAGGAAATCACCTGCCACATGTACCTACCATCTACCCACACAACTAAGGTAAACAAGCTTCGGTATGAGCTGTTCTGTGCAAGACGTGGAGAGGTAGAGTCAAGTCAACTCCCTCCTTGTGAGGACTGCCTCTTCATGCATGCACTGCGTGCAAACTACCAGGCTGCGATCTGGAGGAGAAGTCTTCAGAGCCAGCCATTTGTTGCGAACCCAACAGACTGCGGTTGGATGACAGATGAGGACGGTAAGCTTGCCGTCAACTGGATGCGAGGCTCACCAGCACCAGATGCTGTTATGCAGCTACTGTCTTGCAAGTGTGTGCGGTCATGCGAACTCCCTAAGTGTACTTGCCTCAGCAATGGTCTAAAATGCACGGACATGTGCAGGTTACAGACATGTCAGAACAAGGCTATTGAAGAAGAGCCGGTGGCACAACAGTCAGATTCCGAGTCTGACGTAGATGATATTTAGGAGTAGTAATTTGCCATAATAGTATGTACAAGCCCATGGCATGCTTAGTGTGTATTTACAGGACTTGTATTAAATGTGACAATTACTATATGCATTTTGTTGACATTTAGGCATTCCTGTCCCCAAATTTGACATTTTAAAAAATTTCGGAATTTTCGGTAGGGTATGTCTATTCAAGAAGTGATAACGACCATTAAGCTACCAATGTGCAAGGGCTATCATATCAAAACATAAACTAGAGACATGTAGCAAGCTAAAAACACCTAAGAGAATTAGTCACCCCGGGTGGTACCGATATCCCAAAATTCGGATCTTGGCTCATGGACTATATAGGGCATTGTTTATTTTTCTGTGTTAGACACATTATACTTGCGTGACCCGCCATCGAATGTTGTCATATTTGATAGCTTGCATCTACTATTGGCCTATATATAACCTGTTTAAAATCCATATTATCATTTGGTGTCACATAAGTTGTGGGGATAAATATGCTATAATTAATGATATAGTATAGATTTTCGCCTACTCTTATGACTTCAGAAAGCTACCTTACATTTGTTCTATCTATTTATCTATTGCCTGACGCCGTGATCCCCGAAGTAGGCCTGGCAATAAAGTGCCGAGGTTGGACAAAAATGTTAACAAAGCAATTTCACCTGAAATGGGTTCTTTGGAGGTATCTCTAACCACACAAAAAAGTCCACTCGAATCCACCCATGGCAAATACTCGTTTTCACTAAAAATCCTAGATGCCCGCCGCCGCGGAAGGTAAAATATTGAAATAGGCATAACTTTGCTGAAAATCAACATAGAAACACAAATAAAGTGTCTAATCCTACTAATTTTGAGGTGCCCTTTCATTTAAAGTTACTTTGAAGGAGATTGGAAGATGTGTTCATATTGAAATCCTCGAAAAATAAAAAAATTGGCCTAAAATTACCCTAAAATGAGCAAAATGAATTGTCTGAACAACCGGCTATAATCTTTTACATATGTATTATTGTATTGTGTATATTGTGTATGTATATATGTATATAAATATGTATATGTGTATATTCCAAAGTGACTTTCAAACACATTAATTTATTTATAGTCCCGTTTCATCATCATCGTTTTCCACCTCATTTTCTTCAATGTCCACAGGTGGACCGTTCAAACAGGTAATGCCCTTGCATTGACCACAAGCTGGAGTGCAATGGAGCGACCATCGTACGATAACTTTCACTTTAAAGTTTACTAGTAACGAACCAAATAGTAGCATCGAAAAAGTCCCTAATTTCAAGAAAGCAAACTTCCATAAACTTAGAGCTATGTTTAAAGAAACTGGCTGGAGCTTTTTAATTAACAATAACGCCATAAATACAGAAAATACGGCGTCCAGGCCATAATAATAAGCCCAAATGGTGGAATAAAGATATTTCAAACTGCCTGCTTGCTAAAAAATTTGCTAATGATAGATTAAAATCCTCACAAAATGACGAAAAACGGGTGAAATTTTTAGAGCTACGACGCAAAGCCAAAAAGTTAATTAAGCAAAGTAAAAAGACCCTAGAGTTACATATTGCGAATCAAAGTAAAAACAAACCCGAAAGAATTCTACAGTTATATCAGAAAGAAAAAAGTAGTTACTTCAACTGTTGGACCGTTAGTCGATGAAAACGGAGAATACACCAAAGACGAAGTACAAATGAGTAATGCCCTCAATACCTTCTTTGCATCAGTTTTTACAACAGAAGACCTCAGTGATATCCCTACACCATCGCCGATTCAGATTGATAATTCAGATGTTCTAAGCAATATCACCGTTACAGAGAGAGAAGTATTAAATTGTTTAGATAAACTCAAGGTAAATAAAACGCCTGGACCTGATACAATCTCGCCTAGAGTTCTAAAGGAAGCTAAGGATGAGCTCTCCAAACCACTGACATTACTATTCAATAAATCCTTGCAGTCTGGAACTATGCCTGATCAGTGGAAGCTAGCCAACGTAACACCGATATTAAAAAAGGCAGCAAATCCCTACCCAGTAACTATCGTCCAATTAGCTTAACCTCAGTTGTATGTAAAATGCTAGAAACGGTCATACGAGACAGACTCGTAAATCACTTAGAGGAAAATAACATACTTAAAGATACTCAACAGGGCTTTCGTAAAAAACGTTCCTGTTTAACAAACCTCTTAGACTTCTTCCACGATATCCTCAACCTCTACGATGAGAGTAAAGCTGTAGATATTATATACCTTGATTTTCAAAAGGCCTTTGACAAAGTTCCCCACAAACGTTTACTGCTAAAACTAAAAGCGCATGGAATACAAGACGGTGTGTTGAAATGGATAGAAAATTGGCTCAGCGACAGAAAGCAAAGAGTAGTCATAAACGGTAAGGCATCTAAATGGACCAATGTAAGTAGCGGGGTACCCCAGGGATCGGTACTAGGACCAATTCTCTTTCTAATTTACATCAACGACATAGATGGGGTCTCACCTGTACAATCTCAAATTTGCTGACGATACAAAAATTGCAAATAGCGTACTCTCAAAAGAACAAGTTGACGATATGCAACACAATCTAGATAAATTGTCATGTTGGGCCCAAATTTGGTAAATGAGTTTCAATGCGGATAAATGTAAAGTACTACATATCGGATACCTAAATGAGAAAGCAAACTATTCAATGAATGGCACTCAGCTTAAGAATGTAAACAGAGAAACCGATCTGGGAGTAACCTAAAACCGAGTCAACAATGTTCAGAAGTTGTTAAGAAGGCAAACAAAATAATTGGCTTTATAGGCAGGTCATTTGAGCATAAATCCAAAGAAGTTATCCTAACCCTTTACAATTCCTTAGTCCGCCCTCTTCTGGAATACTGCGTTCAATCCTGGTGCCCTTATTACCAAAAAGATATAAACAAGCTAGAACGAGTTCAACGTAGAGTTACCAAAATGACCTAGCCTAAAGAACAAACCATACGAAGAGCGTCTTAGAGAATTAAATCTATTTCCTTTAACCCAGCGCAGATTAGGAGGTGACTTAATTCAAGTGTTCAAAATCATCAAAGGCATCGACAATATGAACTGTAGTAAGTACTTCACTATCGACCAATCTAATTACACGCGGGGAAACGGTTGCAAAATTATTGGTAAATCTTTTAACTCACACGAATCTAAGAATTTCTTCTTCAATCGAGTTGTCAACTTGTGGAATGGGCTTCCCCGAAACGTTATAGACTGCATCACCGTTGATTCATTTAAACTCCGCCTAGACAAATATCTCGCATCAAACCCGCGACTGACTGCGATTGTAAATGAAAACTTTATTTTATCCCCCCCTCAGTTACTAACCAATCTGTCCCCTACTAACTTCCTAATCCTGCCACGGACATTAGTTCCAGGGCAGTAATTCCCTTTCCAATGTTCCCTTACCCATTCCAACCCACTGTTTGGACACTTGATCCTCAGTGTTTTGGAGGACAAGCAACCTAGAAGGGTCACTAGATCTGTTGTTGCTTGATTTCCTTTGTACTCCTTTGAGCCCATTTTTGCGGCATGTACGTGTTCTTGTGTTGCATTTTCCACCACAATTGCATCGCATTATCTTAAGTAGTCGATCAGGTGCCGACGGCTGAGAAACTTTGACGGGATATAAGCCAGAAGGAGAAGTCGTCCAGCCCCATTCTTCTGCAGGAAGATCATTACCTCACCAAGCCTGAACCTGATGGTATGCGCGATGACTAAGGAAAATGGCTGCATCAGATGTTGGCGGAAGCTTCTCTGGCGACACATACTGCGTGGCAGTACCCACTTTCTGCTGAAACTTGTCCACTCTTGCCGAGTCAAGGCTCAGAGATGTTGTGCAGCCATAGATGATCAACAAGGCATCTTCTCCAGCTCTTTCTATTTCTGCTTTAGATGAAGATGGAGACATGAATATTGAACTACACCGCTCTAGTTCTGCATATTTCTTGAGTACTTACACTTTGCCAATCCCATAAGGTCTAGACGTAGTGTCACACCCACTGAAAGCGTGCAGAAAGAGCAGGGCGCCAGAGAGTAATGGGTCAAGCTTCTTTGCCAAAGTTGTGACACACACTGTTTGTTTGGATGTCACCATGTATAAGTCTTTGTCAGCAATATTGGCATGATGCGTTAGCAGCTGGAACACATCAGAATCCTCTGCGACAACAGCTGTTGGCTTCTCTTTGGCGTGAAGACATGCTGACATACATATCTTGTAGTCAGCATCACCTTTTGCATGTTCAACGGCGATATCCGCTTTGGTCATTTGCTCTGCAAGTAGATTGATGAATGGTTGCTTGTTGGAAGGATTGGCAAGAAAGCTCTTCTTGGTCATGGTTACATGCACTTCTGGTGAAACCAACACTGTAGCACCTATATCATTCCCCATCCTGCGACGATGTGCTTCATCCTTTGTGCTAGATCCATGATACCCATCAAACACAACCAAAGCATGACAGTATGATTGCTTGATGTGTCGGACGTACATTTCACAGATCTCCGAGTAGCTGGCATTTTTAGGCCATGAGAATTTATGATAACTCCACTGGCTCCAAGCATGCTCATCTCTATGTGGAATCCGCCAAGTAACAGGACAATCTTTCGCAAACGACTTGATGTGGGTTGATCCTCGATAACCATCAGAGCTATCCAGTATAATTGCTGATCGAAGGTGATGATGGGAGTACAATTCTGCTTTTCAGCTAAGTCGCTCATGTACTCCAGCGTTGACCGAACACATGTTGGGCTACTTGGTGACATGTCAATCATTGGTAAGAAGAGTTGTGTACTCTTCCCTGGGTTGGCCATTTGCGTATGAAGGGATTGCATGTATCCAGACCACAAAGGCTGAGGAGGTTGAGAGAGATGCATCGATACCTGCCACATTATGTCTAACTTGAGGCTCTGCATGTCCTGGGTATATGGGCGAATAGTTTCATACTTGATACTCTTCAATGCTGACTTTGGGTCTCTTTGAAATACGATTGAATGTTGCCAACATTTTTTTATGTCATCGAATGGCACCTGGTTCCTGGGAATTGGTCTGGAAGTTGAACGAGCTGGTGTGATTGCTCCCATCAGACCCATCATGTGAATGACATTTTCACCATCCAATGTCTTTGCATTGTGATCAACATTGTCGGCAATGAAGTGCAGCAAAGCATCAGCAGTGAGATCTTTAATGTCTACTCCTTGGGTGAGAGCAGCGTTTTTCTTGTAGAGTGATGATTCTGAATATGAAGAGCAGAAACCAAAGCTGAAGAGTAAGTCTATCAAGTCACGATGTCCATATTTCTGGTCCAAAGTTACACACAGACCAACTTGCAGAGGACAGAGGAATGCTCTTGGACAAGTGGAGCTCATTATGGCTTGGCCAATAGATGCACATCGAAGGTCTGCTCTTTTGCTCTTGATGATTGTCTGTAACAGTAGAGACAGGGCAGGGGTCAAAGTGGAGAGATTGTGTTCGAGCGATTTTATATCAGAGGCGTCTGGATATACATTGTTGTGTTTTTCGGCATTCTTTATTTCATTCCTGATATAGGTGCCGACAACTTTGATCAACGAATCCATTTCAAAGGGGTTGTCCTTCATTTTTTAGTGCGCATCCTGAATCAACTGCTTCACATTAGATGTGAGTGTGACAATCAGTGGTTGCTTTTTCGTTGAAGTTATCGATACTCTGTTCCCATAATGTGCATAGAGTTGCCTTTGCAAAGACTTTTTGTAATAAACCTCTCCACTGGTTGCATGGCTTTCCATGATTTCATAGAGTTCATCTAGAGTGACAGTTTTATCATCATTGTTTTCCAGATATTCAATAACGTGCATGAAAGACGATCTCTTCATTTCATCGATGGTACCAGAAGGACGTCCTCGTTTCCGAGGTGGTGCTCCATCCATGTTTGTAGGTAACATGTCAAGTGTAAGATTTCGTGGAGACATGTAATATTGGAAACATCTGCGGTGGTAAATGGCCTCCTCTGCTGGTAAATCATTAATACATGCAAGTCGATGTGCAACTGCACCAGCCCAAGAGTCTGGATGAGTTTCGCGACGTTCATTACATCTTTGCAAGATTGTCTCTGACACAGTGAGGAGCATAACATGGCTGAATTCATATTCAACATTGGTGGGATACTTTCTGGCCTTCTCCTGATCAACATGCATCCCATAGAGATAGCAGTCAGTGTGAAATGAGAATTTTTTAGTATCACATCGCAGTTTGTGTGAGGTAGGACCAGTTTCATCGACATGTTGGCGTTTACCGATCTGCTCATATCGTCTGCTGTTTGTATGACTTTTGCGACATGATGTGTGGACATATTGCTTTTCATTTTCATCAAATTAATATATTGGGATGGGGTTCATTGGATATAGTTCATTGTGTCTATGGATGAATTTATTAATGGAAGTGAGGCCTTTGCGTCCAACGCTGGAATATTCATCGTTCTTAAATGAAATAGTGTCTCTACAAATTAAACAGCTGCATCTGTCTTGGGGGAATGCCATCACAATCTCAGATCTGGAAATAAAAGAAAAAAGTATTACTAAATGCGTTGCATACACATATATACATTTCTCAATCGTACTGGTGTAATAGTCGCACAGATATGTTCAGATGATCATATAATTTTCACATTTTCCTTCAATATTATACCAAAAATTACGTTGATTTTGAAGTTTGAGCATGAATGCCACCTTATATGACCTTGAAAATATTTCCAAGTGAAAGAGCACCTCAAAATCAGTAGGATTAGACACTTTACTTGTGTTTCTATGTTGATTTTCAGCAAAGTTATGACTATTTCAATATTTTACCTTCCGCGGCGGCGGGCATCTAGGATTTTCAGTGAAAACGAGTATTTGCCATGGGTGGATTCGAGTGGACTTTTTTGTGTGGTTAGAGATACCTCCAAAGAACCCATTTCAGGTGAAATTGCTTTGTTAACATTTCTGTCCAACCTCGGCACTTTTTTGGTGCTTATTTCCTGGCCTAAAGTGGTGGCCACGAACGAACTGCCCCCATGCACCTCTGTCCCCAGTCAGTCGACGCCCCTCCCCCCAACCAGCACCGCCTTCTTTCATGTATTTCCTCACTCCATCCTTCCACCTCTCATTCGGTCTACTTCTCCCTCTCTGTCCCTCCACCTCGCTCTCGTACACCCTCTTAGTCATGCTCTAGCTTTCC
This sequence comes from Paralithodes platypus, assembly GCA_032716605.1. Classification (NCBI taxonomy): domain Eukaryota; kingdom Metazoa; phylum Arthropoda; class Malacostraca; order Decapoda; family Lithodidae; genus Paralithodes; species Paralithodes platypus. The sequence goes on from CM064525.1 coordinate 41,488,254, forward strand.
ATACGTTCCATATGGCCGAACCATCTCAAGTTGTTCTTTTTCACACTTTCCAGCACATCTAGCTCCACACCACACCTCCTTCTTACTTCCTCATTACTCTGTCTATCCCTCCATGTAACTCCGCACGCACTCCTTAAGTAATTAATTTCGACTGCTCTCACTCTTGGTCCGAGTCTCTCAACCAACGTCCATGCTTCGCTTCCGTAAGTCAGTGTCGGGATTACCACACTGTCATGCAAAGACTTCTTCACTTCCATATTGACCACCCTATTTCTTGTCACTACTTTTAGCGTTCCTACAACCCTCTTCCCCTGTTGTACCCTCTCCCGCACTTCTTCATCCATAGTCCCATCTTTACTCAACACACTGCCCAGATACTTAAAAGAGTTGACGATCTCCATAGCCTGACCGTTCAGCTTCACCTCACACTCTGTGACTTCACCCCTTTCGAAGACCATAACCTTGCTCTTCCCCGCATTTACCTTCAAATTCCATTTTTCGCACACTGTTCCAAATTCATTTACCAGACCCTGCAACTCCCATTCATTATCACTCATCAGAACTGTATCATTACATTTGTTATTTTTGTTAAATGTACTATTTCTTTAAACTAATACAGTATTGTCTTTTCTTTTATATGCAGTGCAATCTCAGGCAACTAATTATTATGTTCCTTCCAACAACCAACTATACTCCTAAAATCGATTAATGAAATTTACAAACACATGTGGCAGTCCGTGGATTCGAATCCAGGATGCTCACACCGAAAATCAACACCTTATGCATCGCACCACGAAGACAGTTAAAGAATGGTGGACACTGCCTACGATTTATTATGCAACTTCGAATCCTGCATATCAATCTAAGCATGTACACACATCCCAACTGCAACTCACGTAGGCTATGCATATGTGAATGGAAAGAGCAATTAATGGGGCCTTAACCACTAGGGAAGTCCTCTCGATAAATTACTCCTGAACCAATATCAATTATTATGTTCCTTCCAACAACCAACTATACTCCTAAAATCGATTAATGAAATTTACAAACACATGTGGCAGTCCGTGGATTCGAATCCAGGATGCTCACACCGAAAATCAACACCTTATGCATCGCACCACGAAGACAGTTAAAGAATGGTGGACACTGCCTACGATTTATTATGCAACTTCGAATCCTGCATATCAATCTAAGCATGTACACACATCCCAACTGCAACTCACGTAGGCTATGCATATGTGAATGGAAAGAGCAATTAATGGGGCCTTAACCACTAGGGAAGTCCTCTCGATAAATTACTCCTGAACCAATATCAATTATTATGTTCCTTCCAACAACCAACTATACTCCTAAAATCGATTAATGAAATTTACAAAAACATATTCTCACGCAATTGACAACAGTGATTGTCATTGGTCGACCATCACTCTCTAACCTCGGAAACACAAACTACGTCAACTAAGCATTACTCTTGGCATAATTGGTAATTACACACACACACACACACACACACACACATTCAGAATATTGTGTGCCTCAATAAGCATTATCGGAGTGAATATGCTTTTTATAGAGAATTATTTTCGGTTGCAATATTAAACATTTAGCAAAGTCATTATTTAGCAACAGTACTAAATGTATGCTACGCAATTGAGATATATATCATAAGCATATATTTCGTGACACCTCATGTAATAGTGGGTGGAAATAATAATAGCCATTATGTGCGTTTGCGTATGCGTGCGTGTGTGCATGCCTGTTTGTTTGTATATGCTTGTGGCGTGATATAGTGTAGTAATTATAGTTCAGAAATATATACATATGATATAAGTATATGTTGTAAGAACAGAAATATAAAGTCTTTAAGGTATATTTCTTTGAATATAGTATTTATTCAAGTTCTATATATAACAATTATACATTACACTGTATATACAGAATATTAAGCAACATGGCATTTAACAAATGCCGTATGCTTTACATTTTTTGTCTATGTGTATGAGGGAGACAAAAGGCAGGTTGCCTGTAACGAGTGTCTCCCCAAAAGCCAAAAGAGTGACAGAGCCAAATTCAAGGGACGTTATGGTAAAAGAAATGCCAGGACACACGAAATTTAAAATAGCTTAAGTCATAGGATAAATACAAAATTTATTAAGGGAGAAGTTCCAGAGTTCACCTGTTGAGTAGAAGAAAGACTGAGAATGCCAATTCTTGGCTTTGAGAGCTGGACAGAATAGGAGTGGGTCTGTGTTGCAAGGCGGGTGCCTGGCACTCACCGGAAGGGACTGATATGATCCAAATTATTTCTCATGTATTCACCCATGCATTGGACAAGTCTAAATAACAATATATTCATTGTAATGAATCATAGACATTACTAATGCAAACCAACACACCTATATTATCATTGCTGCTGTTCCGTTTTCCTCTTAAACTGTTTCTTTACCCGCCGTTCTAATCACGTGTAAGATAATATATATGGAGAGCTTTAGGCTAATGTTAATAACGTTACTATTAGCACACCCATATGTATAATTTACCTTTATATATCAATATTTTGTTTCATGTATAGATGGCTGTCAACATGGTTTCCATGGAAACGAGAGCTTGCTGGTAATTTGGGAATATAATTACAGTAAAGGTCAAACTACCATTACACCAAAAGTAAACGTCTACAAACACATTGTTTTCTACAATGATATTTTTCGTATATTAATTGTCAAATAAAATGACCACAGTAATCCTATGTATTTTAATTAGTATAACTATAATAATGGTTTATAATGCAAGTCACGAGGACATTTTGTCTCCAGGCATACCAACAGTTATATTCTGCACATTTTTCTAATCAAACCAACTTCACAGGAAGCACATCAAGCACCTGTTATTTTTTAGTATTGAAAGATAACGCAAGTGGGTCAAAACCATCATATTGTTAAGGACAGTAAAGATAGAGGGTATATATTGATATCGTGACACATGTTGGCATGGCTGAGCAGCTGTAAGTGTGGCATTTTCAGAGGTGTTAGGTTGGCGAGGAATTGAACCATACCATTTTCAACTATCTGTCATGAGACAATAGAGGTCAAAATAGCATAAACGTCTACAGTGAGGTAATGGAAGTTTGATGATGCAGAGTATTTCAGTCCTTATCTAGCTGTGCAATAGATCGTTAATACAATCAATCATAAAATACGGTTGCCAGCTTCACTTTAATTTTTGACATACCAATTTTCCTGGATGGCAGAGAATGCATAGACATTTGCATTATTATATATACCTACGGTAGTTTATCAACTATTTTACTTTCGGAATACGATTATCTGGAGTTAATAAGCATAGGCAAAATAAAACAAAGCTCATGGCCTGTACATTTTTGTAAACTGCTTTGTAAAAAGTTAAATTATAGTAAAATACTGTATATCAAATAAGATTAATATGTAAATCGACCATGATCAAATTGTACAAAAGGCTAATAAACTATTTGTGTTTGTTTTGTATAACATTGTTGAGAACATTGTGTTCGACTTTTGGTGTAATGGTAGTGTGACCTTTAAGAACATAAGAACATAAGAAAATGGGAGTCTGCAAAAAGCCGATCGGCCCATACAAGGCAGATCCCTGTCACACCCAACCCCAATTATAGGCCCAACTCACTAATACCTTGAGTACTGACCCCACCAAACGGTCAGAGATTAACACAAAATAACGGGGGTCTGCTGAGCGCCGATTGGCCCACACCTGGCTTTAAAGAACCCAAAGGTTATCTAATTGTACTCTCATTCATTTTCATTTCCTATGGAGCTCGTCCTGGAATCTTTACGACTCTGAACCTCACGATTCTATACAGGACTGGCCATTTGTATCGGCACTAGCTCAGAGAAGAGAGTTGAGAGGGGAGAAGGGGTGTTGGAGAGAGAGGAAGCTGTTAGAGTGGCTTTGTTATGTGTGTTTAGTCTGTATACGTCGTCAGGATGTCCCCTGACTGGGTGTGAGCATGTGAAACATGCTAGGACGTACTACCACACCCACTAAATGTCCGTCGTGGCAGGGATTCGATCCCGGGTCTTGCAGATTCACACGTGAGCGTGCTCACCACTGGACCACCACGGCTCCTGTCTGAAGTAGTTTAGAGAGGCCAGGGGTAGAAGTTTTCAAAACACCTTCGAACTTACTTGACGGCTGACGGGACTGACTGTTCCTTTTACTTTTATATTTTCTAGATCTCAAGTGACGGCGTCTCTTCCGTGGATTGACCTCCCAGTCTACCTAGATTGGAAGCCAAAGCGTCACATTTTTTCCTTTGCCCCTCAACATTCTCTTCATAATTGCTGAGGGGCACAGGGCCCTGGGTGGGGCTTTGGTTTCCCGGGCATTTCCGCACCTTCCTCAGCTCCCCGCCAAGGAGTGGCTTCGGTCACCCAGGCTTTATTGTGGTCGGCAGTGAGGGTTCTGTGGGGGCGCACGGTTATGGCCTTGGCCTTGCTCGGGGCCTTGGGGCTGTTCGGCCAGGCAGCTTGGGGAACAACAACAACTAAAACCATCATACATAACAAAACATAAAAAAACATACACCATATCACTAAAATAGCACAAATAACACTACCAATTGAGATATACTTATTAATTAACACTAAATAAATAAAATTACTGAAATGCTTACTGTGATTATATTCCCAAATTACCAACAAGCTCTCGTTTCCATGGAAACCATGTTGGCAGTCATCTATACATGAAACATAATATTGATATATAAAGATAAATTATACATATGGGTGTGCTAATATTAATGTTGTTAACATTAGACTTAAGCTCTCCATATACTGTATATTATCTAACACGTGTTCAGAGCAGTGGGTTAAGCAACAGCTTAAGTAGAGAACGAAACTGTAGCAATGATTGCACAAATTAATAATACATATTCTAATATTTCTTAAAGGTAGATTTTATTAAAAATAGCTACACGATAATACCCCCCCCCCCTCCCCTTTACTCCCTATAGCTCCTTCCTCTCCTACCCAGCAAATCTAACTACGCCATCTATGGGACATAATATACAACAGATTCAGGGTGGGGGGGGGGGGGAGTGAGCGATCTTACTAATATCAGAGCAAAAGACTCCCAGCGAAATTACCATTAGGTGGCCCAGTCGGAAAGGTGACCGACTGTACGTCGCTGATACAGTAAAGGTTAAGCTGTTCGCATTTACTCACTAATTTTCCCTAATCCCTCCTTTTTGCTTTTTAATTAAACTAATCTCTTCCCTACTCCCTGTACTTAACCCAGGGGTGTCAAACTCATGGCCCACGGACCAAATGTGGCCCTCGAGATGGTCATAAGTGGCACGCGAGACAACAGTAAGATTTAATGGACCATGAAATTACAATTGTTATGAAGGAAAATATATATTGTTGGAAGATAGAAACTTCATATATTACCTATTATTCATAATGGTAATACTTTAATCAAGTTGAAATTGTTAATAATATTGTTTTTATAAAGGGAATATTTTGTTTATAACAAAATATAAAGAACCCGTTTATAACCGAAGACAGCCATTGCTGGTATTTGAACGCATGAACCACCAAACGTTTTAACAAAAACTGGTATCTGAACGCATGAACCACCAAACGTTTTAACAAAAACTGGTATCTGAACGCATGAACCACCAAACGTTTTAACAAAAACTGGTATCTGAACGCATGAACCACCAAACGTTTTAACAAAAAACAGACATGGAGAAGCGGTGTGCTGCAGCACTACACTGATAAAATCACGCAGCTTCTGAAGCAAAATCGTGAGTTATACTTCGCTATTTAATTACTCAATTAACCAAACTATAACTAAATATATACAGAATTAAGGATTACGTTTGAAATATAGTAGGGAATAATCAAAACCGGTAACCAACACCTTGTGCCAGGCTTCCCTACTGAAGGATACGGCGTTACGTGTTTAGGCTTATGTCGTGTGGGTGGTTTTATGCAATGATATATTTTTAATTTGTTTCGAGCATTGCAAATTTGTAAAATGTAAAATTGTAAATAATCAATTTATCTGCCTTCCAGACTGACTCTCTATCTTTCTCTGCTTGTTTGATTGTCTATATACGGAATATTTAGCAATTTAAAACACTACAGTCAGTTCTTTGTGAAACTGTGACACACCCAGACTACTTTAGATTTGCCAAGCATTGTGAAAACTGAGCGCTTCCAAAATCTTCATGGAATCATGGAATGGAACACAGCCTATCTTTGTTTGAAGACCCCTTTCTTGTGAATGCTGGGGAGTTTAGTGATGTAGCTATGCAGCTGGAAATACTTTACATTCAAGCCAACGCTGCTCTCCAAGGATTAATTTCCAATCAAATTATTGTTGAGTTTTAGCCGAGAGTAGGAAGGGAGATGCTACCACATATTCATCACAATGCATGCTTTTGGGCTGTTCAGTTTGGAAGTAGGCTTACATTTGTCTGTGAACAGTCATTCTCTCGGATGAAGATGAATTAATCCAAGTATCGAACTAATATTACAGACAAACACTTGGATGCCATCCTCCAACTTGGAATACCTCCTTTGCAGCCAAATGTAGACACACTTGTGGTAGAAAAACGTGTGCAGTGCAGTGGTAAAGGAAGTCAAAGATGGGAGTTGCATGATATACAGTATATATGATAGTTATTCATCTAAATATATTTTGCATGTACCTATCTGTCCCAACAAAAATTATTGTGTAAGTTTCAAAATGCATATTAAAGTTGTCCCAGAACCCAAATGAAATTCTATAATATACTATAGCCCCAGATTAATTCATATTGCTACATAAACTTTTTGTTATAATTGTTGTCACTGTTTATGAAATAAAACGAATTGTACATACTCAAAGCACTAACTCTACTAAGATATTCCTGGTAAGCCAGGTAAGTATTCAGCTGTAAACTTCAGTCCTGTACATACATACTGGCCCTCAAGACGTAACTAAATTAAGAATTGGCCCTCGAAAGGTTTTGAGTTTTACAGTTCTGACTTAACCTCTCTCTCTCTCTCTCTCTCTCTCTCTCTCTCTCTCTCTCCCATTTTTTCTATTGCTGGTACCACTATAATTACTATGGTCATTATCACCACTGTAACTATTATTATCATTGTTACGATTATTATTATTATTATTATTATTATTATTATTAATTGTATTAGCATTAATATTATTATATATTAGTTGCGTTGTTAGCCTATATGCATGTTTGTATATCTTATTTTTCTTGTACCTACTGCTCCCTCCCTGCCCGTCTTCCTTCATCCTCCCCCCCCCCCTCCAACCCCTCCACGGCCACCTGTCATAACGGATATTTATGGCCTCCTACGTATCAGCATTTGTTAGTGACATGAAGAATCTGTTTGCGAAACTTTGTCAATAAAGTGTTCCTCATCAGATGGTGTTTTTACCCATTATTACCATTTTACAAGTAATGCCTAACTTTGATGCTTACAATGCTTCCAAAAGCCAATTTCTCTAGCTATCTAAACGTCATAATCTTCCACATGAATATCCTTTATTATTCAACAACACAATAATCAACCCTTCGTCCTCTCTCAGTAGTAATGGTATCTACTTTTGCTTTGACATTTCTTGGAAAGACCATATTACCACTCTTGCTAAATAAAACAGTTTCGCCGAAGTTAGGTGTGCTCTATCATCTCCATGGGATCTTCATCCCAGCACAGCTTCTTGCTTTATACAGGGGTACTGTGTGCCTATGTTATCGAGTACTGTTCGTATGTGCCGTGAGGTTCCACTCATAACATACTTCTCGAAAGGGTGTTCTTCAGAGCTTTGTCGGTCTATATCTCCTCCCTTACAGAGAGTAGGTCGCACCCGCCTTTCAACACATTCCCACCCTGTTTCTGTCTAAATTTCTAACCCAAAAATGAACCAGTTTTTCAAATATTTCTTCCACCAAATAAGTAAAACTCTCGAACTATTCATCAATCTACCTTTCCGTCACGATACAACTTAAACTGCTTCAAACTCCGTGTGTCAAGGCATTTTGACTCTTATGTAGCTTGAATTTAGTTCTGTGACTCTTTCAATTTCGAGGGGTACACACAGCTTTTCCTTTTTTCTCCTACTTATATATATATATATATATATATATATATATATATATATATATATATATATATATATATATATATATAATTATATATATATATATACAGTGTATATAGGTACTTATGCCTAATATCCTAATCAATTCTAAAGATGTACTTTCTACCCTTTCTGGGCGTACGGTCCGGACGGTGTTACTCTTGTTGTACTCAAAAACTGTGCTTCCGTGCTGACTCCCCTGCCTAGGCAAACTCTTTCGTCTCTGTCTCTCCTCTAACGTCTACCTTTCTTGTTGGAAGTTTGCTCTCATTCAACCTGTCACAAAGAAGGGTGACCTCTCTCAACCCTCCAACTATCATCCAATTGCTCTGATCTCTTGTATCTCTAACGTTTTTTAAACTATTCTTGCTTACACATTTCTTAAGCATTTCTCTTCTCATAATTTATTCTCAGATCGCCAGTATGGCTTCCTTATGCCCCTTTCCCACTGGTGAGACAAGTCACGATTTTCTTTGCCAACACCAATAAATTGGCACATTCGTGACATGTCTCAACACCTCTCATGAAAAATTGTTTGACTCTCAAGGCCTCTCAAGGCATCGCAAGGGCCCTCGCGGGCCGCAAATGTTCGGACAGTTCAAAATTTTGGACGAGGACTCACGAGGGTTCGTTGCCCTCGCAAGCATCGTCTAGTATCGCCGAGGGATCTGCGAGGGCTTCTGCGATCATCTGCGACATCGGCAGACATCGCGGAGGGTTTCGCACAAAAAAAACTTTGCAACGCTGCATGGATGCTCACCGATGCTAGATGCTCTGCTCGCCGATGCTCTCAGATGTTCCGAGAACACATTCCGCGAGGTGGGTAAACAAAAAAATGGTTAGGCCTATACACGTAGTGAACCCTGTCAACCCTTTTTTCTATACACCTCTCTTGGGGGGTTCACCTGTTTTGTTTTCTCTTTCTCTCCTGTTCTCTCTTTCTCTGGTTTGCATCCATTCAGCCAACTGTTTTAAGAAGTTTATCCCCATCCAAGTATCGATATCTTCCTGGCAAGCGATAGCGAACCAGCATTATATGGAGAAATCTGGCTTTCCCGGAGACATTTTTCTATCAAAAAATGTAAAAATTTAGCTTGCTCTCAATTTTTTTTTTTTTATATACGTTGGCTCGCTACCGATCACCAGGAAAATATTGAAACCTGGATGGGGGTAAACGTCTTAAAACAGTAGGCTGAACGGGGCCGAACGGATACAAGGCAAAGAGAGATGGAGAGAAATAGAAAAAAAAACAAAAAGGAGAGAGGGAGAGAAAGAGAAAACAAAAAACAGCGAGGTGGGCTCAATGTTTGCGTTAAGGCTTAACAATTGAGCCCATCTCCCTCTCTCTTTGCCTTTTATCCGTTCGGCCCCATTCAGCCTACTATTTTAAGACGTTTACCCCCACCCAGGTTTCAATATTTTCCTGGTGAGCGGTAGCGAGCTAACATATATATTTTGTGTTTTGAGAGCAAGCTAAATTTGTACACTATTTGATAGAAAAATGTCTCCGGCGAAGCCGGACATTGCCAATCTCCGAATTAAGGGGAGATGGGTCGTTTTTCTGGACCCCTTTCTTCCTCATGGTTAACCCCATTAGTTTTCATATTTTATAACGTTCGGCCCATTAGTTTGGCGATTTTAAGACATTTCACCCCATTTCGTTGTCAATATTAAGACTTTCGTGTCATTTAGGCGTCGAGTTTTTCCTGGCTAGCGATAGCGAGCCTGTACTTTTTGAGGAACCGGCCTTCGGCCAGGATATTTTTCTATCGAAAAATTTACAAATTGATCTTGAAGGAGGGTGTTGGGGGGTGCTTATATGCTTGATGGAGGTCTAGGGATGAAACTAAATAATCTCGCCGAGGTATTCGCCGAACCATCGCTCAATTTGCCGATGCCTTCGCATAATATCGCCGATTACGTCTTACCCATCGGCGACATCCTCGCCGAGTGTAAACTTGTCAACGGTTTTTAACCGTCAAAATCGTGAATCAGAATGCGTGCGACACGCATTCTTGCCAATTTGCCAAAACTACGTCCTCGGCGACGAAAATCGTGACTTGTCTCACCAGTGGGAAAGGGGCATTAAGGGTCGCTCTAATGGTGATCTTCTTTCATATCTTACTAAATCTTGGTCATCCTCCTTTTGGGACTTCGGTGAGACTTTTTCTAATGCACAAGACATATCGAAGGCCTTTGATATAGTCTGGCACAAATCTTTAATTTCTAAACTACCCTCCTTCGGTTTCTATCCCTACATCTGTGTCTTTGTCTCTAATATCCTTTCCGGCCGTTTCATAGCTGCGATTGTGGACGGCCATTGCTCACTTCCTCATCCTATCAACTCCGGTGTTCCTCAGGGTATGGCCTATCTCCCATTCTCCTTCTTATTTTCAAAAATTATCTTCTCAACTGTACCTCAAGTCCCATCCATTCATACGCAAACGATTCTACCTTACACTACTCAATTTGTTTTCCAGAATGCCCCAGCCATCAATCCCTCAAAAACAAACGTAATAATGCCATAGAACACTTATCACCTCCTCGAACCAGAACCAGAAGAGGCCAGGCTCATTGTGGATTCCATCCTACGAGAACAGGTCGAAGAGTTCTGCGACAGAGTCCCAAATCGACGAAAAATATTTTGCATCCCAGGAGCTGGACTGGACGACATTGTGGAAGCCTTCAAAAATACCGCAAAGGATGCAAACGAAAATACCCTTTTTGTCAACCATGCTGGTTCAAATGACATCATGCGCACCAGATCCGAAGAGTTGATGGAGAAATATCGCAAGATGATCCAGCACTACAAAAACAAGTCAAGGAATATCATCATATCAGGCATTCTCCCCAAGATCGACGCACCTGACAAATTCTACGACAAGGCCTTCAGCACAAATAGCCGACTAAATTAATTGTGTCTGAAGGAAGAAGTTGAATTCATCAACCTCTGGGATAATTTCTATAACCAGCCTACTCTGTTCCGCAAGGATGGCACTCATCTAAACTCTGTGGGTTCAGCACGCATGGGTCGTCTCCTACACGAAGCAGTCCGCAGCCATGGATCAAAAAACTCCATCCGAGAAGAAGCAGCAGTGACTTAAATCAACCAACGCCAAGCAAAAAACAGAGGCAACCGAGGACCACCAGCGATAAGGACTGAAGACAGCGAGGACCGAGGACAGCCATGAACATACATGTAGATCCGACAAGAACCAACAATATTATTAAAGAGCGTTCCGTGAGTTCTAAAATAACAAATTTAAAGGTTTTCTATGCAAATGCTCGTAGCATACGCAATAAATTTAAGATTTAGAGGAGCTAGTGTTTACAGAAAATTATGATGTGATTGGCATAACAGAATCTTGGCTCAATACAGAAGATAGAGACTTTTTAGCAGAGTATTCACTTCCCGGTTATGTAATGTTTGAGAAAAGCCGAATAAATCGAAATGGAGGTGGCGTTTTACTTTAAATCAAAGAAAGTCTTAACCCTACCCTCTTGTCAAAACCTCAAATTGTGAACGTAGACACATCTTTTGTGCTAATAAAGAATAATAAAGGTACAAAAATAATACTTGCGTTAATATACAGACCTCCAGCTTAATCAGTGCAAACTGACCGAGAAATTTACGAACAAATTGCAGATGTAAATAACTCGCAAGATACCGTAATTTTTGGCGACTTTAATTTACCTGTGACCAAGTGGGGCGATACTCTTACTTCACACTCCGGACATGACTTGTATACGAACTTGCAAGAGAGTTCGCTTTATCAATTTGTTCGAACACGGAGCCGTGGTAATAACGTTCTTGACATTGTACTTGCAACAAAAGAAGTATTAATAGAGAATTTGAATGTTGGTGATGAATTCAGTAACAGCGACCATCGTACGATAACTTTCGCTTTAAAATTTACTAGTAAGGAACCAAATAGTAGCATCGAAAAAGTCCCTAATTTCAAGAAAGCAAACTTTCATAAACTTAGAGCTAAGTTTTTAGAGAAACTGACTGGAGCTTTTTAACTAACAATAATCACATAAATACATCTATCTATCTATCTATTGCCTGACGCCGTGATCCCCGAAGGGGTGGCCACGAACGAACCGCCCCCATGCACCTCTGTCCCCAGTCAGTCGACGCCCCTCCCCCCAACCAGCACCGCCTTCGTTCATGTAGTTCCTCACTCCATCCTTCCACCTCATATTCGGTCTACCTCTCCCCCTCTGTCCCTCCACCTCGCTCTCGTACACCCTCTTAGTCATTCTCTCGCTTTCCATACGTTCCATATGGCCGAACCATCTCAAGTTGTTCCTTTTCACACTTTCCAGCACATCTACCTCCACACCACACCTCCTTCTTACTTCCTCATTAGTCTGTCTATCCCTCCATGTAACTCCGCACGCACTCCTTAAGTAATTCATTTCCACTGCTCTCACTCTTGGTCTGAGTCTCTCAACCAACGTCCATGCTTCGCTTCCGTAAGTCAGTGTCGGGATTACCACACTGTCATGCAAGGACTTCTTCACTTCCATACTGACCACCCTATTTCTTGTTACTGCTTTTAGCGTTCCTACAACCCTCTTCCCCTGTTGTACCCTCTCCCGCACCTCTTCATCCATAGTCCCATCTTTACTCAACACACTGCCCAGATACTTAAAAGAGTTGACGATCTCCATAGCCTGACCGTTCAGCTTCACCTCACACTCTGTGACTTCACCCCTTTCGAAGACCATAACCTTGCTCTTCCCCGTATTTACCTTCAAATTCCGTTTTTCGCACACTGTTCCAAACTCATTTACCAGACCCTGCAACTCCCATTCATTATCACTCATCAGAACTGTATCATCCGCAAACAGCAGTATAGGTAGCTTCCACTCAATTCCCTCCCTTTTCAGCGATACACCAACATCCACTGCTCTTGATAGTATTTCTTTCATAACTCCATCCATATATACAGTAAACAACCACGGGGACATCACACACCCTTGTTTCAAACCAACATTCAGGTCAAAGAACTCGCTCTGCTCACTCTCCACACGTACTGCCGCCTTTGCACCCTCATACATGCTCTTCACTGCTTTCAGCAACTTGCCCTCTACTCCGTATATTCTAAGTACTTTCCACAAACCTTCTCTATCCACTCTGTCATAGGCCTTCTCCAAGTCCATAAAGGCAACATACACCTTTTGTTTCTTCTCCAGATACTTCTCCACAACACAATTCAGGGTAAAAATCTGATCTACACATCCTCTTCCCTTCCTAAAACCTCCCTGCTCGTCGCCTATCCATTTCTCCGTTCTCACTCTCACTCTCTCAATCACTACCCTACTGTATACCTTCCCTACTACGCTTAGAAGACATATTCCTCGGTGGTTACCACACACTCCTCTTTCCCCTTTGCCCTTATATAGGGGGACTATTATGCCAGTCTTCCAGTCATCGGGTGCACTCCCCTTCTCCCATGCTAGTTTGCACATTTTCCATACCCATTCTATCACTATCTCACCACCATACCTCAACATTTCCCCACACACTCCATCTGTTCCTGGTGCTTTCCCCAACTTCACTCTTTTCATGGCTTCCCACACTTCTGACCTCCTGATCCCCACCTCCTCCTCCACTACTTCTCTTCTTCTCCCTCCCATACCATATCCAGCTATGTTTGCTGGCTCTTCATTCCTTTCATTTAGCAACTCACTGAAGTACTCCCTCCATCTTTCGACTCTCTCTTGCTTCTCGGCTAGCATTCTCCCATTCTTATCTTTCACACCCTTACTGTTTCCCTTGCTACCTTCCCTAACTTTCTTGACTTCTTTCCAGAACAGTTTCTTACTCTCCCTCCATTTTACACTCAGATTCCTTCCAAATTCCTCATCTACTCTTCTCTTACTTTCCTTCACTACTCTCTTCACCACCCTCTTACTCTCCACGTACCTCGCTCGTTTCTGTCTCTCGGAATCTTCATTCCCTCTACTACCCAACCACTCTCTATATGCTTTCTTCTTTTCTTCCACAGCTATTCTTACCTCTTCTGTCCACCATGCTGTACCTTTCACTCCCCTCCCTCTTCTCCTCACTCCACACACCTCCTCACATGCTGCACAGATCTCATCCTTAAACACCTTGCTCATCTCCTCCACTTCCTCCATAACTTCCAGGTCGAACCCACCTAGTCGTCTTTCCACTGCTCTCCTGTACTCCTCCCTGATATCCTCCTCCTGCAACCTCTCCACCCTCCTCACCATTCCACCCTCCTCTCGCCTCCCTCCCGCTCTCCTCACCCACTTCTTTTGTATCCTAACCTTAGCTAGCACTACATAATGATCAGACAGACCCCCTCCAATACCCCTATACACCCTAGCATCCATCACAGATTTCTTCATTCGTTCATCCACACATACATAATCAATCAATGACTTTCGTTCCACCACTGTCTTATCCTTCATCGTCAACATCCGTTTCCACGTGTACCTGTGGATCATTCTGTGTCGGAAGAAGGTGTTGGCTATCCACAGCCTCCTCCCCACACATACGTCCACAAGTGCACTACCATTCCCATTCACCTCTGATGGTACCCCCCACCCTCCCACCACTCCCTCAACTTTCCTATCACCCACCTTACCATTCATATCCCCAATCAGAAATATTCTTTCGTTCTTGTCAAACTTCTCCAGGCACGCCTCCACATTCATCCAGAACTCCTCTTTCTTTCTTTCAAGTATGTCCTCTGTCGGGGCATACACGCATACAATCACCCACGTTTGTATTCCTACTTTCATTCTCACCCACACAATCCTTGAACCCACAGACCCATACTCTCTTACACATTCCTTCCATTTGCTACTTACAAACAAACATGCACCTTCTCTCGCTGTTCCTTCACTCACTCCAGCACACACACCCATTCCACACTCCCACTCTCTCACATCTGAACCTTTCCATTTGGTCTCTGTCATTCCACATACATCCAGCCTGGCATTCACTAACACTTCCAGAACCTCTCTCTCTTTTGTGCCATCAAAATACATCTTGGAAGTTATTCGAAACCACTTACCTAAAAGCAGTGCAAGACTGCATACCATCGAAAATACGGCGTCCAGGCCATAATAATAAGCCCAAATGGTGGAATAAAGATATTTCAAACTGCCTGCTTGCTAAAAATTTTGCTAATGATAGATTTAAATCCTCACAAAATGACGAAGAACGGGTGAAATTTGTAGAGCTACGACGCAAAGCCAAACAGTTAATTAAGCAAAGTAAAAGGACCCTAGAGTTACATATTGCGAATCAAAGTAAAACAAACCCGAAAGAATTCTATAGTTATATCAGAAAGAAAAAAGTAGTTACTTCAACTGTTGGACCGTTAGTCGATCAAAATGGAGAATACACCAAAGACGAAGTACAAATGAGTAATGCCCTCAATACCTTCTTTGCATCAGTTTTTTTACAACAGAAGACCTCAGTGATATCCCTACACCATCGCCGATTCAGATTGATAATTCAGATGTTCTAAGCAATATCACCGTTACAGAGAGAGAAGTATTGAATTGTTTAGATAAACTCAAGGTAAATAAAACGCCTGGACCTGATACAATCTCGCCTAGAGTTCTAAAGGAAGCTAAGGATGAGCTCTCCAAACCACTGACATTACTATTCAATAAATCCTTGCAGTCTGGAACTATGCCTGATCAGTGGAAGATAGCCAACGTAACACCGATATTCAAAAAAGGCAGCAAATCCCTACCCAGTAACTATCGTCCAATTAGCTTAACCTCAGTTGTATGTAAAATGCTAGAAACGGTCATAAGAGACAGACTCGTAAATCACTTAGAGGGAAATAACATACTTAAAAATACTCAACACGGCTTTCGTAAAAAACGTTCCTGTTTAACAAACCTCTTAGACTTCTTCCACGATATCCTCAACCTCTACAATGAGAGTAAAGCTGTAGATATTATATACCTTGACTTTCAAAAGGCCTTTGACAAAGTTCCCCCACAAACGTTTACTGCTAAAACTAAAAGCGCATGGAATACAAGACGGTGTGTTGAAATGGATAGAAAATTGGCTCAGCGACAGAAAGCAAAGAGTAGTCATAAACGGTAAGGCATCTAAATGGACCAATGTAAGTAGCGGGGTACCCCAGGGATCGGTACTAGGTCCAATTATCTTTCTAATTTACATCAACAACATAGATGAGGGTCTCACCTGTACAATCTCAAAATTTGCTGATGATACAAAAATTGCAAATAGCGTACTCTCAAAAGAACAAGTTGACGATATGCAACACAATCTAGATAAATTGTCACATTGGGCCCAAATTTGGCAAATGAGTTTCAATGCGAATAAATGTAAAGTACTACATATCGGATACCTAAATGAGAAAGCAAACTATTCGATGAATGGCACTCAGCTTAAGAATGTAAACGGAGAAACCGATCTGGGAGTAACAATATCGAGTAACCTAAAACCGAGTCAACAATGTTCAGAAGTTGTTAAGAAGGCAAACAAAATAATTGGCTTTATAGGCAGGTCATTCGAGCATAAATCCAAAGACGTTATCCTAACCCTTTACAATTCCTTAGTCCGCCCTCTTCTGGAATACTGCGTTCAATGCTGGTGCCCTTATTACCAAAAAGACATAAACAAGCTTGAACGAGTTCAACGTAGAGTTACCAAAATGATACCTAGCCTAAAGAACAAACCATACGAAGAGCGTCTTAGAGAATTAAATCTATTTCCTTTAACCCAGCGCAGATTAAGAGGTGACTTAATTCAAGTGTTCAAAATCATCAAAGGCATCGACAATATGAACTGTAGTAAGTACTTCACTATCGACCAATCTAATTACACGCGGGGAAACGGTTGCAAAATTATTGGTAAATCTTTTAACTCACACGAATCTAAGAATTTCTTCTTCAATCGAGTTGTCAACTTGTGGAATGGGCTTCCCCGAGACGTTATAGACTGCAGCACCATTGATTCATTTAAACTCCGCTTAGACAAATATCTCGCATCAAACCCGCGACTGACTGCGTTTGTAAATTAATAACTTTATTTTATCCTCCCCTCAGTTACTAACCCATATGTCCCCTACTAACTTCCTAGTCCTGCCACGGACATTAGTTCCAGGGCAGTAGTTCCCTTTCCAATGTTCCCTTACCCACTCTAAGCCACTGTTTGAACACTTGATCCTCAGTGTTTTGGAGGACAAGCAGCCTAGAAGGGTCACTAGACCTGTTGTTGCTTGATTTTCTTTGTACTCCTTTGTACTCCTCTACGTAGGGCATGTGGTACCCGTCTTACAACACAATCCCACCCCTACTCTGTGCAACTCTCCAACCCAAGAGTGAAATGTTCTTCTATTCAACAGCTGAGCTCTGGAAGTCTCCCAGAATCAGTCTTTCCCTCTTCCTATGACTTAAATTGCTTCAAACTCAGTGTGTCCAGGCATTTTTGGCTCGAACGTCCCTTGATTTTGGCCCTGTCACTCTTTCAACTCTGGGGGAGGCACTCGCTACAGGCAGTTCTGTGTTTTGCCCCCCTCACTCACGTAGAAAACAAATGTATATATAAATGAATGGACAAAAATAAATTCACAGTCTACAATAATAAATAAATAAATAATTAATTATAACTCAATCTAAATCTCATTTGCTCCTTTACCCTTTAATGCGAAAGCGGACCTGACACAAATTAAGAGGAAACGCGTGTTATAATTGTTTGGAACCTACCCTACCTCTTTCAAAGCTTCCAAGGAAACTCATCATATAACTTATTGCCAATAATCTCTCTCTCTCTCTCTCTCTCTCTCTCTCTCTCTCTCTCTCTCTCTTCTCTGCTCCTCACAAGCAAAAACTCAGTGAAGCCCTCCGAATCATAAGGGGACCAACCGACATATTCTTACTTCTGAGAAAATCAAGGTCAAAGTTTGGCAATGTTCAAAATATGTGTAACTCTTTAACCCGGTAAGGTGCCCTCTTCATATTTTTACTGAAGGTAACTGAAGTACTACTCTTTCATCCCAGCATGTAAAAATAGGGGGTTCCACGTCTATAGTTTTAGTAAAAACACCCAAACCAAAATTATCCTCTTTTTTTGAATGGCCAAAATGGCCAAAATCTAACATTAACAGCACTTTGACCACGATTGTTTTCCTTTAAAGATAATAATGCACTGATATTGGGTAGTGTACGTAATTCTCCATCATTCCCACCCACAAGCCTCCAATTTCCATACTCCAGGTAAGGCAGGTAAGTAGTTAATAATTAACAGGTAAGTACAAGGTTATGGGTAAGTGAACGTACTTTTGTGGTTTAAACATAATAAAACAATGTTAATAGAATAACAGCGTGCACAACTTACATTGTAGGTTGAATGAGGTTTGATATAGTCAGGTTGAGTCATGTAATAATCCAGGACAAGGTGTAATCAATAGAGATTAACAGGATGTCAAACAAGAGAAGAGTTCATTATTTTTAGCCTTTATTATTGTAAGAGAGAATAAAGAGAGAAAGATAGAAAGAGAGAGGAGAGAGAGCTAATCTTCGTCCCTGAGAGCGTCCGGCAAACGCTCCGCAGGCGCGTACTCCCAAGCCTTGTCATCTGGATCCGGGTCGTCCGGATCATCCACTTCCATGACGAGTGTGTCCTCCTCTGGAGCCTGCCCCTGATTCATGAATACCTTATCCAGCCATGCTCGACCTCTCACATCCAGGTAACTCCACAGTACACGGAGATCCTTGATTTTAGCGGCCTTTAGCTTGACACCGTTGGGGTACTTGATGGGAAGGTCGGCAGTTGATAAGTCAAAGATGTCACTGTAGGGCTGCTTGCCAGGCATCAGTCGGATCCTCTTGTCCAAGTCAGGTATCTCCATGTCATACAGGTAGGTGTTCTTGAGTATGTAGCCTTCAGGGTAGCTGGAATCCACAAGCAGTTGCCTGGCCTTTGAAAATCCAGTAGTTTTACGGATGGTGACATAATCCTTTAGGGAACGAATGCTGAAGAAATCTTCCTTCTGCATGTGGGTAACTACATTCTCGTGCTTCACTGCGGTTTTGATGATTTTCAGGTACTCGTACACGTTGTAGATAGCAAGCTTCGATCGCACCCTCTTCTCAATGTGGCCGAAGGCACGGTCGCATGGGAGGAATGAATGGCCTGGCACCATAAACACTATCTACATCCTCTCGATGCGCATGGAGTGTAGCATGCGAAGGGCCATTAGCATGATATGTATGTTTTTATTCTGCCCCGCGCAGTTATCTGCAAAGACCCTGAGCCTCCTGAAGGGTCTCCCTGCATCAAATTCTCTATCAACCCATTTCATAATGCAGCTACCTATCTCATCAGACCCTCTCTTGGCAGTATGCTCCTCCCAGACAAACATATTACCAACTCCCTTGTTCATGTCATATATGCAGAAATTGTAGACCCACAGCTTCCGTTTGTAATACAGTCCTAATACGTGGACAAGGCAAGGTCTGCTGTAGGTCTATGGCAACACAGCGTAGGTTTTGGTCATCTGGGATGAGACGGCTGGTCTTCTCACATTCAGACAACAGGTCCTGAGGTACTCTGGCCGCGCTCTTATGTTCCGCAAGCTGTTGCTCCATTTCTTTATAGTCTTTGTGCTTCATTTTGAGGTGGTAGATTTTGTTCTCCATTAGTTGGCAGGTGTTGGTATGTTGCGGGCGGCTTGAAGACAATGTTGTAGTGCTTTGTAAAAACATGATGGTAGAACCGGGGACTAACTGCCTTCTCACCCGGGTAAACCTCCGCTAGACACGTCAGGTAATGGCCATGCAAGTCAATAATCTTCAGGCCATGCTCAAGGTACCTGCGGTGTGGGGCATGGGCACGCGTGTAGTGGCTAGCAGTCGTGTTGAGAGACTCTATGTGCTCCCACACATGCTCAAGTGGGGGACCAGTGATAGCTCTACCTGAAGCGTGGCGGCCACGCTTATCACGACTGAGGGTACCTGCTGGGTTCGCCAATCTTTTCTTCATGAGTACAAGAAGTTTCTTTTTTTTTATGCCATGTATGGCCATAAAGGCTTTGCGACATACACGAACATCTACATTGTTCACTTTCACAAAATAGTTGTATATGTGAGGCTTAGCATTGGCCTCTACCTTTGTGCGCCTACGTTTCACAGGTACTTCCCTAATTAACTCTTGCAAATATTGGTTATGAATATCGTAATCCCCAACACTCCAAAAACCAGAAAATATAGCTAGAACATTCTCTTCACCTACTTTATCAAAGCAACCATCATTGCATCTATCACCAATTTTCCTAGCAGCCACAAATGTTTTTGTGTTATATGACACATAAGCCTCCCCATGATTACGCTTTTTGTTGGCCATAATTTTTTTCCAACACTGAGGATTCGGCACTCTCTTACGTCCCCTCTTAGCCACTTTTCCACGTGCTGGGTTACCACTAGCCCGATGAACAACTTCACCCACAGCCTCAGAATTATCCCCATCACTCTCATTAACATCATTTTCCTCATTATCACGGACTTCTACCTCAGGGAGAGGCCCAACAAGCACCGCAGTGTCCCCCACCATAGGACTAACAGCCACCTCAGCCTCACTGCCCCCAACCTTGGCTCCAACAGAACCTAATGTATCAGGATCTTGGGTCTCAAAATCACTCATGTTAGCATCCGAATCTGACCCCTCATCACATGTTGAAGTAGTCTTCATCACTGCCATCACTGGAATGAACGGTGGTGTCCATTCCTATCAAAGGGTTGCGTTTTTTTGTTGCACCATAGAATGTACGTAGGCCAATAGGCCTAGTTGTCACTCCTGATGGACCTGGTTCTGGCTCGGGGTCCTCATTTTTGTTCTGCATAGTCACTAAGTAGCCTATTGTTGGCGGATACTGTCTTATTAAAAATGTTGTTATTTATAACTCTGTGCTGTAAAAAAGAAAGGTGTAATAAGCGATAATATGAGCAATGAACCCGCCGCACCATGCATTCACTAGAGAGATGGGTCCAGAAAAAAAACCCTCAAGCATAAATCTGCCCTTAAGTGATCACTGCCAGGCTATATTAAGCCCTTCTGTACCGGCCACGTCTTTTCATCACAATGTTGGTATGTAGTCTTCATCACTATCATCACTGGAATGAACGGTGGTGTCCATTCCTATCAAAGAGTTGCGTCTTTTTGTTGCACGATAGGCCTAGAATGTACGTAGGCTAATATTTTTCACTCCCGATGGACCTGGTTTGGGCTCGTTGGGGTCCTCATTTTTGTTCTGCATGGTCACTAATTGTTGGCGGATACTTATTGGTTATTTAGAACACTGTGCTGTAAAAAATAAAGGTGTAATAAGCGATAATATGAGCACTGAACCCGCCCCACCATGTATTCCTCAGAAACCGCGGGAGACTATGTTATTGTGTGAAGGCTGCCACCCCGCATCCTGGCCAGCCAATGGGAGAGCAGAGCCGAGCGCGAGGTGGGATGGCGGCGAGTTTTCATTGGTTCACGCACCATCGCCCGCGCGGGAGAGTGAGAGTATGGAGGGATTAACTGAGTGTCGTTTGGACCCCTTGTGTCATGTTATATTTTTCCCAGGATATTGGTGAGTGTTCCCGAAAGGCGAAAAAGTTACCTTAACATCCAGAACTCTCACTCTTACAGTTTTCGTCTTAAGGGTACCAAACGACTACCAGTGTGTAGGGGAGAAGTTGGGCTATGGCGCCACGTGCTTGGCGCGGAAATTCAAAAAATGTTGTTTGGTCCCCTTATGATTCGGAGGGCTTCTATGTCCAATTACTTCAGGGGTAAAAAGCCAGGCGAGCGCTTTCACCCTCGCAGCCATATCCAGTACCCTTCAGTCACTTTTATCGCCTATCCCACTTCACCTACACTCACAGAAATAAAAAAATAATAATAATCAATGAAAATATCATATTGAGTCTAATCAAATATTTAGGAAAAGGTATACATTAATTACTTGTATTTGGTGAGTATATTATTAAATACCGAAATAATGTTTAGTACAGGTTACACTTTTTGGCACACATTTTAATGTCTGAATTTGTGTGTGTTTGTGAGTGTGTGTGCGTGTAAGAAATATTTTGTGTATGTGTTTAGATAAAGAACTGTAAGACAGTAGATATTATAATATACATGAATTTAATTATATGGAGAAGCAATACAGAACCGACTATACTCATAAAGATAACAAACACTGTGAAAGAGGCATAGCGATAATGGTAACTATGTCAATAAAACAAGAAAGCTGACCCGTCAGTTTACTATGAAGTTGTTTGTGTTATTGAGCTGAGGAAGCAAGATTGTAAATAATTATTGTGATAGTATTAACTATCCAGAGTGAGGTTTGGCATCCTATACCCAACCTTGGCCGTTTCTAGTCGGTCTCATTTACTGTCTTACTTTTTTTTCTGTGGGCAGAATTGTATTGTTGACGAACCCGGACCGGCCACGAACTTTTACTACGATTAACTCTTTTAATACCTCTGCAGTCTGCACCCGATCTACAGAAACAAAATTTAACAAATAAGTACAAATAAAGAAAATAACCGGCGTCCTTTTGTTGACGATTGTAAATGTCAACTCTTCATGAACGAATTTTATTTTGAACATCACAATTTTATTAAAAGTTACATTACGAATACAAAATGTTTGTTCCTAAATTCTTTAGATAATGTAACTTCTCCATGTAAAGTAAAGAGAGTTATATACAGTATATGATAACATGTAATAAATGTGGTATACAATATGTTGGACAGACGAAGAATGAGTTAAGAGAAAGAGCCTTTGGACATACAGCTGGAGTAAAGAACGGCATTGACTCCAAGATTCTTTTATATAAGCATTCCAATACAGATTATACCAAATTTGACTATAAATACAAAATTATTGAAATTGTTGAAGAAGAAAAAGATCTTTTAGATAAAAAAAAATATTGGATTGGAAAATTAATGACTATCTATCCATTTGGACTTAATAATCAAATTAAAGGTGTAGGCACTAGGCAACATATTGTATAAAGACTTTTTAAAATACGATTTTAATAACCCTTACTTTACCTTCCCTGTTAGAAACAGAAGACCATCTAGTTTCATGTTTTATTACAGCAGTATTTTTTTGTTTTAATCATGATTTGCTTTTATTCTTTTTAGAATGGTGTTTTAATTGACAAACTGATCTTTTCTTTTGGGCTCTCTAACTACTGTAGCCCTTTTTCGTTTTCTTAGTTGTCTTAGTCTCTCTCCAGTACTTACGGGTATTTTGTGGGTATTCATCTTTTATAGGTGTATCTGCACCCTGTTGGGAGGCTTAGACAGCTTCTATAATAATAATAATAATAATAATAGACATGGTAATAGAAGACTAAATTAATTAAATACAAAGAAAAACAGATCAGATATTAACCTGATTGTCAATAATTTGTATTCATTAAATATAAATTTCGGAATTTAAAAATTTAAAGATTCATTGAAAGGCCAACAAATGAAAAGTTTTGCTCCTTTGATAGAAATATTCTAAATAATAAAAATAATTTCACTAATAAATTTAAAAATACTGTCTTTGCTTTTATGGGATGTATTAGAGCCAATTCTAAGAAATCCATAAATATCCCTATTAATGGTAAAGTCATATCACTTTGAATTATTCCTCTAAATTTTTAGACAAAATTAATGTTAACAGTATAATAAATTCAAAGAAAGTTAAGTCCAAGTTGACGGATGGATATAAAGATGTCAAACCAATAATAGTTTATTCATATGAGCGACCTGTTGGGTCTATTATTTGTAATTATAATAAAGTTTTAGATAATCTTTCAGAAAATTATATTTTCAATAATAATAAATGCGTATGTGGAAGAGTCATGGATATGCCAGCTAACAGACGTAATGCACTAATAAAGTTCATTTATAGTACGATAGGTCATAATTAACAGGTGATGTAGAAATTGTTAAACAATTTGCAAACGACAAATTAGCGGAGCTATGTCAAAACAGTGTTAAATATAGAATAGGGAATGATAAAGTAACATTTGACAACATTTTCAAAGTTAGTGTTTTTTCAGTTAATAGAATAAAAGAGACATTGTTAAAAACTAAGCGCTGCGATGCGAGGGAGCTAGAAGCATGGTCAAAATTATTGATTAAATTAATTAGAGATAAAGTGTTCTTTAAAAAATTAATTTAATCTTTCTAATTTTGTAAACTATAATTATAATTGTAGTATTTAATTCTAAATCTGTTATGCTACTACTACGGGGGATGATTCGACAGTCATTTAGAAGTTCGTATATTTTATTTAACAGACTTCCTAACTACTCTAATAATAGGTTCTTGGATCGGGCCGAGATGAGCTCAAGACGCAGATTGAATATTACGTTGATTCATGCTAGGTTGTACTTTGGACCCCTAAAGTTCCCGTTACTCCCTAACTGAATCCCCGCTATTCAGGTATTGACTCAAGTCGGCGTCGATCCTACGACCCGACCCGTTATTAGTGATTAATCCTAAATAATTAAATAAAAAAAACCTGCTGTGTCTTTTATTGAGACCAGGGCCTAATGCAAAATTTGCTCTTTGCCTAACTAAAAAACAAAAGTGATATTCTCTCCTCTACGGTTTAGGTTTTCCCACGTTTACTGAGCCTTCTGTATCCTTTCTCAATACCAAGGCTATAACACATATAATCTATCTCCTCAATACATAGAATCTATTTACTCCTTTGACACAACCGTCGTTACTACACAACTACCTCCACAATGACATATAATCGTTCAAATTACCGAATGAGATTACAAGGCCTCTCTCACATATAATATGGGTTCCACCACCCAGTTACTTCACAATCTAGGTTTACAATCTTTATCTCAATAACACTATTGGGTTCCGTCACCCTGTTACTTCACAATATAGGTTTACATTATTTATCTCAATGACACTATTGGGTTCTGTCACCCAGTTACTTCACAATATAGGTTTACATTATTTATCTCAATAACACTATTGGGTTCTGTCACCCTGTTACTTCACAATATAGGTTTACATTATTTATCTCAATAACACTATTTGGTTCCGTTACCCTGTTACTTCACAATCTAGGTTTACATTATTTATCTCAATAACACTATTGGGTTCCGTTACCCTGTTACTTCACAATATAGGTTTACATTATTTATCTCAATGACACTATTGGGTTCCGTCACCCAGTTACTCCACCATATGGGTCTACAATCTTTATCTCAAGGACACCTTCCGAATTTACCCTCAAGTAACCCTATTACAAACACGCTATGTTAACTTGCAGCTTAATCAATGATCGTTCTAACAAAAGATGAACCGTTCTTCAAACGCCTACACGGAATAGCTCTTTCAGACTTAATAATAACGCAACTCACATTGGACTAGTGTCCTTCTTCACAGTTTCCTTTTTACACAACTTAATGAATGATTCATATGGACTAGTGTCCTTCCCTAGCTATAGCTAATCTATTAGGCAACTAAACAACTGTTTCCCTCTTTAACTTACTGGTTGCCTCATTTATTAACAAAAGTATTCTTTCCCTCCCCTCTTTACTTTTACTCTTTCAATATTTAATCTCTCCTATCAGATCCTATCTAATAACTCTTTCGGTATGGCGCCGTTGCTAACAAAGATAACTAATTAATAATACATCATCATCTTTATATATTCGGGTGAGTCTAAATTCTTTTTCCTTTAGTCTTGTCCTAGAAGGACACATCAATTTTAATAGAAACCACCAGGTTAGCCAACCACTCTCTCTTTCTTTCTTTATCATATGCGGGCCCAATATGGGTCCTTAAACAAATATATTCTGGTATGCTGGATCAGGTGTGTGTATGTCTGGAACTGTGCTTTACCACCTCAGAGCTGGCCAGTAGCTCTTCTGGAAGTCCTCACTTCCGTCCACCTTCTGTCGTCCCTCTTGAAGTGCTTGACTGTATGTGTGCAGACTAGCAACGTGACGACAGGCGGCAGGATACTGATGATGCATCCTCCGAGTGGGCGAAAGTGAGGAGAGGTCAGGAGTGGTCTGGGTTGTGACTTTAGGTGAGGGCAAGGTAACTGGAAAGGTGAGTTCCTGGTTCTCCTTTGTGCCCGGGCAAGAGAGAGCAAGTAGGTTGCAGTGTGTTAACCCAGTGGGCTCTGAGGGGTGAGTGACCCCTGGAGTCCGCGCGCGGCAACCTTTATACTCAGGCCTCCCGCTCTCCTGCGCTGTGATTGGCTGAATGGCACGCGCCGTGACACGCTCGCTCTGGATTCTGGCTTGCTTCACCTCCTCTTTCTTTTCTTCAAAATAAGTCCCAGGAAGCTGATTATAACCCTCTTTTGGCGGCTTACGGGAGTACAGGGCTGGCACCGAGGTATTACTTAAGGAATAATCAGAAGGAGCTCTTCGGGCAGAGAAAGAGAGTGACTTTTGAGGTGGAGTCAGAAGTCCAGCCTCGCGCTTCGATTATGGAGGCCGCTGATTGGCTGGTGGGCGTGGCGTGGCACGTTGTAGTCGTGAGCTGTCAAAATCAGCTGGCTGTGCAAGTAAGTAAAAGGGAGCTCCGTGATTGGTGGAGGGTTTATCTACTTTATCACCCCCTACTAACTTTAGGCGAGCTCCTGATCGCCGCAACACTGTTCCCTTAAAGTTTATGCCCTCGGGCTGCCATTCCACCAGTCCACTATGCTCGCAGAGGTATTTATGTAACTGGAGTGCAGGATTCTTATTTCCCACAATAGTTTTGGCTATTAAAACTTCCCCGGGCTGGCTGAGAAACTGTTTGAGAGCTCGAGTGGTATTAATTCTTTGCCCCTGCCCGTCGACTATGGCTACCAGTCGACAGAGTCGGTACTGAGGGTCAGAGGGGAGAGGCATGGTGCCTTGCAACTGACAGGCACGTGCCCCGGGGGTCCTATTTATAGCCTCGTCCGGGTACCTTATTGTGGGCAGCTAATCCTACCACTACGAGTGAGAGTTTCGGTGGGCCCGTAAACTTGGTTGCTCTCGCGGGAGTCTTCTCTGGAACGTTAAGCAAAGGAGTTCCTTTGAATTCTTTCACTTAAGCTGTGGGAGAACCGTTTATCCAGTTGCCGTTAAAAGATACGCCTCGCGGTTCTATCTCGTCTCGAGGACACTCTTCCTCACTAATTAAAGTCCTGTTTAAATCTCTCTGGGAAACTGAAACTTCGCTGTCTGGGACCGTAGACTTTTCCTCCTCAGTAAGCTCATAAAAATCGTCTTTATCAGTAGATACGATCTCTTCGCTTCCTAGGACTCCTTCTGACTCAACCTCAGGAAGACCCTTTCGATTTTTTTGACTAAGTGACCACCAAAGTGGAGAATTTTCTAGGTAGTCCCGAGTCGG
The DNA here is from genome assembly GCA_032716605.1 of Paralithodes platypus. Classification (NCBI taxonomy): domain Eukaryota; kingdom Metazoa; phylum Arthropoda; class Malacostraca; order Decapoda; family Lithodidae; genus Paralithodes; species Paralithodes platypus. The sequence continues at coordinate 41,515,794 of CM064525.1, forward strand.
AGTAGGACCTCTAACGTTGGGTCGAGTTGAGGAAGTATCAGGGTCGTCGACCCAGGATTCCGTTTCCTCTTCGCTCCCTTCCTCGCTACTATACTCGCTCGTTTCTGGGGGAAGATTACCCTCATATCGTTTGGTATGACGAATATGAGTAACTGACACGACATCACCATAATGTAAGTATAACACTTGATAGGGCCCGTTTGTCTCGACAACCCTGAAAGGACCCTCGTATTTCTCCTCCAGTTTACCAGCTCGGGTGGGGTCATTTCTCTTGACCAAGATATACTCCCCCCCGGTAATAAGGATTCTTTAGAGAAACTTCCTTAGGTTGTTGCTGAACAATATGATCATGTACTTGCTGTCGTCGCTCCCCTTGTTCCTTCCAGTATATTCCGGGTTGGGAATACTGCGGGTAGGAACGGGGATATGGAAATAATCGTTCTTGAGGCAATTTCGGTATGTTGCCAAAGATAATCTCATAGGGAGAATACCCCGTAGTCCTATAGACCGTGGTATTCATTCCCCAGACAATTTCAGGCAAAAGCTCTGGCCAACCCCGGACGATTTTCTCCCCTTGTGAGCTCAGACTAGCCGGATGCAGTTGGCTAAACACCATATTATTCCTTTCACAGACAGTATTCCCCTGAGCGTAATACGGGGAGGTGGTGCTGTATCTGGTACCCCAAGGTTTCTCCCAAGTGTTGCCAGATCTCATTATTAAATTCCTTTCCCCTGTCACTCAGAATACCTCCAGGGGTGCCATACACAAAAATTATCTTTACCAGGATAACCTTGGCCACCGTTTCAGCTTTCTTATCCGGGATAGCGCAAGCGACCGTGTATTTAGAGAAAATGTCGACACAGGTCAAGATGTACCTTTTGTTTGTCTGTCTGGGCAGAGGTCCCATAATATCCACCGATAATTTGGCCCCGGGTGTACCAGCGTAATATGGTAACTGTCTAGGTCCCCTTCTATCTTTGCCCCTTTGGCATCCCAAACAATTTTGAACGACTTCTTTAACATCTGGTCGGCCCTCTTGGTCCAGTACCTTTCATTGAATTGTTGGAGAACCCTAGACTGCCCCAAATAAGCCCCCCTTCCCTTTTGTCTGTGGAGGATTTGGAGCATGTGTTTGGCCTCTGAATAATCAAGTACGACCCGATCTTGAGAATTCCTCCAGGCTCCCTTCGAAACTTGACTTTATTACTATGTCCTAGGGTCATGTTTTTCCCCATCGGGTTCAGTGGGTTGAACGGGTGATACCGTTAGTCGAGACAAGCCATCGGCATTAGTGTGTAATTTACCGGGTCTATGTCTAACTTCAAACGAGTACTCTTCCAAAATCCCCTTCCACCTGACAAATAGTCCGTCTTCCGTTTTTCATTTTTCGGAGCCATTGTAAGCTATGGTGGTCCGTATAACTTCAAAGTGGACCCCGGCTAGATACGGACGGAAATATTGTACAGCCCACACTAGAGCTAGACATTCCTTTTTCGTAACGCTATAATTCTTTTCGCCCTTATTCAGTGTCCGGCTAGCACAGGCCACTATGCTTTCCTTTCCGTCCACTTTCTGGGCCAGAACGGCTCCGAGCCCTTCATCAGAAGCATCGGTGTTTAGTTGAAATGGCTTGGTGAAATCCGGATGACAAACTACGGGGTTCGAGGTTAATTTTTGCTTCAAGTGATCAAAGCTACCTGACCCTCTGATCCCAGTCGAACCTCCTCCCTTTTTCTATCTCTGAGTCATGGGGCGAGCAATCTTATAAAAGTTAGGCATGAACCTTCGGATAGTAAGAGGCCATTCCCAGAATCTCTTTGACAGAGGACGGAGGTGAGATTTCGGCAATAGATCTCACTTTAGTGGGTCCGGTTGAATACCTTTACTGGAAACCACATGCCCTAGTATGCCACCTCACAGGCCCCTAAGTGGCATTTTGACGATTTCAGTTTAAGTCCTGCCCCCCTGATTCTTTCTAACACTTCTCGGAGTCGGTGAATATGTTCTTCCCAACTAGCGGAAAAGATTATGATATCATCTAAGTACGCCAAACAGTTTTTCCAGGTTATTCCCCTCAATACTTCGTCCATGCCTCTAGTGAACTGGCAGGGCCATTGCAAACTCCAAACGGAAAGACAGTAAACTGGTAGAGTTTGCCCTCGCTCGTGGCAAATGCAGTTTTCTCTTGATCCTCGGACCTAACTGGTACTTGCCAGTATCCAATCTGGAGATCTAATGTAGAGAACCAGGTCGACCCGTTGGGGATTCTAACGAGTCGTCAATACGAGGTAGGGCTGCGCGTCTTTGATGGTGACATCGTTTAAGTTTCCGATAATCTACACAGACCCGAGTAGACCCATCTTTTTATTTAACTAGGACTACCGGAGATGACCACGACTGTATGATTCCACTACTATCACTTGTTTAATCATGTCTTCAACTTGTTCCTTTTCTTTTTGTCTCATAATAGGGTTTTGTCCATCGGTAGGGTTGTCAATAGGAGGCCCTTGTGTGTGTATCTCATGGTGTGTCGGGTTGAGCCGATCCGTGGTCCCCTTCGTTATGAGCAAACACAACCCGGTATATCCAGAGCAATTTATGTAAGGTACTGGCTTGACTTGAGGTTATTTTTTTCGGGATCTCAGGTAAGTTCACGGGTCCATCAGTTACAAGAGTAGTGGGTTGAGCGGGTGTGACTTGTCCTAACAGTTTCCCTTTTTGATAACTAATCGTGTCATCCCCAAAATTAGCTAAAACTAGTTTCCTTTGGTCGGCAGTAATGAAGGTGGGAGATATTCTCACCCCATTCTGTGCATCGGGTTAAAACATCTCGGCAGTCATGCCTGGGTTTGGGGGAATCTCTATAATTTTCCAAGATCTAGGAGGAATAGATAATTTCCCTATGGTAGCTACTATTTGAGGTTGGAAAGTAGTCATTGTGTCTTTCGGCCCACACTGAATAGTTACTCCGAACTGATTCACGAGATCTATTCCCAGATACCCATCGACTCCACTACTGGCTTTTCCCGATAAAACACAAAAATCGGTGGTGAAGGTAATTCCCTTCCACTCTACTACCGTCGTGTTAGTTTTTCCTAGGCTTGTCAGTTGTTGACCCCCGGCTCCTGTAAACTGAATACCTAGTTTGATGTTAATGGGCCCATTTCTCGCTGATTTTGTTGTTACGAATTCTCCAGGAGACAGACTACGGTTTGCCCCCGTATCAATCAACATGTTCGCGGCTTT
>CM064525.1:41519140-41846051 GCA_032716605.1 Paralithodes platypus
ACGCCCCTCACCCCCCAACCAGCACCGCCTTCGTCATGTAGTTCCTCACTCCATCCTTCCAACCTCATATTCCGGTCTACCCTCTCCCCTCATGTCCCTCCACCTCGCTCTCGTACACCCTCTTAGTCATTCTCTCGCTTTCCATACGTTCCATATGGCCGAACCATCTCAAGTTGTTCCTTTTCACACTTTCCAGCACATCTACCTCCACACCACACCTCCTTCTTACTTCCTCATTAGTCTGTCTATCCCTCCATGTAACTCCGCAAGCACTCCTTAAGTAATTCATTTCCATGCCTCTCACTCTTGGTCTGAGTCTCTCAACCAACGTCCATGCTTCGCTTCCGTAAGTCAGTGTCGGGATTACCACACTGTCATGCAAGGACTTCTTCACTTCCATACTGACCACCCTATTTCTTGTTACTGCTTTTAGCGTTCCTACAACCCTCTTCCCCTGTTGTACCCTCTCCCGCACCTCTTCATCCATAGTCCCATCTTTACTCAACACACTGCCCAGATACTTAAAAGAGTTGACGATCTCCATAGCCTGACCGTTCAGCTTCACCTCACACTCTGTGACTTCACCCCTTTCGAAGACCATAACCTTGCTCTTCCCCGTATTTACCTTCAAATTCCGTTTTTCGCACACTGTTCCAAACTCATTTACCAGACCCTGCAACTCCCAGCAGAACTGTATCATCCGCAAACAGCAGTATAGGTAGCTTCCACTCAATTCCCTCCCTTTTCAGCGATACACCAACATCCACTGCTCTTGATAGTATTTCTTTCATAACTCCATCCATATATACAGTAAACAACCACGGGGACATCACACACCCCTGTTTCAAACCAACATTCAGGTCAAAGAACTCGCTCTGCTCACTCTCCACACGTACTGCCGCCTTTGCACCCTCATACATGCTCTTCACTGCTTTCAGCAACTTGCCCTTACTGCGTATATTCTAAGTACTTTCCACAAACCTTCTCTATACACTCTGTCATAGCCATTCTCCAAGTCCATAAAGGCAACATACACCTTTGTTTCTTCTCCAGATACTTCTCCACAACACAATTCAGGGTAAAAATCTGATCTACACATCCTCTTCCCTTCCTAAAACCTCCCTGCTCGTCGCCTATCCATTTCTCCGTTCTCACTCTCACTCTCTCAATCACTACCCTACTGTATACCTTCCCTACTACGCTTAGAAGACATATTCCTCGGTGGTTACCACACACTCCTCTTTCCCCTTTGCCCTTATATAGGGGGACTATTATGCCAGTCTTCCAGTCATCGGTTGCACTCCCCTTCTCCCATGCTAGTTTGCACATTTTCCATACCCATTCTATCACTATCTCACCACCATACCTCAACATTTCCCCACACACTCCATCTGTTCCTGGTGCTTTCCCCAACTTCACTCTTTTCATGGCTTCCCACACTTCTGACCTCCTGATCCCCACCTCCTCCTCCACGACTTCTCTTCTTCTCCCTCCCATACCATATCCAGCTATGTTTGCTGGCTCTTCATTCCTTTCATTTAGCAACTCACTGAAGTACTCCCTCCATCTTTCGACTCTCTCTTGCTTCTCGGCTAGCATTCTCCCATTCTTATCTTTCACACCTTACTGTTTCCCTTGCTACCTTCCCTAACTTCTTGACTTCTTTCCAGAACAGTTTCTTACTCTCCCTCCATTTTACACTCAGATTCCTTCCAAATTCCTCATCTACTCTTCTCCTTACTTTCCTTCACTACTCTCTTCACTACCCTCTTACTCTCCACGTACCTCGCTCGTTTCTGTCTCTCGGAATTTCATTCCCTCTACTACCCAACCACTCTCTATATGCTTTCTTCTTTCTTCTACAGCTATTTTTACCTCTTCTGTCCACCATGCTGTACCTTTCACTCCCCTCCCTCTTCTCCTCACTCCACACACCTCCTCACATGCTGCACAGATCTCATCCTTAAACACCTTGCTCATCCCTCCACTTCCTCCAGAAACTTCCAAGTCGAACCCACCTAGTCGTCTTTCCACTGCTCTCCTGTACTCCTCCCTGATATCCTCCTCCTGCAACCTCTCCACCCTCCTCACCATTCCACCCTCCTCTCGCCTCCCTCCCGCTCTCCTCACCCACTTCTTTTGTATCCTAACCTTAGCTAGCACTACATAATGATCAGACAGACCCCCTCCAATACCCTATACACCCTAGCATCCATCACAGATTTCTTCATTCGTTCATCCACACATACATAATCAATCAATGACTTTCGTTCCACCACTGTCTTATCCTTCATCGTCAACATCCGTTTCCACGTGTACCTGTGGATCATTCTGTGTCGGAAGAAGGTGTTGGCTATCACAGCCTCCTCCCCACACATACGTCCACAAGTGCACTACCATTCCCATTCACCTCTGATGGTACCCACCACCCTCCCACCACTCCCTCAACTTTCCTATCACCCACCTTACCATTCATATCCCCAATCAGAAATATTCTTTCGTTCTTGTCAAACTTCTCCAGGCACGCCTCCACAGTCATCCAGAACTCCTCTTTCTTTCTTTCAAGTATGTCCTCTGTCGGGGCATACACGCATACAATCACCCACGTTTGTATTCCTACTTTCATTCTCACCCACACAATCCTTGAACCCACAGACCCATACTCTCTTACACATTCCTTCCATTTGCTACTTACAAACAAACATGCACCTTCTCTCGCTGTTCCTTCACTCACTCCAGCACACACACCCATTCCACACTCCCACTCTCTCACATCTGAACCTTTCCATTTGGTCTCTGTCATTCCACATACATCCAGCCTGGCATTCACTAACACTTCCAGAACGTCTCTCTCTTTTGTGCCATCAAAATACATCTTGGAAGTTATTCGAAACCACTTACCTAAAAGCAGTGCAAGACTGCATACCATCGAAAATACGGCGTCCAGGCCATAATAATAAGCCCAAATGGTGGAATAAAGATATTTCAAACTGCCTGCTTGCTAAAAATTTTGCTAATGATAGATTTAAATCCTCACAAAATGACGAAGAACGGGTGAAATTTGTAGAGCTACGACGCAAAGCCAAACAGTTAATTAAGCAAAGTAAAAGGACCCTAGAGTTACATATTGCGAATCAAAGTAAAACAAACCCGAAAGAATTCTATAGTTATATCAGAAAGAAAAAAGTAGTTACTTCAACTGTTGGACCGTTAGTCGATCAAAATGGAGAATACACCAAAGACGAAGTACAAATGAGTAATGCCCTCAATACCTTCTTTGCATCAGTTTTTTTACAACAGAAGACCTCAGTGATATCCCTATACCATCGCCGATTCAGATTGATAATTCAGATGTTCTAAGCAATATCACCGTTACAGAGAGAGAAGTATTGAATTGTTTAGATAAACTCAAGGTAAATAAAACGCCTGGACCTGATACAATCTCGCCTAGAGTTCTAAAGGAAGCTAAGGATGAGCTCTCCAAACCACTGACATTACTATTCAATAAATCCTTGCAGTCTGGAACTATGCCTGATCAGTGGAAGATAGCCAACGTAACACCGATATTCAAAAAAGGCAGCAAATCCCTACCCAGTAACTATCGTCCAATTAGCTTAACCTCAGTTGTATGTAAAATGCTAGAAACGGTCATAAGGGTCAGACTCGTAAATCACTTAGAGGGAAATAACATACTTAAAAATACTCAACACGGCTTTCGTAAAAAACGTTCCTGTTTAACAAACCTCTTAGACTTCTTCCACGATATCCTCAACCTCTACGATGAGAGTAAAGCTGTAGATATTATATACCTTGACTTTCAAAAGGCCTTTGACAAAGTTCCCCACAAACGTTTACTGCTAAAACTAAAAGCGCATGGAATACAAGACGGTGTGTTGAAATGGATAGAAAATTGGCTCAGCGACAGAAAGCAAAGAGTAGTCATAAACGGTAAGGCATCTAAATGGACCAATGTAAGTAGCGGGGTACCCCAGGGATCGGTACTAGGTCCAATTATCTTTCTAATTTACATCAACAACATAGATGAGGGTCTCACCTGTACAATCTCAAAATTTGCTGATGATACAAAAATTGCAAATAGCGTACTCTCAAAAGAACAAGTTGACGATATGCAACACAATCTAGATAAATTGTCACATTGGGCCCAAATTTGGGAAAATGAGTTACAATGCGAATAAATGTAAAGTACTACATATCGGATACCTAAATGAGAAAGCAAACTATTCGATGAATGGCACTCAGCTTAAGAATGTAAACGGAGAAACCGATCTGGGAGTAACAATATCGAGTAACCTAAAACCGAGTCAACAATGTTCAGAAGTTGTTAAGAAGGCAAACAAAATAATTGGCTTTATAGGCAGGTCATTCGAGCATAAATCCAAAGACGTTATCCTAACCTTTTACAATTCCTTAGTCCGCCCTCTTCTGGAATACTGCGTTCAATGCTGGTGCCCTTATTACCAAAAAGACCATAAACAAGCTTGAACGAGTTCAACGTAGAGTTACCAAAATGATACCTAGCCTAAGAACAAACCATACGAAGAGCGTCTTAGAGAATTAAATCTATTTCCTTTAACCCAGCGCAGATTAAGAGGTGACTTAATTCAAGTGTTCAAAATCATCAAAGGCATCGACAATATGAACTGTAGTAAGTACTTCACTATCGACCAATCTAATTACACGCGGGGAAACGGTTGCAAAAATTATTGGTAAATCTTTTAACTCACACGAATCTAAGAATTTCTTCTTCAATCGAGTTGTCAACTTGTGGAATGGGCTTCCCCGAGACGTTATAGACTGCAGCACCATTGATTCATTTAAACTCCGCTTAGACAAATATCTCGCATCAAACCCGCGACTGACTGCGTTTGTAAATTAACTAACTTTATTTTATCCCCCCCTCAGTTACTAACCCATATGTCCCCTACTAACTTCCTAGTCCTGCCACGGACATTAGTTCCAGGGCAGTAGTTCCCTTTCCAATGTTCCCTTACCCACTCTAAGCCACTGTTTGAACACTTGATCCTCAGTGTTTTGGAGGACAAGCAGCCTAGAAGGGTCACTAGACCTGTTGTTGCTTGATTTTCTTTGTACTCCTTTGTACTCCTCTACGTAGGGCATGTGGTACCCGTCTTACAACACAATCACACCCCTACTCTGTGCAACTCTCCAACCCAAGAGTGAAATGTTCTTCTATTCAACAGCTGAGCTCTGGAAGTCTCCCAGAATCAGTCTTTCCCTCTTCCTATGACTTAAATTGCTTCAAACTCAGTGTGTCCAGGCATTTTGGCTCGAACGTCCCTTGATTTTGGCCCTGTCACTCTTTCAACTCTGGGGGAGGCACTCGCTACAGGCAGTTCTGTGTTTTGCCCCCCTCACTCACATAGAAAACAAATGTATATATAAATGAATGGACAAAAATAAATTCACAGTCTACAATAATAAATAAATAAATAATTAATTATAACTCAATCTAAATCTCATTTGCTCCTTTACCCTTTAATGCGAAAGCGGACCTGACACAAATTAAGAGGAAACGCGTGTTATAATTGTTTGGAACCTACCCTACCTCTTTCAAAGCTTCCAAGGAAACTCATCATATAACTTATTGCCAATAATCTCTCTCTCTCTCTCTCTCTCTCTCTCTCTCTCTCTCTCTCTCTCTCTCTCTCTCTCTTCTCTGCTCCTCACAAGCAAAAACTCTGTGAAGCCCTCCGAATCATAAGGGGACCAACCGACATATTCTTACTTCTGAGAAAATCAAGGTCAAAGTTTGGCAATGTTCAAAATATGTGTAACTCTTTAACCCGGTAAGGTGCCCTCTTCATATTTTTACTGAAGGTAACTGAAGCACTACTCTTTCATCCCAGCATGTAAAAATAGGGGGTTCCACGTCTATAGTTTTAGTAAAAACACCCAAACCAAAATTATCCTCTTTTTTTGAATGGCCAAAATGGCCAAAATCTAACATTAACAGCACTTTGACCACGATTGTTTTCCTTTAAAGATAATAATGCACTGATATTGGGTAGTGTACGTAATTCTCCATCATTCCCACCCACAAGCCTCCAATTTCCATACTCCAGGTAAGGCAGGTAAGTAGTTAATAATTAACAGGTAAGTACAAGGTTATGGGTAAGTGAACGTACTTTTGTGGTTTAAACATAATAAAACAATGTTAATAGAATAACAGCGTGCACAACTTACATTGTAGGTTGAATGAGGTTTGATATAGTCAGGTTGAGTCATGTAATAATCCAGGACAAGATGTAATCAATAGAGATTAACAGGATGTCAAACAAGAGAAGAGTTCATTATTTTTAGCCTTTATTATTGTAAGAGAGAATAAAGAGAGAAACATAGAAAGAAAGAAAGAGAGAGGAGAGAGAGCTAATCTTCGTCCCTGAGAGCGTCCGGCAAACGCTCCGCAGGCGCGTACTCCCAAGCCTTGTCATCTGGATCCGGGTCGTCCGGATCATCCACTTCCATGACGAGTGTGTCCTCCTCTGGAGCCTGCCCCTGATTCATGAATACCTTATCCAGCCATGCTCGACCTCTCACATCCAGGTAACTCCACAGTACACGGAGATCCTTGATTTTAGCGGCCTTTAGCTTGACACCATTGGGGTACTTGATGGGAAGGTCGGCAGTTGATAAGTCAAAGATGTCACTGTAGGGCTGCTTGCCAGGCATCAGTCGGATCCTCTTGTCCACGTCAGGTATCTCCATGTCATACAGGTAGGTGTTCTTGAGTATGTAGCCTTCAGGGTAGCTGGAATCCACAAGCAGTTGCCTGGCCTTTGAAAATCCAGTAGTTTTACGGATGGTGACATAATCCTTTAGGGAACGAATGCTGAAGAAATCTTCCTTCTGCATGTGGGTAACTACATTCTCGTGCTTCACTGCGGTTTTGATGATTTTCAGGTACTCGTACACGTTGTAGATAGCAAGCTTCGATCGCACCCTCTTCTCAATGTGGCCGAAGGCACGGTCGCATGGGAGGAATGAATGGCCTGGCACCATAAACACTATCTACATCCTCTCGATGCGCATGGAGTGTAGCATGCGAAGGGCCATTAGCATGATATGTATGTTTTTATTCTGCCCCGCACAGTTATCTGCAAAGACCCTGAGCCTCCTGAAGGGTCTCCCTGCATCAAATTCTCTATCAACCCATTTCATAATGCAGCTACCTATCTCATCAGACCCTCTCTTGGCAGTATGCTCCTCCCAGACAAACATATTACCAACTCCCTTGTTCATGTCATATATGCAGAAATTGTAGACCCACAGCTTCCGTTTGTAATACAGTCCTAATACGTGGACAAGGCAAGGTCTGCTGTAGGTCTATGGCAACACAGCGTAGGTTTTGGTCATCTGGGATGAGACGGCTGATCTTCTCACATTCAGACAACAGGTCCTGAGGTACTCTGGCCGCGCTCTTATGTTCCGCAAGCTGTTGCTCCATTTCTTTATAGTCTTTGTGCTTCATTTTGAGGTGGTAGATTTTGTTCTCCATTAGTTGGCAGGTGTTGCAGAGGTATGTTGCGGGCGGCTTGAAGACAATGTTGTAGTGCTTTGTAAAAACATGATGGTAGAACCGGGGACTAACTGCCTTCTCACCCGGGTAAACCTCCGCTAGACACGTCAGGTAATGGCCATGCAAGTCAATAATCTTCAGGCCATGCTCAAGGTACCTGCGGTGTGGGGCATGGGCACGCGTGTAGTGGCTAGCAGTCGTGTTGAGAGACTCTATGTGCTCCCACACATGCTCAAGTGGGGGACCAGTGATAGCTCTACCTGAAGCGTGGCGGCCACGCTTATCACGACTGGGGGTACCTGCTGGGTTCGCCAATCTTTTCTTCATGAGTACAAGAAGTTTCTTTTTTTTTATGCCATGTATGGCCATAAAGGCTTTGCGACATACACGAACATCTACATTGTTCACTTTCACAAAATAGTTGTATATGTGAGGCTTAGCATTGGCCTCTACCTTTGTGCGCCTACGTTTCACAGGTACTTCCCTAATTAACTCTTGCAAATATTGGTTATGAATATCGTAATCCCCAACACTCCAAAAACCAGAAAATATAGCTAGAACATTCTCTTCACCTACTTTATCAAAGCAACCATCATTGCATCTATCACCAATTTTCCTAGCAGCCACAAATGTTTTTGTGTTATATGACACATAAGCCTCCCCATGATTACGCTTTTTGTTGGCCATAATTTTTTGTCCAACACTGAGGATTCGGCACTCTCTTACGTCCCCTCTTAGCCACTTTTCCACGTGCTGGGTTACCACTAGCCCGATGAACAACTTCACCCACAGCCTCAGAATTATCCCCATCACTCTCATTAACATCATTTTCCTCATTATCACGGACTTCTACCTCAGGGAGAGGCCCAACAAGCACCGCAGTGTCCCCCACCATAGGACTAACAGCCACCTCAGCCTCACTGCCCCCAACCTTGGCTCCAACAGAACCTAATGTATCAGGATCTTGGGTCTCAAAATCACTCATGTTAGCATCCGAATCTGACCCCTCATCACATGTTGGTAAGTAGTCTTCATCACTGCCATCACTGGAATGAACGGTGGTGTCCATTCCTATCAAAGGGTTGCGTTTTTTTGTTGCACCATAGAATGTACGTAGGCCAATAGGCCTAGTTGTCACTCCTGATGGACCTGGTTCTGGCTCGGGGTCCTCATTTTTGTTCTGCATAGTCACTAAGTAGCCTATTGTTGGCGGATACTGTCTTATTAAAAATGTTGTTATTTATAACTCTGTGCTGTAAAAAAGAAAGGTGTAATAAGCGATAATATGAGCAATGAACCCGCCGCACCATGCATTCACTAGAGAGATGGGTCCAGAAAAAAAAAAACTCAAGCGTAAATCTGCCCTTAAGTGATCACTGCCAGGCTATATTAAGCCCTTCTGTACCGGCCACGTCTTTTCATCACAATGTTGGTATGTAGTCTTCATCACTATCATCACTGGAATGAACGGTGGTGTCCATTCCTATCAAAGAGTTGCGTCTTTTTGTTGCACGATAGGCCTAGAATGTACGTAGGCTAATATTTTTCAATCCCGATGGACCTGGTTTGGGCTCGTTGGGGTCCTCATTTTTGTTCTGCATGGTCACTAATTGTTGGCGGATACTTATTGGTTATTTAGAACACTGTGCTGTAAAAAATAAAGGTGTAATAAGCGATAATATGAGCACTGAACCCGCCCCACCATGTATTCCTCAGAAACCGCGGGAGACTATGTTATTGTGTGAAGGCTGCCACCCCGCATCCTGGCCAGCCAATGGGAGAGCAGAGCCGAGCGCGAGGTGGGATGGCGGCGAGTTTTCATTGGTTCACGCACCATCGCCCGCGCGGGAGAGTGAGAGTATGGAGGGATTAACTGAGTGTCGTTTGGACCCCTTGTGTCATGTTATATTTTTCCCAGGATATTGGTGAGTGTTCCCGAAAGGCGAAAAAGTTACCTTAACATCCAGAACTCTCACTCTTACAGTTTTCGTCTTAAGGGTACCAAACGACTACCAGTGTGTAGGGGAGAAGTTGGGCTATGGCGCCACGTGCTTGGCGCGGAAATTCAAAAAATGTTGTTTGGTCCCCTTATGATTCGGAGGGCTTCTATGTCCAATTACTTCAGGGGTAAAAAGCCAGGCGAGCGCTTTCATCCTCGCAGCCATATCCAGTACCCTTCAGTCACTTTTATCGCCTATCCCACTTCACCTACACTCACAGAAATAAAAAAATAATAATAATCAATGAAAATATCATATTGAGTCTAATCAAATATTAGGAAAAGGTATACATTAATTACTTGTATTTGGTGAGTATATTATTAAATACCGAAATAATGTTTAGTACAGGTTACACTTTTTGGCACACATTTTAATGTCTGAATTTGTGTGTGTTTGTGAGTGTGTGTGCGTGTAAGAAATATTTTGTGTATGTGTTTAGATAAAGAACTGTAAGACAGTAGATATTATAATATACATGAATTTAATTATATGGAGAAGCAATACAGAACCGACTATACTCATAAAGATAACAAACACTGTGAAAGAGGCATAGCGATAATGGTAACTATGTCAATAAAACAAGAAAGCTGACCCGTCAGTTTACTATGAAGTTGTTTGTGTTATTGAGCTGAGGAAGCAAGATTGTAAATAATTATTGTGATAGTATTAACTATCCAGAGTGAGGTTTGGCATCCTATACCCAACCTTGGCCGTTTCTAGTCGGTCTCATTTACTGTCTTACTTTTTTTTCTGTGGGCAGAATTGTATTGTTGACGAACCCGGACTGGCCACGAACTTTTACTACGATTAACTCTTTTAATACCTCTGCAGTCTGCACCCGATCTACAGAAACAAAATTTAACAAATAAGTACAAATAAAGAAAATAACCGGCGTCCTTTTGTTGACGATTGTAAATGTCAACTCTTCATGAACGAATTTGATTTTGAACATCACAATTTTATTAAAAGTTACATTACGAATACAAAATGTTTGTTCCTAAATTCTTTAGATAATGTAACTTCTCCATGTAAAGTAAAGAGAGTTATATACAGTATATGATAACATGTAATAAATGTGGTATACAATATGTTGGACAGACGAAGAATGAGTTAAGAGAAAGAGCCTTTGGACATACAGCTGGAGTAAAGAACGGCATTGACTCCAAGATTCTTTTATATAAGCATTCCAATACAGATTATACCAAATTTGACTATAAATACAAAATTATTGAAATTGTTGAAGAAGAAAAAGATCTTTTAGATAAAACAAAATATTGGATTGGAAAATTAATGACTATCTATCCATTTGGACTTAATAATCAAATTAAAGGTGTAGGCACTAGGCAATATATTGTATAAAGACTTTTTAAAATACGATTTTAATAACCCTTACTTTACCTTCCCTGTTAGAAACAGAAGACCATCTAGTTTCATGTTTTATTACAGCAGTATTTTTTTGTTTTAATCATGATTTGCTTTTATTCTTTTTAGAATGGTGTTTTAATTGACAAACTGATCTTTTCTTTTGGGCTCTCTAACTACTGTAGCCCTTTTTCGTTTTCTTAGTTGTCTTAGTCTCTCTCCAGTACTTACGGGTATTTTGTGGGTATTCATCTTTTATAGGTGTATCTGCACCCTGTTGGGAGGCTTAGACAGCTTCTATAATAATAATAATAATAATAATAGACATGGTAATAGAAGACTAAATTAATTAAATACAAAGAAAACAGATCAGATATTAACCTGATTGTCAATAATTTGTATTCATTAAATATAAATTTCGGAATTTAAAAATTTAAAGATTCATTGAAAGGCCAACAAATGAAAAGTTTTGCTCCTTTGATAGAAATATTCTAAATAATAAAAATAATTTCACTAATAAATTTAAAAATACTGTCTTTGCTTTTATGGGATGTATTAGAGCCAATTCTAAGAAATCCATAAATATCCCTATTAATGGTAAAGTCATATCCACTTTGAATTATTCCTCTAAATTTTTAGACAAAATTAATGTTAACAGTATAATAAATTCAAAGAAAGTTAAGTCCAAGTTGACGGATGGATATAAAGATGTCAAACCAATAATAGTTTATTCATATGAGCGACCTGTTGGGTCTATTATTTGTAATTATAATAAAGTTTTAGATAATCTTTCAGAAAATTATATTTTCAATAATAATAAATGCGTATGTGGAAGAGTCATGGATATGCCAGCTAACAGACGTAATGCACTAATAAAGTTCATTTATAGTACGATAGGTCATAATTAACAGGTGATGTAGAAATTGTTAAACAATTTGCAAACGACAAATTAGCGGAGCTATGTCAAAACAGTGTTAAATATAGAATAGGGAATGATAAAGTAACATTTGACAACATTTTCAAAGTTAGTGTTTTTTCAGTTAATAGAATAAAAGAGACATTGTTAAAAACTAAGCGCTGCGATGCGAGGGAGCTAGAAGCATGGTCAAAATTATTGATTAAATTAATTAGAGATAAAGTGTTCTTTAAAAAATTAATTTAATCTTTCTAATTTTGTAAACTATAATTATAATTGTAGTATTTAATTCTAAATCTGTTATGCTACTACTACGGGGGATGATTCGACAGTCATTTAGAAGTTCGTATATTTTATTTAACAGACTTCCTAACTACTCTAATAATAGGTTCTTGGATCGGGCCGAGATGAGCTCAAGATGCAGATTGAATATTACGTTGATTCATGCTAGGTTGTACTTTGGACCCCTAAAGTTCCCGTTACTCCCTAACTGAATCCCCGCTATTCAGGTATTGACTCAAGTCGGCGTCGATCCTACGACCCGACCCGTTATTAGTGATTAATCCTAAATAATTAAATAAAAAAAACCTGCTGTGTCTTTTATTGAGACCAGGGCCTAATGCAAAATTTGCTCTTTGCCTAACTAAAAAACAAAAGTGATATTCTCTCCTCTACGGTTTAGGTTTTCCCACGTTTACTGAGCCTTCTGTATCCTTTCTCAATACCAAGGCTATAACACATATAATCTATCTCCTCAATACATAGAATCTATTTACTCCTTTGACACAACCGTCGTTACTACACAACTACCTCCACAATGACATATAATCGTTCAAATTACCGAATGAGATTACAAGGTCTCTCTCACATATAATATGGGTTCCACCACCCAGTTACTTCACAATCTAGGTTTACAATCTTTATCTCAATAACACTATTGGGTTCCGTCACCCAGTTACTTCACAATATAGGTTTACATTATTTATCTCAATAACACTATTTGGTTCCGTTACCCTGTTACTTCACAATATAGGTTTACATTATTTATCTCAATGACACTATTGGGTTCCGTCACCCAGTTACTCCACCATATGGGTCTACAATCTTTATCTCAAGGACACCTTCCGAATTTACCCTCAAGTAACCCTATTACAAACACGCTATGTTAACTTGCAGCTTAATCAATGATCGTTCTAACAAAAGATGAACCGTTCTTCAAACGCCTACACGGAATAGCTCTTTCAGACTTAATAATAACGCAACTCACATTGGACTAGTGTCCTTCTTCACAGTTTCCTTTTTACACAACTTAATGAATGATTCATATGGACTAGTGTCCTTCCCTAGCTATAGCTAATCTATTAGGCAACTAAACAACTGTTTCCCTCTTTAACTTACTGGTTGCCTCATTTATTAACAAAAGTATTCTTTCCCTCCCCTCTTTACTTTTACTCTTTCAATCTTTAATCTCTCCTATCAGATCCTATCTAATAACTCTTTCGGTATGGCGCCGTTGCTAACAAAGATAACTAATTAATAATACATCATCATCTTTATATATTCGGGTGAGTCTAAATTCTTTTTCCTTTAGTCTTGTCCTAGAAGGACACATAAATTTTAATAGAAACCACCAGGTTAGCCAACCACTCTCTCTTTCTTTCTTTATCATATGCGGGCCCAATATGGGTCCTTAAACAAATATATTCTGGTATGCTGGATCAGGTGTGTGTATGTCTGGAACTGTGCTTTACCACCTCAGAGCTGGCCAGTAGCTCTTCTGGAAGTCCTCACTTCCGTCCACCTTCTGTCGTCCCTCTTGAAGTGCTTGACTGTATGTGTGCAGACTAGCAACGTGACGACAGGCGACAGGATACTGATGATGCATCCTCCGAGTGGGCGAAAGTGAGGAGAGGTCAGGAGTGGTCTGGGTTGTGACTTTAGGTGAGGGCAAGGTAACTGGAAAGGTGAGTTCCTGGTTCTCCTTTGTGCCCGGGCAAGAGAGAGCAAGTAGGTTGCAGTGTGTTAACCCGGTGGGCTCTGAGGGGTGAGTGACCCCCGGAGTCCGCGCGCGGCAACCTTTATACTCAGGCCTCCCGCTCTCCCGCGCTGTGATTGGCTGAATGGCACGCCCCGTGACACGCTCGCTCTGGATTCTGGCTTGCTTCACCTCCTCTTTCTTTTCTTCAAAATAAGTCCCAGGAAGCTGATTATAACCCTCTTTTGGCAGCTTACGGGAGTACAGGGCTGGCACCGAGGTATTACTTAAGGAATAATCAGAAGGAGCTCTTCGGGCAGAGAAAGAGAGTGACTTTTGAGGTGGAGTCAGAAGTCCAGCCTCGCGCTTCGATTATGGAGGCCGCTGATTGGCTGGTGGGCGTGGCGTGGCACGTTGTAGTCGTGAGCTGTCAAAATCAGCTGGCTGTGCAAGTAAGTAAAAGGGAGCTCCGTGATTGGTGGAGGGTTTATCTACTTTATCACCCCCTACTAACTTTAGGCGAGCTCCTGATCGCCGCAACACTGTTCCCTTAAAGTTTATGCCCTCGGGCTGCCATTCCACCAGTCCACTATGCTCGCAGAGGTATTTATGTAACTGGAGTGCAGGATTCTTATTTCCCACAATAGTTTTGGCTATTAAAACTTCCCCGGGCTGGCTGAGAAACTGTTTGAGAGCTCGAGTGGTATTAATTCTTTGCCCCTGCCCGTCGACTATGGCTACCAGTCGACAGAGTCGGTACTGAGGGTCAGAGGGGAGAGGCATGGTGCCTTGCAACTGACAGGCACGTGCCCCGGGGGTCCTATTTATAGCCTCGTCCGGGTACCTTATTGGTGGGCGGCTAATCCTACCACTACGAGTGAGAGTTTCGGTGGGGCCCGTAAACTTGGTTGCTCTCGCGGGAGTCTTCTCTGGAACGTTAAGCAAAGGAGTTCCTTTGAATTCTTTCACTTTAGCTGTGGGAGAACCGTTTATCCAGTTGCCGTTAAAAGATACGCCTCGCGGTTCTATCTCGTCTCGAGGACACTCTTCCTCACTAATTAAAGTCCTGTTTAAATCTCTCTGGGAAACTGAAACTTCGCTGTCTGGGACCGTAGACTTTTCCTCCTCAGTAAGCTCATAAAAATCGTCTTTATCAGTAGATACGATCTCTTCGCTTCCTAGGACTCCTTCTGACTCAACCTCAGGAAGACCCTTTCGATTTTTTTGACTAAGTGACCACCAAAGTGGAGAATTTTCTAGGTAGTCCCGAGTCGGAGTAGGACCTCTAACGTTGGGTCGAGTTGAGGAAGTATCAGAGTCGTCGACCCAGGATTCCGTTTCCTCTTCGCTCCCTTCCTCGCTACTATACTCGCTCGTTTCTGGGGGAAGATTACCCTCATATCGTTTGGTATGACGAATATGAGTAACTGACACGACATCACCATAATGTAAGTATAACACTTGATAGGGCCCGTTTGTCTCGACAACCCTGAAAGGACCCTCGTATTTCTCCTCCAGTTTACCAGCTCGGGTGGGGTCATTTCTCTTGACCAAGATATACTCCCCCCCGGTAATAAGGATTCTTTAGAGAAACTTCCTTAGGTTGTTGCTGAACAATATGATCATGTACTTGCTGTCGTCGCTCCCCTTGTTCCTTCCAGTATATTCCGGGTTGGGAATACTGCGGGTAGGAACGGGGATATGGCAATAATCGTTCTTGAGGCAATTTCGGTATGTTGCCAAAGATAATCTCATAGGGAGAATACCCCGTAATCCTATAGACCGTGGTATTCATTCCCCAGACAATTTCAGGCAAAAGCTCTGGCCAACCCCGGACGATTTTCTCCCCTTGTGAGCTCAGACTAGCCCGGATGCAGTTGGCTAACACCATATGATTCCTTTCACAGACAGTATTCCCCTGAGCGTAATATGGGGAGGTGTGCTGTATCTGGTACCCCAAGGTTTCTCCCAAGTGTTGCCAGATCTCATTATTAAATTCCTTTCCCCTGTCACTCAGAATACCTCCAGGGGTGCCATACACAAAAATTATCTTTACCAGGATAACCTTGGCCACCGTTTCAGCTTTCTTATCCGGGATAGCGCAAGCGACCGTGTATTTAGAGAAAATGTCGACACATGTCAAGATGTACCTTTTGTTTGTCTGTCTGGGCAGAGGTCCCATAATATCCACCGATAATTTGGCCCCGGGTGTACCAGCGGTAATATGTCTGGGTAACTGTCTAGGTCCCCTTCTATCTTTGCCCCTTTGGCATCCCAAACAATTTTGAACGACTTCTTTAACAATCTGGTCGGCCCTCTTGGTCCAGTACCTTTCATTGAATTGTTGGAGAACCCTAGACTGCCCCAAATAAGCCCCCCTTCCCTTTTGTCTGTGGAGGATTTGGAGCATGTGTTTGGCCTCTGAATAATCAAGTACGACCCGATCTTGAGAATTCCTCCAGGCTCCCTTCGAAAACTTGACTTTATTACTATGTCCAGGGTCATGTTTTTCCCCATCGGGTTCAGTGGGTTGAACGGGTGATACCGGTAGTCGAGACAAGCCATCGGCATTAGTGTGTAATTTACCGGGTCTATGTCTAACTTCAAACGAGTACTCTTCCAAAATCCCCTTCCACCTGACAAATAGTCCGTCTTCCGTTTTCATTTTTCGGAGCCATTGTAAGCTATGGTGGTCCGTAATAACTTCAAAGTGGACCCCGGCTAGATACGGACGGAAATATTGTACAGCCCACACTAGAGCTAGACATTCCTTTTTCGTAACGCTATAATTCTTTTCGCCCTTATTCAGTGTCCGGCTAGCACAGGCCACTATGCTTTCCTTTCCGTCCACTTTCTGGGCCAGAACGGCTCCGAGCCCTTCATCAGAAGCATCGGTGTTTAGTTGAAATGGCTTGGTGAAATCCGGATGACAAACTACGGGGTTCGAGATTAATTTTTGCTTCAAGTGATCAAAAGCTACCTGACAACTCTGATCCCAGTCGAACCTCCTCCCTTTTTCTAGTCTCTGAGTCATGGGGCGAGCAATCTTAGAAAAGTTAGGCATGAACCTTCGATAGTAAGAGGCCATTCCCAGAATCTCTTTGACAGAGGACGGAGGTGAGATTTCGGCAATAGATCTCACTTTATGTGGGTCCGGTTGAATACCTTTACTGGAAACCACATGCCCTAGATATGCCACCTCACAGGCCCCTAATTGGCATTTTGACGATTTCAGTTTAAGTCCTGCCCCCCTGATTCTTTCTAACACTTCTCGGAGTCGGTGAATATGTTCTTCCCAACTAGCGGAAAAGATTATGATATCATCTAAGTACGCCAAACAAGTTTTCCAGGTTATTCCCCTCAATACTTCGTCCATGACTCTAGTGAAACTGGCAGGGCCATTACAAACTCCAAACGGAAAGACAGTAAACTGGTAGAGTTTGCCCTCGCTCGTGGCAAATGCAGTTTTCTCTTGATCGTCGGACCTAACTGGTACTTGCCAGTATCCAATCTGGAGATCTAAGGTAGAGAACCAGGTCGACCCGTTGAGGGATTCTAACGAGTCGTCAATACGAGGTAGGGGCTGCGCGTCTTTGATGGTGACATCGTTTAAGTTTCGATAATCTACACAGAACCGAGTAGACCCATCTTTTATTTTAACTAGGACTACCGGAGATGACCACGGACTGTATGATTCCACTACTATCACTTGTTTAATCATGTCTTCAACTTGTTCCTTTTCTTTTTGTCTCATAATAGGGTTTTGTCATCGGTAGGGTTGTCAAATAGGAGGCCCTTGTGTGTGTATCTCATGGGTGTGTCGGGTTTGAGCCGATCCGTGGTCCCCTTCGTTTTGAGCAAACACAACCCGGTATATCCAGAGCAATTTATGTAAGGTACTGGCTTGACTTGAGGTTATTTTTTTCGGGATCTCAGGTAAGTTCACGGGTCCATCAGTTACAAGAGTAGTGGGATGAGCGGGTGTGACTTGTCCTAACAGTTTCCCTTTTTGATAACTAATCGTGTCATCCCCAAAATTAGCTAAAACTAGTTTCCTTTGGTCGGCAGTAATGAAGGTGGGAGATATTCTCACCCCATTCTGTGCATCGGGTTAAAAAATCTCGGCAGTCATGCCTGGGTTTGGGGGAATCTCTATAATTTTCCAAGATCTAGGAGGAATAGATAATTTCCCTGTGGTAGCTACTATATGAGGTTGGAGATTAGTCGTTGTGTCTTTCGGCCCACACTGAATAGTTACTCCCAACTGACTCATGAGATCTATTCCCAGATACCCATCGACTCCACTACTGGCTTTTCCCGATAAAACACAAAAATCGGTGGTGAAGGTAATTCCCTTCCACTGCACTACCGTCGTGTTAGTTTTTCCTAGGATTGTCAGTGGTTGACCCCCGGCTCCTGACAACTGAATACTAGTTTGATTTAATGGGCCCATTTCTCGCTGATTTTGTTTTACGAAATTCTCCAGGAGACAACTACGGTTTGCCCCCGTATCAATCAACATGTTCGCGGCTTTCCCATTTATGACTACAGTTTCACAAGGCGTTTGTCTCTCTAAGATATTGACCTCACTATACTGCCCTTCTATGTGAGGTTTCACAGAAAATTTTCTCTCTCTTCCTGCATCGTAACTTTTGGCTGGTTTTCTGTCTCCCGGTATTCTACCGGAAGCATTCCTCTCCGGTCCGGATCGGTTCCCCTTGGTAGTGGTTGATCGTTTGGGAGTGCGAGTCTGTGGTCAAATCTAGGGGTTGGGGCTTGTGGACGGTTGGTACAGTTCCTAGCTAGGTGTCCGGTCTGTCTACAAGTGAAGCATCGAATCAGGGCTTTTGGATACCCTTTCTTTGGATTCTCCTCTTCCCCTTTTTGTTTTTCCTCTTTTACCTCTCTAGCCTCCATAATATTTTTAATGACCTCCATCAATTCCTTGGTAGTGTGAACCTCATGAATGATGCAGTGTTTCCTAACTTCTACCGGGCAGGCTTGGATCATGATCTCCCTGATCTCAGTTTCCTGGCTCTCTTGGTTCATATGGGGATACGCTAGTTTCACATTCTTAGTGATTTCCCTCCTCAGGGCTCTCACATTTTGGCCATCAAGTTTCAAACTCTTCAGTTTGTCTCTGGCTTTTCTGGTGGAAGTCTCTCGGCCAAATTCTTCGATTAAGGCGCTCTTGACTTCGGCCCACGATACTAGTCCTTCCAGACGTACTCTCACATCATTCAGGGCCTTACCTAAGTGTGCCTTTCCATAGGCGATTTTCTTCCCATTATCCCCTACGTCAAGTAATGTGAACTGACATTCTAACTGCTCAATCCAAAGCTTGATTTCTTCCTTCCCCTCTTCCCATAATCTGAATGGTAACACGCCCGTCATCCTATCTGTTCTGTTAGATAATTATATGCAATCCAAATGATTTGTCAAATCCCACCGCTTGCCACCAAAATGTAGTATTTAATTCTAAATCTGTTATGCTACTACTACGGGATGTGATTCGACAGTCATTTAGAAGTTCGTATATTTTATTTAACAGACTTCCTAACTACTCTAATAATAGGTTCTTGGTTTGGGCCGAGATGAGTTCAAGACGCAGATTAAATATTACGTCGATTCATGCTAGGTTGCACTTTGGACCCCTAAAGTTCCCGTTACTCCCTAACTGAATTCCCGCTATTCAGGTATTGACTCAAGTCGGCTTCGATCCGACGACCCGTTATTAGTGATTAATCCTAAATAATTAAATAAAAAACCCTGCCGTGTCTTTTATTGAGACCAGGGCCTAATGAAAAATTTGCTCTTTGCCTAACTAAAAAACAAAAGTGATATTCTTTCCTCTACTGTTTAGGTTTTCCCACGTTTACTGAGCCTGCTTTATCCTTTCTCAATACCAAGGCTACAACACATATAATCTATCTCCTCATGTTACGCTGGCCAGCTTGCCAGAATGTACTCGTACTCGCTAGCGCTCGCCAGGGCAGTGAAATGGGCTATAATAATCGTAGAACGATGTTCTTTCATTCTTAGTATTCATGTTGTCACAGACAGATCACTGTTTGTCTTTATTCTTGTCTGTGACACTTGGAAGTATTTTATATCATTTATATAGTTATAAGATATGTAGTGTGAATTGCAAGGAGAGAGAGCGAGGGAAGCAACAAGGTGGTAGTATGTGCCTGTGTATGTACGTGTGCATTCCTTGCTTGGGCGGGTCTACCCGCTCGTGATTGGATGGCGGGCCTGGCGTGTCATATGACGCCTGCTCTTCATGACGTAGTGGTCTATGATTGGAGGCCGCTGTCTTAGCTCGGTGGTGTGGGGCTCCTTCCCGCGTCTCTCCTTAGAGCTTGGTATGTTGTGCTTGGTCCTAGACGTCCCTTGAATTATGTCCCCAATCTAACCCTCTTTACTGCTTTTTCTCTCTCTGAACTCCTTTCCAATACTTCTCATCTTTATTCATTTATCCATCCCTTCTGGTTCTGCATACGACTTCCATAGTCGGCCAGTCGTATTACCAGCACCAGTTCTCACATATATGTTTTGCACTAGCTTTAGGGATTATTAGAGTCATAGTCACATGGTATCATAGTATTGGGTGCTTCTAATTATTGGGTTGTTCTTTCCTACTATTTAATGCTAGACAGTGGAGGGCATCTTTGGTCATTGTCTGAGTTATGTATATGGCAAGTCAGAGCCTGTACGACTTCGATGGAGCTAGGTAGCCTGTAACCCTTGTGCATATTTTTCCTTTGCGAGCGTATCAGTATACAACAAAGGGCTTTTGCCTACTCTTGCTTGTATGCTTGCTACCTCATTTTGTTGACCTTTGTGGAGCGCCAGGGTAAGACCAGATACTTGAGATTTGGACTTACCAAGAGAGCCTCCTAGTCACTTAACGTAACATAAGGGAAATCTGTTCAGGGGAGACAGTAGGCTACGAGCATGCTTGCGCTCTGCCTAGGCTCCTTGTACCTTTTTTGCCGCTGCTAGACTTTATTAGTAGGAAAGACAGCATTGTGTTTATTAACTTTAACTGCGTATGCTTTAGGAATTATTCACGTATTATATTAGCCTAGGTTGATGCATAGTGCACAACCCAGTTTGGCTGTTACGTTGGCTAAGGAAGTACTGTTTTTGAGTGCCTGTTATTAGTGTTGTCACAGAGTTGTTGCACTCCCTTGTTTTATATATATATGTATCCTACTTGTTGGTGTATTTAAGATACATGCTTTGGTGTCCTGCCCCTGCATTATTTCTGTTCTATATTCGACGAGCATCTTA
Source organism: Paralithodes platypus (assembly GCA_032716605.1). Lineage (NCBI taxonomy): Eukaryota > Metazoa > Arthropoda > Malacostraca > Decapoda > Lithodidae > Paralithodes > Paralithodes platypus. Next base: position 41,540,248 of record CM064525.1, read on the forward strand.
GAGCATCAGACGTTTTCAGAAGATTCCATATCTGTTTGCTGTAGGACTAGACTTCCAGTGTTTTCATAGAGCATTGAAATTTTTAGTGTTGAGTTCAGACTCACACTAAAGTTAACGTAAGCATATACTCCTTTATTAAATCTTGTCATAAGTTTATTTAAGCATTGTTATTACTTGAGAGCATTTCATTAACGTAAGTACTCCTGTTGTGAGTAGGCTTTGCCGTCACCGGAAAGCCTTTGTAGAAGTACACTTAACCCAGTTAATTGATACCCGGTTATCCAGTAGATTAACTCTGGAGGGTGTAAGTGTTTTGTTCACCGGCTTAATAGTTCGAGGGTTTGGAATTAGCGTACCGTTGTTGCAGATATAGCCTATCTTCTAGTCCAATATTAAGTGCCCTTGTTTATTTCGTAGTGCCGGTCGTAACACTCAATACATAGAATCTATTTACTCCTTTGACACAACCGTCGTTACTACACAAGTACCTCCACAATGACATACTGTATAATCGTACAAATTACCGAATGAGATTACAAGGTCTCTCTCACATATAATATGGGTTCCACCACCCAGTTACTTCACAATCTAGGTTTACAATCTTTATCTCAATAACACTATTGGGTTCCGTCACCCAGTTACTTCACAATATAGGTTTACATTATTTATCTCAATGACACTATTGGGTTCTGTCACCCAGTTACTTCACAATATAGGTTTACATTATTTATCTCAATAACACTATTGGGTTCTGTCACCCTGTTACTTCACAATATAGGTTTACATTATTTATCTCAATAACACTATTTGGTTCCGTTACCCTGTTACTTCACAATCTAGGTTTACATTATTTATCTCAATAACACTATTGGGTTCCGTTACCCTGTTACTTCACAATATAGGTTTACATTATTTATCTCAATGACACTATTGGGTTCCGTCACCCAGTTACTCCACCATATGGGTCTACAATCTTTATCTCAAGGACACCTTCCGAATTTACCCTTAAGTAACCCTATTACAAACACGCTATGTTAACTTGCACCTTAATCAATAATCGTTCTAACAAAAGATGAACCGTTCTTCAAACGCCTACACGGAATAGCTCTTTCAGACTTAATAATAACGCAACTCACATTGGACTAGTGTCCTTCTTCACAGTTTCCTTTTTACACAACTTAATGAATGATTCATATGGACTAGTGTCCTTCCCTAGCTATAGCTAATCTATTAGGCAACTAAACTGTTTCCCTCTTTAACTTACTGGTTGCCTCATTTATTAACAAAAGTATTCTTTCCCTCCCCTCTTTACTTTTACTCTTTTAATCTTTAATCTCTCCTATCAGATCCTCTCTAATAACTCTTTCGGCAAGGCGCCGTTGCTAACAAAGATAACTAATTGATAACACATCATCATCTTTATATATTCGGGTGATTCTAAATTTGTTTTCCTTTAGTCTTGTCCTAGAAGGACACATCAATTTTAATAGAAACCACCAGGTTAGTCAACCACTCTCTCTTTCTTTCTTTATCATATGCGGGCCCAATATGGGTCATTAACAAATATATTCTGGTATGCTGGATCAGATGTGTGTATGTCTGGAACTGTGCTTTACCACCTCAGAGCTGGCCAGTAGCTCTTCTGGAAGTCCTCACTTCCGTCCACCTTCTGTCGTCCCTCTTGAAGTGCTTGACTGTATGTGTGCAGACTAGCAACGTGACGACAGGCAGCAGGATACTGATGGTGCATCCTCTGAGGAGAGGTCAGGGGTGGTCTGGGTTGTGACTTTAGGTTAGGGTAAGGTAACTGAAAAGGTGGGTTCCTGGTTCTCCTTTGTGCCCGGGCGAGAGAGAGCAAGTAGGTTGCAGTGTGTTAACCCGGTGGGCTCTGAGGGGTGAGTGACCCCTGGAGTCCGCGCGCGGCAACCTTTATACTCAGGCCTCCCGCTCTCCCGCTCTGTGATTGGCTGAATGGCACGCGCCGTGACACGCTCGCTCTGGATTCTGGCTTGTTTCACCTCCTCTTTCTTTTCTTCAAAATAAGTCCCAGGAAGCTGATCATAACCCTCTTTTGGCGGCTTCCGGGAGTACAGGGCTGGCACCGAGGTATTACTTAAGGAATAATCAGAAGGAGCTCTTCGGGCAGAGAAAGAGAGTGACTTTTGAGGTGGAGTCAGAAGCCCAGGTTCGCACTCCGATAATGGAGGCCGCTGATTGGCTGGTGGGCGGGGCGTGGCACGTTGTAGTCGTGAGCTGTCAAAATTAGCTGGCTGTGCTAGTAAGGAAAAGGGAGCTCCGTGATTGGCGGAGGGTTTATCTACTTTAATAATAAAACTTAAAAATGATTTAATAAATTTGCATAAACATTTTGTAATCAGTACAGTAGATAAAGCCAGCAATAACTATAGCTCCATATGTAAGAAATGTTATCTAGAAAACATGAAATAGAACTAAGCATTAAAGGTAATAAATTTCATAAAAATATTTGCGGTAATTCTGTTTATGAAATTCAGGACAATTTTATTTTTGATAACTTAATTAATGAACATACTAATAAAAATATAACCTTTGATATTAAACTTTCTGATAAGAATAAATGCATTGCTAAATTATACATGTTACCCAAATTTCATAAAAGACCTTATAAATATCGCTTTATTGCTGGAGCAAAATTTACTACCACTAAAACTTTGTCAAAACAGGTCGGACATTGCTTAAAATACATTAAAAGTACTCATAGACGATATTGTGATCCCATCAAGAATAGAACTGGCGTTAACTATTATTGGAGTGTTGACAATTCAATAGAAGTTATTGATAAACTTAATACCATGCGGAAAGTTACCTCAGTACATAGTTTCGACTTTTCAACTTTGTATACTAATTTGCCTTTAGATTTAGTATTTTCAGAACTTTGCCTTATTATAGATTTGCATTTTGACATATTTTAAAGTAGTCGCAATCGTTACATTAATGTTAATTCATATTTGAATAATGCATCACTTAGCTTTGATCTCACTAGTTCAGTATATTTTGATAGAACTAAACTTAAAGATGGCCTTAAATTCCTCCTTTTCAGTACGTATGTTAGATTCGGGCCCTACATTTTCAAACAAATATTAGGAATTCCTATGGGTGGAAATGCTATCCCTTTAATTGCAGTTATTCTTGCTTGCTTTAGAATTTAGATTTATGAAAAACTTAGTTGACAGTAGCAAGAAAAATTACATCCCAGAACAATTAGCACATGCTAAATTGTTAAGTAATAATAGATATATTGATGATATTCTTGTTAGTAATATGTTAAATTGTAATCAAGTCGCTAAACAAATTAATCCAAATTCCATCCCCCTCACACAAGGTAACGTAAATGATGAAGTTGAAAATTGTCTTGATATAAATATACAGATTGTTAATGAACAGTGCACACTTAAAATATACCACAAAGTTGATGATTTAAATTTTAACGTAATCAACTTTCCTTTCCCCAATAGTAATATCGATAGTAATATAACTTATAATTGTGTTTATTCCCAGCTAATAAGATTTTGTAAAATTTGTACCAGAGTAGAAGACTTTTGGGATAGAGCTAGGTTACTATACAGACTCTTAGTAGACAGAGGTTTTGTTGCAAGTAAATTGTTGCATACATTTAATCTTTTTAAGGTCAATTATTGTGACTGTATTTTAAAATTTGATATCAATAATTGTAATCAAGCATTATTAACTTGAAGTTTATATTATAACCTCTGCTTTCTTTTTGTCTGTATGTATTAATGTTTATCTTTTTCTATTGTTATTATTAATTTTCATAATTAACTGTTCTTGTTAAAAGAGTACTCTTTTGTTTAAATCTATTGTGCCTTCTTCATATTTTCAAATATTTGTATTATTATATTGCATCTATTCATTGTCGATAGTAACAATTGCTTGCTTTTGCGATTTAATTAGTTTATCTGTACAATAATTAATGTAGGTTATTAGTAGGGTAGTAATTGTTGGGGGTCACTTGAAGCATGCTATGCTGACAGGTACCTACCCGATAGCACTATCGTTAGTGATAGCCATTTGTTTTTAGTACTATTGTTAATGTCTTGTCAAGTTGCAAATTTGATTTTAATAGAAAATGTTGACACTAATTGTAGTTTCTTTATTCATGCAGAGTTTAGTAAAATTTACCAGAACGTCCCCGACTTCCCAGATTGACTAATTCCTTTAACGTGACGATAGTGCGTTGTTATGTGTGCGATTGGTTTGCTTGGGAAACAGATTAACTTGCTCATGTAGTGATGTTCACCCTATGTGGTGGATTGTGTTTTTTTATTTATAAATTACTGTTTTACTTAAGCGTTGTTTCCACATAGCGATTTTGATTAGTTGTTTTGTCGTTTTACTGTGTTCGTATAAGTTTTGGTTTGTATATTTTGAAAGTTTTACATTATAATTTTCTTTCTGTGGACAGGGGGCTAGGAATCTTCTTCCCCTTGAAAAAATCACCTACTAGACGAGACATAGTAAGGGGGAAGGGAACGAGAATTTGATCCCGGACCCTAAGAATTGGAACTTTAAATGATGTTTATGTTCGGGCTCTGTCTCGAGGCCTGGGTTATGTGCTTGAGTATATACTGTACATGCATACATGCATTAATTAACAGTTTAAGTCCCATGGGTCATTCTTAACCTGTAGAAAATGGTGTTATGTTAAACAGAGTACAGTGTTGAAATACATTCTCATAGTGAAGGACTTAGGATTGCCAATAACCCACTGACCATTTCAATACCATCGTGGTTCAAAACATACCTTGCTAAAGGTAAACTGTGTATAGCCGTCTGGCCCTGCCATTACTGTCCACGTAATATATTTTGACTGACGTCCGTGGGGTGTGTGTAAAATAGAAAGTATAATTGTATATATATAGAGTAGGTATGCCTGGCTCGTATATATATTAGGGTAGTAGTGTATCCTAAGGAACGTGTGTTCTGGTTACCATCCATTTCTTTATCCATTTTGTAAAAGAAAATAATAATACATACATAAATAAATAAAATATATATATACAGGTATATACAACATTCCCTCCTTTTGAAGTCATTACGCGAGATAAAGTTAGTTTAGGTAAGATTAACGTTTAGCACTAAATAGGTTCGGTTTAACTGATTTGAAAGAGGCTAGCTATGGATCAATTGTGTTTGAATGTGAATGAATACTTGTTGACAAAGTGTCGAGTTAATTTGTTGTGGACAGATAATTCAGTATGCAGAGACTAGACTACCCCCGATATTTACTGCATGAAGATACTTGTATATACCTTATATTCTTAGTTCTACTAAAACGGAATTTGACGGACATCAGAACATATTGGAATTAGGGGTTTAAATAATTTTATTGTATTGATTGTAAAGATTTTGAACACAATTATCATTGGCTTCTCTAAGCAAATCTTGAAGCACTCGTTTGATCATTGGCCTACATTTAGAACAATTTAACAGGGAGGAGGCCATTAATGGTTTTTTGGAGAGCGTTGACCATATTAGATAAGTAAATATATTGATTCAAAGTCCTACAGACAACATACGAATGTTGCTGACGAACTACACGTTCTGAGGCACAGAACGCGATTTGTGTGGTTTGTAGCATATTTATATTCGTGAAATACCCTAGATACTCCTTTCAAAGTTTGATTTAGTTACCCCTAACCTTTCAGCCTTCTTTCAATGGTGGTTGAAAGAATACCATTTTTATAGGACTAAGTTAAATTTTCCCAAGTGCACATAAATAACAAAATAAAGCAGAATTGCCTCTTTGCCCAAAATCAAAACGGCATAACCAACTCTGCGATGGGTTACCATCAGCACCTCTATTATCACCATTATAACTACTACTATCACCATCATCACTACTGCTATCATCACTAAAACTGTCACCATCATCATTACAACTGTCACTATCATCACTAAAGCAGTAACCATCACCATCGTCACTAACATCATCACTAGTGTCATCATTATCACTACAACTATCACCATCATTACTACTATTATCACTATCATCTTACAATCTTCACAACTATTGTCACCATCATCACTACTACGATACCCATCATCACTACTACTAGCATTATCACCATCATCACTACTACTAGTACTGTCATCATCATCTCTACTACTGTCACCATCGTTACTACTGTACCATCATCATCACTATTGTCATCATTATCACTACAAGTATCACCATCATCACTACAATTACCACCATTATCATTGCTATCACCATTATCCCTGCTGTCACTTTCATCTCTGCGACTGTCATCATCAGTACTATCACCATTATCACTATTACTATCCCCATCATCACAAATAATGTCACCAAGAATACTGGAGGATTCGCCCCGAAAACAACTCTAATCGTCGCATTAACAAATCGAGTTTGCCTGCAAAAGTTGTTGTCGATACAATAACCCGTTCAGTACCAGTTATGTAATTTTCATTTTATACTGGATGATAATAAAAGATTTTATTCAGCCTAATTAGCAGGCTTTCAACTATCCTAATTAACCCTTTTTACACCACAGATCCTTCTTAAGCTCCACAAAATCGTCTAATTATAGTTAGAATATGATAAAATAAAAATATGTCGCCAGTACATAAAGGGTTAAACATTCTAGGAAAAGTTTGGGAAAATTATTAACACTTCTTTTGATCTTTGACTTTGACCTTTGACCTTCAGTATTAGAATATTTATATGAAATTGATATTATATATGTTATTAATGAAAAATGCAACTAACAGTTAGCTTATCAACATTTGAGTATTTTTTATGATGAAGGTTGACTTTTGACTTTGACCTATGACGTTGACCTCTATGTAGGATTGTATTTTTGCTTACATTGATATAACCCTGGAAAACCAAATAAGTGTGCCAAACTTCATATAAGATCATCAACTAGTTCCAGAGGTATTAAAGGAATAGCTGACCTTGATGTTTGACCTTCATATTGTCTGAAATTTTAACATTTATATTTTCATTTAGAGCACAACTGTCTCAACTAAAATTGTGAAGTTCACATGAATAGTAAAGCAATTAGCATATTGACCTTATATTTGACCTTGACCTGTGACTTTGACCTATCAAATGGAATAATGTTTATTATTGTATGACCTTGGCCTTGTGAGAATCTTCCAATAAATTGGAAATACTAGTATAAATCTAATTTTGATTTTTAACTTTGATCTTCGACCTTAAACATTCTAATCAATTATTTAGTTAGCTTAACACTAATTTTCATATTAACTAACATTATGAATATGGTGTAATTCGTATATAAACTTATAGATTACAAATAATGATCATATACTGTGACCTTGACCTTTGACCTTTGACGAAAAATAAAATACATATACAATTTTTGGATGGTTGTCGCATTAACCAACTGAATTTGCCTGTACAATTTGGTGACAATACATTAAACAGCCTAGGAAGAGTATAGGGAAAATTATAAACACTTGTTTTGACCTTGACATTTGACCTTAACTATTACAATATTCATGTAAAATTTGATATATATGTTATTTAAGTAGGCTTAATAAACAACTAATACAGCCAGTTTTCCAAAATTTGACTAATTTTATTAATTAATAATAAAAGTTTACTTTTGACCTTGACCTATATGTAGGAGTACCGTTTTGTTTGCATTGCCATAGCCCATGAAAATAAAATAAGCATGCCTAATTCCATTAAAATCCATCAGTCAGTTTCATATATATTTATAGAATAGTTAAGCTTGACCTTTGACCTTTATTTTGACCTTAATGGTATGTCTCAAATTGTATTATTTTCCTTTTCATTTAAAGTGCAACTATCTCACCAAATGTTGTGAAGTTTGCATGAAAAATGAATACAATAGCATATTGACCTTTTATTTGACCTTGACCTGTGACCTTGACCTTTCATATGGAATTGTGTAGTTCCTTGTATGAATTTGGTCTAGGTATTCCGAATATACATGGTAAGCCTAATGAGAATCTAACGGTTAGTTACCGTTATTATAAGAAATCCTAGTGAAAAACTTATTTTGAGCTTTGACCTTGACCTTACCCTTTAGAATATTTATCTAACATTTTGGCAATACGATATCAAGGTTACCGGTAACTTCCATAGTGAAAATGAAGACATTTGAGTAAACACTAAAATTAAAGTAAAAGTTGACCTTTGACCTTGACCTGTGACCTTCCCATTTATGTAAGAATACTTTTGTTTTTGCCATTGCCATTGCCTAGGAAAATCAAATAAGCATGCCTAATTTCAATAAAACCCTTCTGTTAGTTTCATATATATCAATAGAATAGTTGACCTTGACCTGTGACCTTTATCTTGACCTTCATGATATGTGTGTCATAACTTATTATTTTCCTTTTCATTTAAAGTGCAACTAATTCACTAAATTCTGTGAAGTCTGCATGAAAAGTAAAGCAAATAGCATATTGACCTTGTATTTGACCTTTGACCCTGACCTTTGACCTCTAGAATATTTATCTGAAATTTGATCAATAACATATCAAAGTTACCCGTAACTTGTATAGTGAAAACAAAGAAATATGAGTAAAAACTAAAAAATATGATATATTACCTTATTTTTAACCTTGAACTTTGACCTTAATCTTTAAGTTAAATGGAAAATATATCTTTTACCTACCATCGCATTGACCAAATGGATATACCTGTGAAATTTGATGAAAATCCATGGAACGGTCTAAGAGGAGTTTCCAGACAGACAGACGGACGGCGGACGACGGACAAGCTGACTGGTGGTGCACAGTATTCGGGCGGGATCTATATGCAAGATACCACTCTGCTTCGCAGAGTTAATAAACTAAATAGAACTGTCATCTATGTGCCTCAGGGGGTTAAGATTCAAACTGTCCAACATTTGCGTACACATGCATACATAATTATGACAATATTTGAATCAAGCATTATTCCATAACTCTTTCATAGGTTCATACCTTTGGTCAGAAGACCTTCAAATTGAAATGTGGATTCACAATCTTCTCTTACAAGCTGTATTAATGATACATATCGTCAAGTTTATCTTCATTGGGCTTAAGATAATGGGGCGCACTGTGGACCAAAACGTGCAAGTAGTTGCACATGATCTTGGGTAAAAAAAAAAAAAAAAAAAAAAAATCACCAACTCATGAAAAAGAAGGCTCACAACCTAGATAATGTTACGACTGCTTACCTTTAGTGATTCCTTACCTTTAGTGATGGATAAGAGGTTAGGGAGCTATGCTCATAGGGTTGCCTCTTCTCAGGGATTCTTTAATGTAGTTGTCATAACTATTTTTAAAGTGGTGATGGGCTGGTCTATCAGAGTGAGAACTGAGCGATCTCTGCCATACCCATAGCTTACTCTGACTGTTCCTTTTACTTATATGTTTTCTAGATCTCAAGTGACGGCGTCTTTTCCGTGGATTGACCTCCCAATCTACCAAGATTGGAAGCCAAAGCGTCACATTTTTCCTTTGCCCCTCAAGTTTCTCTTCATAATTGCTGAGGGGCACAGGGTCCTGGATGGGGCTTTGGTTTACCGGGAGTTTCAGCACCCTCCTGAGCTCCCCGCCATGGAGTAGCTTCGGTCACCCAGGCTTTATTGTGGTCGGCAGGGATGGTTCTGTGGGGGTGCTCGGTTATGGCCTTGGCCTTGCTCGGGGCGGGATGCTGTTCGGCCAGGCAGCTTGGGGAACAACAACAACAACAACAACTATTTTTAAAGGCTATTAGGCTATTACTAGCAGCTACATTTAATGGGAGTCTGTTCCATTTATTCACTACTCTGGCATCAAAGAAGTTGTTCTTTTTTGTTGTTCTGTGACGTGGTTTCTGGAGCTTGAAACTGTGCCCTCTGGTGGCGATTTGATGTCTCCTTTGACCCAGTTGGAGGAACTGGTTTGGGTCGATATTTTCATAACCTCTTACAATCTTGAACACTTCAATCATATCTCCTCTGGTTCTACGGTCTTCAAGTGTTGTAAGACCTAGTCTTGTTAGCCTGTTTGCGTAGGGAAGTTCTCTGGGGTCCGGGTCCTCCGAGACTAAGTTTGTGGCTTTTTGATGGACTTTCTCCAGCTTGTATATATCGCCCTTGTTTTGGAGAGACCAGGCCTGGACAGCATATTCCTTATGGCACTGATAAGGGTTTTGTACAAAGTGCGAAACATATCCGTGTCCATGGACATGAAGGTGCTCCTTATTCTAATATTTGATAATCTCAGGTTATCGAAAGAGTGAATTTTTCCTGAATAATCCACAGTCCTAAATAAAAAAAATAAAAAAAATAAAAAAATTAACATAAAAAAAATATATATATATATGGGGGCTTTGATCCTATTTGCTAATATGTCACAATCTCTAAACTCTTTACCCCCTTGGCTCAAGAGAAGTCGAGCCAGGGTTGACAAACGTCAATTGAGAGGACATGGTTTGTTAAGGAGTGAGAAAACGTTCCACAATGATGGAAAGTAGTGCTTCACACATATAACACAAACATTGTCACTGCCTCTTACGACATTGTTTATCGGTTTATTTATCACGCCAATATCTCCAACCCGGTTCCAAGGTCGTCTAGTGCGCATATAGAGAATCAGAGCAGTGCACAGATTTCTATCCCACGGTCGACTGGAACTCCTTCGAGGCCTGTGGTTCCGTGATGGGATATTACGTGTACTGCTTTGATACGTGTCACTCGCACTTGCTACAGGAGGTACAAGAACAATGTGACTCAGGTGAACTACGTTATATACCGGAGAGCTCAAGCAAATAAACGGAGGTATTTTAGGAGAGCTGAACGGAATTCGTGGCATAAGTATATCGGATCTGTGACATGTAGGACTCCTATCAATAAAGTATGGGCTAAGTTTCTGGGAAATTTGTTCCTAGTCCCCCTCCTTGCCTTTAAGTGGGGGATATTGTATCATCAGATCCTGTCATTGTCTCTAATATTCTTGTCCGCCACTTTGCTGAGGTCTTAGGTTCTTTTGGGCGTGCTCTGGTCCCTCCCATCAGTGCGACTGACCGAGATTAGGAGATTTATAATGCACCTTTCAGTCACCATGCTCATTCATGCTCTGCGTAATGCTGGCTCCTCTACCCCGGGAGAGGATGGCATGCATTATGACATGATCAGGCATCTCTCAGAAGCTTTTCTAGGTTTTTGGGTGTGTGTTTTCAATGAAATCTGGAGTACGTCACTATTGCCGGAGAGTTGAAGAGTGTCTTTAATTCTTGCCATCCTAAAGCCTGGGAAAGATGCGAAACTTGCTTCCAGCTATTGACCCATTGCTCTAACCAGTTGTTTGAGAAAATGCTAAACTATAGGTTGGTATGGTGGTTGGAGACTGGTAATCACATTTCCCCGGTTCAGTTCGGATTCCGGAAAAACAGAGCTACCCTTGATCCTCTCTTGCGTATCACAACCGAAATCCAGAATGCCTTTGTTACTAATGAACATACACTTGGTGTTTTCTTTGACTTGCAAAAGGCGTATGATGCAACATGGAGATTTGGTATTGTGCAAGAATTGCGTAAGCTAGGCCTGACCGGGAAAATGCTGTTGTTTATCCAGAGCTTCCTACGCACTCGCTATATCAGTGTTAGGATCGGGAGTTGTTTTTCTGATAAACTTTTGAGCGTGAGGGGAATCCTCAGGGGAGTGCACAAAGTGTTTTTTGTTTCATAATGGCTGTAAACAGTGTTGTGGCGAGGGTTTCTAAGGAACCATTGGTGCAATGTTTGTTGTTTCTAGATACTATGGGATATATTGGTCAGCGGCCGTTCCTGATATGGTTAGACGAAACTTGCTGAAAGCCATCGACTTGGCAGTCTAATGGGCAAATGAGTGGTGTTTCACTTTTTCCCCTCAGAAGACTGTGGCAATAAAATTGTCTAGGAAAAAAACTTCAGTTCTAACCCACTTTCTTCCTAATGGTAATATTTTACCATATGAGAGTGCAGTCAAATTCCTAGGGCTCACTCTGGATAGCCGTCTTACTTGGAAGGAACATATTCTTAATCTTAAGGCACGTGTTACGTGTTCCATGGACATCCTGAAAGTGCTTAGTAATAAGTCCTAGGGTGCAGACTGTTCATCACTTCTCATGATTTATGATGCTCTGTGCCAATCTAAATTGGAGTATGGCTGTCAAATATATTCTTCAGCAATCAAGTCTATCTAAAAGTTGTTGGACCCGGTGCACAATTCAGCAATGCGGATATGCACAGGTGATTTCCGTACATCGTCTGCAGAAAGCATGTATGTTGTGGCAGGAGAATTGCCTCTGGATCTCTGTAGGGAAAAGCTTGGATTACATTTAAAGTTTAAAATTCGCAGTTCCCTTGATAATCCTGCTTATCGCTTGGTCTCCGATAGCCGCTTTCTTCCACGGTATGAGGCATGTAAAAGCTTCCCCAAACTTCTCCAGATTCGCATGATGGAAATGTTGAGTGACACTAATTTGAACTCTGTCTTTATAAGGGAGGTAAAGTTCCCCCCGACTTCAGCTACTGCGAAGGCCCTGTTTCTGGATCACTCCCAAGTCCATAAATCTACATCAGCATTGCAAACTGATGGGTCGAAAATGGCATCAGGTGTGGGTTGTGCGGTTGTTTTTAAGGACACCACTTGCCTTGCTCGATTGCCTGGGGTTGCCTCTGTCTTAACTGTTGAGGCATATGCTATTATCCAAACTTTGAAAGTGGTAAGCAATCCACTGGAAAGAGTTTCACTATTTACACTGATTCACAGAGTGTTCTTTCTGCCATCAAAGTTTACTCCCCTGTTCATCCATTGGTTCAGGACATCCAGGCATGTCTTTATCGCTTAGCATCTAGATACAACATTATTAATTTCTGTTGGGTACCAGCTCATGTGTGGATCCAGGGTAATGAGGAGGCTGACACAACTGCAAAGGAGGCAGTACTAGAGTGTAAGGGATTGTTTTCTATCCCCTCGGAGGATTTGAAATGTAATATCAGGTCGCTGAATCGGGGAAGGCAGTTGAGGTGGTCTTCCCTCACTAACACTAACCAAAAACTAAAAGCTATTCACCCTTCTGTGAAGCTTTGGGACTTATCGCCCGTTCAATTAGGTAGACGCATGGAACTAGTCTTCACAAGATTGCACATTGATCACACGTGTGACGTATATGACGCACAAATACGCATTGCATAATGATCACCCTCCGTTATGTGCTGTGTGTAAGCCACATTCTAACCTCTTGTTGTACTTACTCATTTGCCAGGTGCTCTGTGGGTTTTACGTTCCATTCCCTGTCTGAAATTATTGGCCAAGATGCAGATGTTTTTTAAGCTCCGATCTTATTTATTGAATTTCGATATTGTTCATAATATAATTCTCCTGTATTTATTACTTTTGATACTCCTCTAATGATATTTTAAATGTTTTTTGTACCGCTACTTGGTATCTTCTATCTATCTATTTATCTATTGCCTGACGCCGTGATCCCCGAAGGGGTGGCCACGAACGAACCGCCCCCATGCACCTCTGTCCCCAGTCAGTCGACGCCCCTCCCCCCAACCAGCACCGCCTTCGTTCATGTACTTCCTCACTCCATCCTTCCACCTCTCATTCGGTCTACCTCTCCCTCTCTGTCCCTCCACCTCGCTCTCGTACACCCTCTTAGTCATTCTCTCGCTTTCCATACGTTCCATATGGCCGAACCATCTCAAGTTGTTCCTTTTCACACTTTCCAGCACATCTACCTCCACACCACACCTCCTTCTTACTTCCTCATTAGTCTGTCTATCCCTCCATGTAACTCCGCACGCACTCCTTAAGTAATTCATTTCCACTGCTCTCACTCTTGGTCTGAGTCTCTCAACCAACGTCCATGCTTCGCTTCCGTAAGTCAGTGTCGGGATTACCACACTGTCATGCAAGGACTTCTTCACTTCCATACTGACCACCCTATTTCTTGTTACTGCTTTTAGGGTTCCTACAACCCTCTTCCCCTGTTGTACCCTCTCCCGCACTTCTTCATCCATAGTCCCATCTTTACTCAACACACTGCCCAGATACTTAAAAGAGTTGACGATCTCCATAGCCTGACCGTTCAGCTTCACCTCACACTCTGTGACTTCACCCCTTTCGAAGACCATATCCTTGCTCTTCCCCGCATTTACCTTCAAATTCCGTTTTTTGCACACTGTTCCAAACTCATTTACCAGACCCTGCAACTCCCATTCATTATCACTCATCAGAACTGTATCATCCGCAAACAGCAGTATAGGTAGCTTCCACTCAATTCCCTCCCTTTTCAGCGATACACCAACATCCACTGCTCTTGATAGTATTTCTTTCATGACTCTATCCATATATACAGTAAACAGCCACAGGGACATCACACACCCCTGTTTCAAACCAACATTCAGGTCAAAGAACTCGCTCTGCTCACTCTCCACACATACTGCCGCCTTTGCACCCTAATACATGCTCTTCACTGCTTTCAGCAACTTGCCCTCTACTCCGTATATTCTAAGTACTTTCCACAAACCTTCTCTATCCACTCTGTCATAGGCCTTCTCCAAGTCCATAAAGGCAACATACACCTTTTGTTTCTTCTCCAGATACTTCTCCACAACACAATTCAGGGTAAAAATCTGATCTACACATCCTCTTCCCTTCCTAAAAACCTCCCTGCTTGTCGCCTATCCATTTCTCCGTTCTCACTCTCACTCTCTCAATCACTACCCTACTGTATGCCTTCCCTACTATGCTTAGAAGACATATTCCTCGGTGATTACCACACACTCCTCTTTCCCCTTTGCCCTTATATAGGGGGACTATTATGCCAGTCTTCCAGTCATCGGGTGCACTCCCCTACTCCCATGCTAGTTTGCACATTTTCCATACCCATTCTATCACTATCTCACCACCACCCCTCAACATTTCCCCACACACTCCATCTGTTCCTGGTGCTTTCCCCAACTTCACTCTTTTCATGGCTTCCCACACTTCTGACCTCCTGATCCCCACCTCCTCCTCCACTACTTCTCTTCTTCTCCCTCCCATACCATATCCAGCTATGTTTACTGGCTCTTTATTCCTTACATTTAGCAACTCACTGAAGTACTCCCTCCATCTTTCGACTCTCTCTTGCTTCTCGGCTAGCATTCTCCCATTCTTATCTTTCACACCCTTACTGTTTCCCTTGCTACCTTCCCTAACTTTCTTGACTTCTTTCCAGAACAGTTTCTTACTCTCCCTCCATTTTACACTCAGATTCCTTCCAAATTCCTCATCTACTCTTCTCTTACTTTCCTTCACTACTCTCTTCACCACCCTCTTACTCTCCACGTACCTCGCTCGTTTCTGTCTCTCGAAATCTTTATTCCCTCTACTACCCAACCACTCTCTATATGCTTTCTTCTTTTCTTCCACAGCTATTCTTACCTCTTCTGTCCACCATGCTGTACCTTTCACTCCCCTCCCTCTTCTCCTCACTCCACACACCTCCTCACATGCTGCACAGATCTCAGCCTTAAACATATCTTAATGTTTTTAAATTTTGATATTCCTGTGCTGATTTTTTAATTTTTAGATGTAGCACTGAATTATCTCTTCAGGTTCCAGTGCTTGGCCTTTGTGCCTAAATTGTATCAAATTCAAATTCTCAGTGTAAGTGAGGCAGAAAGAAAATCAGTAAGGGAGGCCAAGCAATTAAAACAGAAGGTCCATCGACTCCTTATCAAATGCCTATAACCTCTCCTGGGTCTAGCTTTGTTCTATTGGTGCCTACAATCTCCCCACTGTATGCAAATTATTTACCTTCGATTCTAACATAATTTGTTATATCTACTATATAAAGCATTATTTCTTCTCCATGTGCACATATTTACTTATATGATGAACATATGATCCTAGAAAAGCAATAAAGGTAGTGGGAATAGAAATTGGTAGGTGAAAAACGTATAATGTCGCCGCCCGATCTTATGCTGAGGTGGGAGAGGAGAGACATATATCCTCCCTTCGCACGAAAAATAACTGATAAATGGGGGAAGTATCAGGAAAAATAGCCGATAATTGAGGAGCGAGGAAGGTGGGGGGCGGGTTGATAGGTGGGGAACGAAGGGAAGAGGGTGGTTGAGACACATGCGGGTGAGTGGCAAGAAGTACTAGAGAGGAATGATCTTACCTAATAACACATTCCTTTGTTTTGAGAGCCCCTGGGGTGTTTTGGAAGTTTTTTTTTCATGGCCTTGTTTTCATGAGGCCTATCGCATTTGCTATATACTTATTTCTGTGAGGCTTATTGCACTTTGCGGGTTAAGCACTGGGCGACCACGAACACGAATACCCCATAGACATTTACATGGGGCATAGAGTAAAACTGTCTGCACAGCAACTCTCACAACATAATTACTTTCCAAATGCATTTCTCACCATGTAATGATCATTCTCTGACTCAATAAATATGTAAAATTGATCTTCAATTAACCTCTCAGATGCTAGACCTCCCTAGGGGTTACCATTGTCCTGTGCTAGACCTCGGCCGATTTGGCGACTTTTCCAAAACGCATGTGTAGCTATCCCGTCTCTATACTCACACAGCAAAATAAAAGCCATAGATATATATTACAACCGACAAATGTGAACAATATTATGAGGAGGGGGTTAGCAGGAGTGATGAGGTGTCACAATAAAAGTGCCCGGGGGCAGTAAATGTAATTGGATTTTCACCCTTATAGCCCTGATAGTCACATGTGTTCTTTGTTATTGGAGAACAGAGGGAGGAGGAGGAGGAGGAGGGAGAGAGTGGGTATTGTTTAGAAAGATTGCCTTATATCACACATATTGCATAATGTCGTGGCAGCAGCTCCATAAATAAAGTTTTCAACAATGAATATACCACAGCTATTGCTCCCTCTCCAGCCCTCTCTCTCCTATCTATCTATCTCTATCTATTGCCGGACGCCTTACTCCCCTTACGAGGGTGGCCATACACAGAATGCGCCCAAACGGACCTATTCCCTGTGAGAGGGACAACCCGAGCCAGTTTAGTGAAGGACTTACAGGATTGACCACTCAATTTAGGATCCGTCCGACTCCGAGGCCCTCTGTGTATCTTGTTAGCACTATTTTTCTACAGTGGTGTTCGGCTAATCCATCCACTAACCTGCCTTACCCTTTGGTAAGCAGTACGGATTTGTATCAGGTTTACTCCCCTAGACAGGTTGCCAACCAAGGCTGATGAGTCCCATCCACCCGGATTTGTATCAGGTTGTCTCCCCTAGATGAATTGCCGACCAAGGATAACGAGTCCCATCCACCCGGGGGTGGATATTATGCATAATATCCTAAACTCTTCTAAAGATGTATTTTTTACCCTCTCTGGGCTTAATACTAAGAAGGCATACGGTTCGGACAGTGTTCCTCCTGTTGTACTAAAAAACTGTGCTTCTGTGCTGACTCCCTGCCTAGGCAAACTCTTTCGTCTCTGTCTCTCCTCTAACGTCTTCCCTTCTTGCTAGAAGTTTGCTCTCATTCAACCTGTCCCAAAGAATGTTGACCGTTCTCAACCTTCCAACTATCATCCAATTGCTCTCATCTCTTGTATCTCTAAAGTTTTTTAAACTATTCTTGCCTCCAAATTTCTTAAGCATTTGTCTTCTCGTAATCTACTCTCAGATCGCCAGTATGGCTTCCTCAAGGGTCGTTCTACTGGTGATCTTCTTTCATATCTTACTAACTCTTGGTCATCCTCCTTTCGGGACTTCGATGAGACCTTTTCTATTGCACTAGACATATCGAAGGCCTTCGATAGAGTCTGGTACAAATCTTTAAATTCTAAAGTACCCTCCTTTGGTTTCTATCCCTCCATCTGTGCCTTTGTCTCTAATTTTCTTTCCGGCCATTCCATAGCTGCGGTTGT
Source organism: Paralithodes platypus (assembly GCA_032716605.1). Lineage (NCBI taxonomy): Eukaryota > Metazoa > Arthropoda > Malacostraca > Decapoda > Lithodidae > Paralithodes > Paralithodes platypus. The sequence goes on from CM064525.1 coordinate 41,558,194, forward strand.
GGACGGCCATCTCTTACTTCCTCATCCTATCAACTCCAGTGTTCCTCAGGGCTCTGTCCTATCTCCCATTCTCTTTTTAATTTTCAAAATTATCTTCTCAACTATACCTCCAGTCCCATCCATTCATACGCAGATGACTCTACCTTACACTACTCAATTATTTTTCCTGAACTCCCCAACCAGCAGTCCCTCAAAAACAAACGTAATAAAGGTATGCAACGCTTATCTTCTGATCTAACTACTATTTCCAATTGGGGCAGAGAAAACCTTGTTACCTTGAATGCTTCCAAAACCCAATTTCTTCATCTTACTACCCGTCCAGAACTCCCAGAAGACTATCCCTTACACTTCAACAATACAAAAATCAGTCCTTCATCTTCTCTCAATATTCTTGGTGTCTCTTTTTCTTGTGCTTTCACTTGGAAGGACCATATTACCATTCTTGCTAAGGCAGCTTCCCAGAAGCTGGAGGTGCTCAACCGCCTCAAGGGGTTCTTTACCCCTGCACAGCTTCTTGCTCTGAACAGGAGCACAGTACTTTCTTGTATTAAGTATTTTTCACATGTGTGGGGAGGATCCTCTCACACTGCACTCCTAGACAAAATAGAAAGGAAAGGCTTTTGTATCATAAACTCCCGTCCACTCACCAACTCTCTGCAATCTCTCTCTCTTTAACGTAATTTCGCATCTCTCTTGCTATTCTATCGCTACTACAATATTCAATGTTCCTCCGAGCTTTCCCAGTGTATACCACCTCCTCTACCTAGGGTACGTAGTACCCATCTTGCAGCACAATCCCACCCCTACTCTGTGTAACTCTCCAACCCATGAGTGAAATGTTATTCTCAGTCTTTCTTCTAGTCAACTGCTGAGCTCTGGAACTTGCTCCCAGAATCAGTTTTTCCCTCTTCCTATGACGTAAATTGCTTCAAACTCTGTGTGTCTAGGTATTTTGGCTCGAACGTCCCTTGATTTTGGCCCTGTCACTCTTTCATCTATAGGGGGGGGGAACTCGATGCGGGCAGTTCTACCATTTGTCTCCCTCACATAGAAAAAAAATAGCTAGTACATACGAGCGATAAAACAGGGTATATATACTGTATATGCGCGTTAGGGGAACAAAGCTGAAATGATCGAGGTGATGTCTCATTTCATCGCCCGAGGCGGCAATTAGATAAGGCAACCTTTGACCTTCTCGAGCTGAATCTATTGTTCTATAACTAAAATAGCATACAATTGTATTCTAGACATGCAGTATGTTTAATGTTGTATGCAGTAGATCTGATATACTGTATGTAAGAATTATGACATCTTCATGATGGGTATATTCACGCGTTTAGTTTGCTTGCAAGCGATTTCATTATGGTTTTGCTTGCATATATCTTATTGTTTTCGCGATTAGGTAACTATATGGGTGGCTCAAACTATATAGCTGCATAATACATCAATATACGTAGGTATATTGGATGTAATATATTATTTGTGTCGCCTATATATGGCCGAATATACTGACCTACTTCCATCTATCATTTAGTGTGAGCCGTGGCGGCCTAGGGGGTAAGGTCTTGGAGAGATGATGGCGAGGTTGGATGAGGAACATGGGTTCACCAGTAATGGTGAAGTTTTTGAACAATTTTAGAAATGTTTGATATTTGTTTTTTTTGGTACCGTTCAAGAAGAATACATCGGCCTTATTTACCATGTTTATTTATTTGTTTTGATTAAGGAATATTGTGTTTTATTGTTGTGTATCATGCCTTGAGTGGAGGATTTGTATTAACTTACCCATTATCCATCTTCTGAAGATCCGGCATCAAATCGCTCCATTTATTGGGTGAATCGCGCTTTTACAGTAGGCGAGGGAAATGATGTGGTAAATTGGATACATGATTGGTTTATTGATTGTCATCCTCATATACGTTGATATGTAAGGGGGCAAAAATAGGTTGCCGGTTCTTTTCTTGGTGAGTAACGGGTATGGCGGTTGAGTCAAGCTCGCGCAATTTATTGGGTGAATCGCGTTTTTTTAAAAGCCTGATGTATCCTACAAAACAAGAAAGAGAAGGAGGTCAAGTCGACGGAATGATTTGTTTACGGTCGGGAATTTAATTATTTTCACAGTTATTTTTTGGTGAAATCAGTTTTCAACTCTGCGAAGCAGACGTCCGTCGTCCATCTGGAAACTCCTTCTAGACCGTTCGATGGATTTTCACCAAATTTCACATGTATAAATTATTCATTTGGTCAATGCGAAGGTCAGTCAAAAAGAAATGTTCAATTTAACTCAAAAGTTAAGGTTACAAATTAGGTCAATATTTCATGTGCCTTAGTTTTTACTCAAATTTCTTCATTTTCACTATACAAGTTACTGGTAAGCTCGATATCCTCTTGACAAAATTTTAGATAAATATTCTGAAGGGTAAGGTCAAAGGTCAAGGTCAAATATATATATTTTTTTTACTAGTATTTCTTATATTAACTGTTAGATTTTCAATAGATATGCCATGTATATTCCGAATACTTGGGCCAAGGTCATACAAGAAACTATACAATTCCATATGAAAGGCCAAGTTCACAGATCAAGGTCATATAAAAGGTCAATATGCTAATTTCTTTACTTTTCATGCAAACTTCACAACATTTGGTGATATAGTTTCACTTTAAGTGAAAAGGAAAATAAAACATATTGAGAGATCTCATGAAGGTCAAGGTGAAGGTCAGAGGTCAAGGTTAATTATTCTATTAATATATATGAAACTAATTGATGGGTTTAATGAAATTAGTCATGTTTTTTTTATTTTCCAGGGCAATGTCAATGAACAAAGCAATTTACTCATACATAAAGGTCAAGGTGAAAGGTCAACTTATAGGCTACTATTTAGTTTTAGTTTTTATTCAAATGTCTTCATTTTCATTATACAAGTTACTGGTAACCTTCATATCGTATTGCCTAAATGTTAGCTACATATTCTAAAGGGTAAGGTCAAAGTTCATGGTCGAATGTCACAATAGGTTTTTTACTTGTATTTCTTATACTAACTGTTAGATTCCCACTTGGCTTACCTTGTATATTCGGAATACCTAGGCCAAGGTCATACAAGAAACGATTCAATTCCATATGAAAGGTCAAGGTCACATGTCAAGGTAAAATAAAAGGTCAATATGCTATTTCTTTTACTTTTCATGCAAACTTCACAAAATTTAATGAGATAGTCGCACTTTAAGTGAAAAGGAAAATAATTAATGTTGAGACATATAAAGGTCAAGATAAAGGTCGAAGGTCAAGGTCAACTATTCTATTAATATATATGAAACTAACTGACATGTTTTAATGAAATTAGGCATGCTTATTTGATTTTCATGGGCAATGTCAGTGCAAAAAAAATGTACTCTTACATAAAGATCAAGGTCACAGGTCAAGGTCAAAGGTCAACTTGTATTATCTATTAAACAAGATTACTAACATTTTGGAAAACTGGCTGTGTTATGGCTTATTACTCAAATATATATATATCAAATTCCACATACATATTGTAATAGCTAAGGTCAGAGGTCAAGGTCAAAACAAGAGTATTTATCATTTTCTCTAAACTCCTCCTAGACTGTTTAATGTATTGTCACCAAATTATACAAGCAAATTCAGTTGGTCAATGCGACAACCATCCAAATATATGTATTTTATTTGTAGTCAAATGTCAAAGGTCAAGGTCACAGTACATGATCACTATTTGTAATCATTAAGATTGTATACGAGTTGCACCATATTCATAATGCTAGTTAATACGATAATTGCTGTTAAGCTAACTAAATCCTCGATAAGAAATTTAAGGGCAAAGGTCAAGGTTAAAGGTCGAAATATGATTTTACTAGTATTTCCTATTTAATGTAAGATTCTCATTAGGCATATCATGCATATTCGGAATACCTAAACCAAGGTCATACAAGAATAAACATAATTATTATGCTCTCTCCACTAACCTCCTAAACTCCTTTACTCCTAAACTCGATTAATGAAATTAACAAACACATGTGGCAGTCCGGGAATTCTAACCCAGGACGCTCACACCGAAAATCAACACACATATGCATTGCAACACAAAGACAGTTGAAGAATGCTGCACAAGCCTACGATTTATTATGCAGTTTCGAATCCTGCATACCAATCTTAGCATGTAAAGTCATTCCAACTGCACTATCGGATGCTATGAATATGTGAATGGAAATAGTAATAAATGGAGCGCTTAACCCTAGGGAAGGCCTCTCGCTTAACTACTACTAACTCAGAATTATTATTATGCTCTCTCCACTAACCAACTTTACTCCTAAACTCGATTAATGCAATTAACAAACACATATGCATATTCCATTTGATAGGTCAAGGTCACAGGTCAATGTCAAATATAAGGTCAATATTCTATTTTTTTTACTATTCATGTAAACTTTACAAAATTCGTTAAGACAGTTGTGCTTTAAGGGAAAATTAAAATGTTGAATGTTCAGACATCATGAAGGTCAAAATGAAGGTCAAAGGTCAAGGTCAACTATTCCTTTCATACCTCTGAAACTAACTTATGATCTTTAATGAAATTTAACACACTTATTTGATTTTCTAGGGTTACATCAAAGCAAGCAAAAATATAATCCTACGTAAAGGTCAAGGTCACAGGCCAAGGTCAAAAGTTAACCTTCATCATAATAAAATACTAAATTTTCGAATTGCATTTTACTTAAAAAAAAAAAATATATATATATATATATATATATATATATATATATATATATATATATATATATATATATATATATATATATACTGTATATATAGAGATGACGGGGTTGAGCAGCCATCCTCAGATCAGCACCTTAGCGGTGATCAGGGACAGCCACAAAACCCAAAGGAGAGGACACAGGAACCGACCAGCTTCCCAGGCTGAAATTCCGGAAATAAATAAGTCTACCCCTTTCTCCGGATCCGCCCATGCTCTAATTCCGGAGGAATGGGTGAGTACCCTATTTAATGGACTCCAAGCCCTCACCCATCCTGGGAGCACAAGGTCCTCCAATGACAGCGGCCGGCACAAATCATCATGGCCTATCACAACGCTCCAGCTGGATTTGAACTATAATGAGGCTATGTTTATGCTAATTAAACATCAAGAGCCTTACCAATATCGAGATAAGTGGGAACCACAGCCACCTCTCGATAATACCTCCCCGCAAGAATGGGAATAAGTTAGGTCCAGTGATCAGTATACAAACTATAGCCTGCACAAGAAGAAAAGCTATATTTCAGTATGGACAGAAAATCCTCCATTACGTCACCATTGTGCCCTCTAAAAATAAGTAACCTATATCACGAGATTAAGAATCTCCCTAAGTACCCATTAATATCTTACCTATATTTTAGACTAAGTATTACCTACGCTATAACCATTACAACGACATCCACATGCCCCTATGAAATTAAAATCCAATAAGTTGAACAGTAAAAACAAATTGAACATAGTCTTACATTTCCTAAAGGAAAGTAAGCAAAATACGACTGCCACCTTCTCCTGGAACACCACCAGAAGCGGGCTTACGCATGACTATTAAAGCTTCCCAGACGTCCAGCCAGGACTCACCTTTCCCTGTCCCTGGGAGAAAGGCAGTGCCCCTGACGTCCATCCCGGACCCACCTTCACCTGTACCTGCGAGAGAGGCTGTGCCCCTGACGTCCAACCTTGCAGACTCCGAGTTCACGTCGACATGAACTCGGAGTCTGTAACTCTAGGCTACTTTCATCTTTTACCCTAAGTGTCCCTGAGTATGTTACGTTGTTGGTTATCGTTGTAAGGTAAGGTCAAATATGCGAGTATTCCTTGTTTAATTTCGTCTAGATAAGTGCCTAAGATCTATAGTGAATTTGTATTCATTGTGTAATTAATTAATGTTGATCCGTACAAGTGATTAATTAAGTACGGGATATTGTTGAATTAACGCGTACAGTGTGATCCGTACAGTGATTCTTTGAGTACAAGATAATTGTTATAACTCGTGTTCATCCTTCAGAAACTTAATATTCCCGTATGTTACATACTCATTGTTACACGTATTAATAAGATTGAATACTCTCAGATTTTCCTCCCATGTGTCCATTATTCTGTGTATAAACCAAGTCGAAGTCTAAGTGTATACCGTGAAGTGATTATACCTATAAATCTTCTATATACCTAGAACCTACGCCCAATTTTAGTATTCTTATTATATTCTTATTGCTTGTGATAATTTCAAGCATCTCTTTCCATATTTTCGAAAGTAAAGATCCCCTTACCGTTGAGTTACGAATTATTCCTGAAACTAATCATCGAGTATATCAATTACAGTGAATATTCTAATAATTCACGCTAGTCTGATTATATAATTCTTTCCACACCTCTCTCGGAATTCCGATTGATTTATTCATCAAGTTTACCTAGCATTTGACCTTCAAGTCAAGATCTGTATATTCCTTTAGTAATATAGTCATTATACCTGAATCTAGATAAGAATAAAACGCTACCCGTTCTGCGTTCTCTTAAGAACCTGTTAATCTATTCAGAACTCCTTGCATACCATTGTTGGTAATTCATTAGTGCAACGTCGTCGTGCACAACCACTCTAGATAATAATGTGTTTTATGCTATCTGTCCACATCATTTTATTTGCGTTCTTTCTCATTGATTCTATTTACTCAATTATAATTATCTGAGTAATTGATATACCTTGATACTATCCGTATATCCATTGAGAATCTGAATTCCTATTTGTGTGAACTGATTTCATACACAGACGAAGTTATTATTCGTATCTCGTGTGAAAGAATATTCGCAATAACCCTTATATCGTTAAATTCCAATTTAACTTATCTTTCCTCCCATCTTAAAGTCAACCACCTCACCTTAATTGCCAAGTTAAGATTGCACTTAGATAAACAATTATTTTCCACCCAAGCAGTCGACCTTACCTACAGGTTAGGGCTACCTTGTGACATTTACCTGTGTCTGGCTTAAGAATTTGATGTCTCACCCCCCCCTCCCCCCAACCTTACCCGCGCGGCTGAACGATATTCCCTCAGCTGTTCGTGTACGCGTCATATTACTTCACGCTAGACACTCGACTCTCATATATATTATTATCAATGAACTTATGTCTATGTGTATATCTGTCTGTGTACTTTTGTATATTTCCCAGTTCTGCATAATTATATATAACCAAGTGAATATTATTCTATTTGAGAGCCATTTGGATAACCTCTCTTATCCACTGCCCTTCCATACTAGCTATTCTATATAATAGTGATATATATCTATATAATCTATGATATCAACACCTACAGTATATGGATATCGTCAAACCAGTCCTGGACATAACGTTCGGGAACGAAGACGCATCCAAGATACACACTGTGGTTATGAAACTAGGGAAATATGCAGCTAAAATATCAGGGTATGTGCGTGATAATATGCCAGGGTTAACCTGGGCACAATTCGAGAGCCATGTGAAAATTGCTATCAATCCAGTCCTCGGTCAGACCATTGCAGATCGGAAGTTTCACGAAGTTAAGTATTCGGGAGAATTGGATAACTTGATCAACCAACTGACCCAAATCACCATCACCGCTTTCCCTGAGGAATCTATCGCTCAGAGAAATAACATTTTGTTCAAGGCATTAGTGAGAATTCTGCCGGAACCATTGGCGAACCAGTGGCGGATCATTTTTCCATCATTGAGCCTACAAACTACGACAATGATATGCCTGTCATAAGGCGTATTATGGCTCTGAGGAAAACAAGGGAACAGGACAAGATCGCCGTCATAAGCAAAGTGACAACACACCCATCCACAGTGCCTACAACTGGCCCCACGGCACCCAGAGCCAGTGAACAGGCTGAAGAATGGGCCAGGATTCGCCCTGCAGACTGGAAACCCTGCATGGACAGTGTGTGTTAACCTCACTGAAGAAATCCTTCACAGAGCTTACCAAGAGAAGGACCCGGTCACCTAGCTGGTGGGCCCAAATTCCTTGGATCAAGTCCAAACGAGTAGCTACCATCACGGAGGACGGAGGTGCAGGCATTGGGAACTGCAACGAAGAACAGGATTTTGAAGACCCAGAACCAGTAGTAGATAAAACCAGTGATCTGAATGTTTAAACCCCCCCCCCCCCATTCCCACACACAAATAGTTATCAGAATGCCGGGGGCTCATGAGGGGCCAAACCCAGATAATCTTCTCATTTACAGAAAAATCACTTTGAATGGGGTAAAATTCCGACTTTTAATTGATACGGGTGTTTCCCGTCCATGTCTCTTCTTTCCTTTATTCCGTCAACACCGTAAAGCTTTAGATCAAATTCAGCCTTCTTCCATAGTTTTAGTGAGTGCCAATGATGACATAATTCCAAACTTTGGACAGACCCTTCCATTATATGTTAGCACCTCTGTCCCATACCATAGAACTGATCATTCATTCATGATTTATGATCCCAAAGAGACCAAGTACGATGGATACTTGGGTCTCGATCTGCTCACATCTTTGAGCGCCTCCATTGATTGTGGGAAGAAAACATTGACGTTCCCCCCCCCCCCCCACTCCAACCAAAAAATAAATAAAAAAAATAACCCCAAGAAAGTCATAAAAAACCCTTACCCCACTATGACTCCTAATAGAATAGCCTCTACCACCCAACCAAAACTACTCTCCCCAGCCACACCCAACCTACCAACCAATGACCTCATCCAAACTAACTTGAATCACTCACTCCTACCAATTTCCTCCAATGATCAAGAGAACTTAGATAAACCTACCTCTTGTCTACTCCTGACCACACAAGCTGCCACCTCCAAATTAGTGACACTTCCCCCCCACCATGAAAAATGGGTACCCATTGTGCCCACTTTAACTGGGGATGCAATTATGACACCACCCCTCCAAAGCCCCTTTAATAGGGACTGCCTGACCGTTCCGAACCTTATATCAACTCAACTCAACTATATCAAAATAGCCAATATCTCTGATCAACCTATCACCTTACTCAAAGGCTTGGTCATTGGAGAACTCGAACCTTAGGAGGAAGAACTCTCTGTACCCGCTGACAATCCCTCCCAAATTTCTTTTCCCCTACCTGATATTCCTTCCCACCTAACACCTCTCCAACAATCTGATCTAAAAAACCTAATGACCACATACCAAGACATGTTTGCCACTTTCAACCGAGACGTCGGGAAAACCAACGTACTGCACCATCCTATCCATACTGTAGGACAACCTATCAAGCAACCAATCCGGAGAAAAAACCCAGTTCAAAGGAAAGAGGAGGAAACCAAAGTGATAGATATGCTAACCACTGGCGTTGTGAAGCATTCCACCAGCCCTTGGTCTTCTCCGGTAGTACTTGTCCACAAGAAGGACGGATCCACTCGGTTCTGCATAGACTACAGGGAGCTCAATGACGTCACCATCAAGGACGCTACTCCACTTCCCAGGATAGATGACTCACTCGATTCTTTATTAGGAGCGAAATGGTTCACCACCCTGGACCTCCAGGCAGGATACTGGCAGGTACTAGTCCTCCCCGAACATCAACAGAAAACCGCTTTTGCAACAAGTCAAGGGAGGTTGTACGAATTCACTGTATTACTCTTTGGCCTATGCAACGGCCCGGCCACTTTTTCCAGGTTAATGGAATCTGTACTGCAAGGATTAACCTGTGAAACATGCCTAGCATATTTGGACAACATAATTGTTTTCGGGAAAACCTGGGCAGAACACCTGCAGAGGTTAAAACAAGTATTCCAGAGGATTCGAGAAGCCAACTTGAAACTAAAACCATCAAGATGTACTCTTGCCAAAAAGGAAGTTCACTTTCTAGGACATATAGTATCCGAAAAAGGAAATGTCCCAGACCCTGATAAACTAGATGCCATCAGCCACATAACTCCTCCCACCAATATCAAAGGAGTACGAGCTTTCCTCGGTTTAGCCTCCTAGTACCACAGGTTCGTAAAAAATGTTGCCACCATTGCCAAGCCCCTTCATGACCTCACCAGAAAAGATGAACCATTTTTGTGGACAGAACCATGCCTACAAGCTTTCAGGACCCTAAAAGAACTACTAGTAGCCTCTCCCGTAGTGTCGTTCCCAGACTACAGACAACCTTTCTGCCTATACACGGATGCATCACAATTCGGTATAGGCGCCGTCCTAGGCCAAACGAGAGAAGGGAAGGAACACATAATAGCCTGTGACACAGAACACTAAACCTAGCCGAAATAAATTATCCGGTGACAAAAAGAGAGTGTCTAGGCAATATTTGGGCTCTACAGCACTTTAACCCTTAACTGGCGGCGCGCAACATATGTCGAGTGAAATAAATTTGGACTAAGTGGCGGTGCACAACAGATGTCGAGCGCCATTTTCAGCACATACTGTTGCTGAGAGAGAGAGCTGAGCGGTGGGACGAGCGTAGTAACCTTATGACTGCTCCCCACGACCACCGTGGACATACTGAACTGTATTCTACTTTCCTCCCCCCTTTCTCACTCGCTACACAGGGAATTATGTAAGGAAATTACCTTATTTCAGGGTTTTTGCACTCGTGTTGCACGATCATTGCAAGAGAACCAGTGGTCGTACAAGGATGGTTCGGGTGTCATTGGAAAGCTCTGTTTATGCCCTTTCAGGGATAGATACTTGTTTTACGCTCTGGGTCTTCCTTAGGCATGAAAATGAGCACGGAAACAACCCTATTTAGGGTAAAAAAAAAAACGCTGTGCGGTACGGTCAAATAGACCGCCAAGCCCGCCAATAAGGTGTTAAAGCCTACCTGGCAGGTGTCAAGGTCACCATCATCACGGATCACCACGCCCTCCAATGGCTCCGAAAACCTGACACCAAAAATGCCTTGACATTCAGATGGCGGGAATCATTGGAAGAATTTGATTTCGAAATAGCCTATCACCCTGGAAAACTCCATACCAACGCTGATACTTTATCAAGACTTCCAACCAACTCAGCCCAATACACCTCAACCCAAGACTCTGAGAATCAACCAATATTTGCAATACACCACCAAGATTCTTTAGACCAAGACCAACAAGAACTGCTTAAACAGTTCCAAAGACAAAACAAACCAGACTGGATGCCAAGAAGTATTTTCTCTCAACTCACTAGACGAGGGGATAATTTATTCACCCCCGAGGGAAAAATTGTCATTACACCAAAAGCAGCACTTTCAACCATGCAATCCATCCACATGCACAACGGCATCCATCTAGCACAAAGGAAATTAACTGCTACTTTTCAGCAGGTTTATTGGACCCCTTCCCATTACATAACTACAAAAAGGGTTACCGAAGCCTGCAGAGCATGTGCTTTATGAAAAGATAGAACCCGCACCGCCGGACCTACGGGAAAATTAGTAGCGTCAAAACCTTGGCAACTTCTTGCAGTAGATGTAATGGGATCAATGGAAGGAAACCAAGGCTACAAATGCATCATAACTTTTGTGGACACGTACTCCAAATATGTTATTGCCTGTCCAGCGAAAGAACATTCAGCCATAACAGTTACAGAGGCACTAATCCAACACGTGTTCCCGTACTTTGGATTACCAGAAGCAATCCATTCGGATAATGCACCTGAATTTACCAGTTACATTTGGTCCTAATTATCCCGAATGTGCGGATTCAAAATAAGCCATTCATCCCCATACTGGCCTCAAGGGAACTCCATCTGTGAAAGAAGCCACCGAACGATTGCCAATCAAATCAGAACGAGATTGAAACAAATGAACACCAAAGATTGGCCCAGTCATGTAAAAATAGTCCAATGGGGGATAAATACCTGCCTGAGAGAAGACGGTATATCACCCCATGAATGTGTCTTCGGAGTACCACCCCTGCTCTTACCCCTACGTCATCTAGCTGCCCCTTATGAGCCCTCATCCAACTTCGACCAATCCCTAGTTCACCTCAAAAACCGCCTCCGATAACTGCAATACCTCCAAGACCTCCAGCCTGACGAAACTGCAAAAGTTAGTCCCCACCATGTCGACGATCTTGTCATGGTTGCCCAATTACCAGTGCCATCCAAGCTCAAACCGAGATACCAAGGTCCCTTTGAAATCCTAACTGTACCAAATTGTTACCAGGTTACAATTAACTATCATGGTGAGTCACGCACATACCGTAATAAATATATACGTAGGTTTCAACCCATTGATGAAAATATGATTATGCTTGCAGATCCCAAGGATAAGGACACATTGCCTGCATCTAATGACAAAAACTTAGGATCCTCAGAACCTGTGACCTCTCCTCTTCTTCAACCCATTTCACCTCCACCTTTAACTAAACCAAATCTTCTTGAACAACCTCTTCAAACAAAAGCTAAACCCTCTACAAAACAATATCCACTTTCACTATTTCTACCTTCACACAACATGACCCCTGAATCTACTCCTCCCCCTCCTACCCGAACTGTCTCTGCTTCTTCTCAACCTAACCAAACCATCACTAAGTTGAAGTCAAAACCCCCCATTTCCTCACCTGCCACCAGTTTATCTATTTTTTCTGAATCACCCTGTACTTCACCTACCGCTCCAGTCACCCATAACATCCTCTCCCTTCACCACCAAACTTCCCCTTCACTATCCAAAACGTCATCAACGTTATCACCTTCCACGAATAACCTTCCCACTGTTTCTCAACTCCCTATACCTCTCAATAAACCTCCTGAACCCTCTACATCTTCTTATAAATCACCCATCTTGTCACCTATACCTCCTAAACCCTCTACATCTTGTCATAAATCACCTACCCTGTCACCTAATACTTCCACCTCTTCTACACCTAGCTCTACTTCCTCCTCCCCTGTACATGTAACTATACCACTAAAATCACCTGCTTTATTTCCACCTATCTCTAATCCTATATGTACAAGGTCTGGCCGACGTGTGACACCACCTAAGAGATGGGCACCTACTTTCAAGCCGACATACAAGCAGCGGGCTCCCCCAAAAGCCCCCACCTTGTCACTTGAAAAGGTCCCCGCCAAACCTAGTGCGAGGTTAACTCCTCAACCTGCTTCTCCAGCCATTACCAGAGAGGCCACCCCCCAGCTCAACAGGTCCCTCCCACCTAGGCCAAACACTCCTGTCCAACCAGGTCTAGACAATACTCCAGCATCTCCTCCAGCAACCACAACTCCTACTGACCCTGCCTCCATCATGATGGTTAACAGCGTGTTGGTGTCCTCCGAAAACGGCACAAAAGTACTCTGGTCTCCTGCCCATCTGCTCTTCGTAGCCAAAGCATCACAGACTCCACTTCAATTGACAATGGCTATTGACACCCCCAAACCGGTCGACATCCCTACAACCCTCTGGTGTCTTACTCTGCAGAATCTGACACCCACTCTCGCTACCTCAACCGTCAGGACATACAACTTTAGATCTCGTAGTCCAGATTTTGTCTTGGACGAAGGTGGTGACATGACGGGGTTGAGCAGCCACCCTCAGATCAACACCCTAGCGGTGTTCAGGGACAGCCACAAAACCCAAAGGAGAGGACACAGGGACCGACTAGCTTCCCAAGCCTTAATTCCTGAAATAAATAAGTCTACCCCTTTCTCCGGATCCGCCCATGCTCTAATTCCGGAGGAGTACAAAGGAAATCAAGCAACAACAGTTCTAGTGACCCTTCTAGGCTGTTTGTCCTCCAAAACACTGAGGATCAAGTGGCCAAACAGTGGTTTAGATTTACATATATTTACATAGATACACTGGCCACACAGACCTTACGATCCAAACGAGGTGGTCAGGACTTAATTCTAGTAGAAATGGCATATCCGATAGAAAAGAAAAGTTGAAGGAAAGGATAGAAAAGAAGAAGGCTCTCTCCCCACCCTCCGTTCCCTCCGGCAATTGCCGTACATGAAAAAGTTGGAAGTGATTAACCTTGCTGGGCTTCGAAATCCCCAGAAGGAATTTACAGGAAAGATTGGAAAAAAAGAAAGGGAAAACAAGAAAGGGAAAACAAAAAAGAAATTAAAAAATCATGCAACCCTTCGCCTTAGCAGCATCCAACCCATCACCCTTAGTAGTATGTACATATTTAGTGATGTTTATTATTCTTATTTTTTATTTGTGTATTTTTTTTTTCTTTTCTAACGCTCTCTTCAGCTGAACAAATAATAACGGTGATAATTACTGCCTACTCCATACCAATTTTTCTGTGGTATGAGTCTAGATTTTTCTTAAATGTATCTATAGAGGAACTGTCTATTACTTTATTTGGAAGTTTGTTCCACTCATCAATTACACTGTGGGTGAAGACATTTTTTGTTGTATCTAAATTCGATCTCTGACCTAATTTTAAATTGTTTCCTCTTGTAGATGTGTCTTCGGCTTTTTTGAATAACTTAACTAGATTAATGTTACTGAATCCTTTAAGAATTTTAAAACACTCTATCAATTGGCCTCTCATCCTTCGTTTCTTAAGTGAAAATAGATCAAGTTCTCTCAGTCTTTCATCATATGATTTATTTCTCAATGAAGGGATTAGCTTAGTGGCTCGCCTTTGCACAGATTCCAATTTTTAAACATCCTTTATGAGGTGAGGTGACCAAAACTGCACAGCATATTCGAGGTGCGGTCTCACCATACTGTTGTATAAGGGCAAAACTATATCTTTGCTGTGATAGTGGAAGTTTCTTCTGATGAAACCTAGTGCCCTGTTTGCTTTGTTTGCAGCCACTGTGCATTGATTGGAAGATTTTAAGTTTTCGTTTATCAGCACTCCCAAGTCTTTTATTTGTGTTACATTTTTATCTTTTCTTCATTCATGAAGTATTCATATTTATTGTTTTTAGAACCTATATGCAATATCTGACATTTATTTACATTAAACGGCATTTTCCACTTCTCCGACCATTCTGTGAGTTTATTTAAATCAGCTTGAAGGTGTATTCTATCACTTTCGGAAATGATTGCATTAGCTATCTTCGTGTCATCCGCGAATTTGGAAATTAAATTATTTATGCCATTATCTAGATCATTGATATATATTATGAACAACACTGGTCCCAATACTGAGCCTTGGGGGACTCCACTAGTTACTTGGCTCCATGTTGATTCCACACCGTTGATAACTACTCTTTGCTTTCTTTCACTTAGCCAGTTTTTAATCCAATCATACATTTTGCCCTGTATTCCTATGTCTCTTATTTTCTGTAATAATATATCGTGCTGGACCTTGTCGAAGGCTTTTTGAAAGTCTAGATACACTATGTCGAGGCTTTTGGTGAAGTCATTTAGTTTGTATAGGCTGTCATAAAATTCTATTAAATTAGTTAGGCATGATCTCTTTGTTCTGAATCCGTGTTGACTATTGTTAACCCTTAATTAGCGGCTCACCACATAAGTCGAGTTAAATAAAGCTGGACTATGTGGCGGCGCTCGACATAACTCGAGTGGCAATTTCAGCACGTAATGTTGCTGAGAGAGAGAGACAAGTGGTGGCAGGAGACTAGCGAGCGTATGACTGCTCCAGACCACCGCGGCGAACCTACTGACATGAATCTCAGCTCCCTCCTCCCTCTCTCACTCGCTACATACTGAATTATATGGGGAAAGTACCGAATTACATGCTTTTTGCACTCGCGTTGCACGGTTATTGCAAGAAAACTAGCCATCAT
Organism: Paralithodes platypus; assembly: GCA_032716605.1. Lineage (NCBI taxonomy): Eukaryota > Metazoa > Arthropoda > Malacostraca > Decapoda > Lithodidae > Paralithodes > Paralithodes platypus. The sequence goes on from CM064525.1 coordinate 41,573,911, forward strand.
AAAAGGATCGTTATGGTGTCATTCGAAAGCTCTGTTTATGCCCTTTCAGGGATAGGTACTTGTTTTACGTTCTGGGTCTTATTTAGGCATGAAAATGATCACGTAAAGAGCCCTATTTTGGCTAAAAACACCCCGCTGGGCGGTACATATAAATAAACCGCATAGGCCGCTCGTAAGGTGTTAATAAGGTTATTGTTCTCAAGGAATAATACGATTTTATCCCTTATGATTGATTCACACATTTTTCCAATTACGGAAGTTAAGCTAATCGGCCTATAGTTATTTGGTAGTATTTTGTCACCATTTTTAAATATCGGTGTTATATTAGCGGTCTTCCAGTCGGTGGGTACATGTCCTTGTTTAAGTGACATATTTAGTATTATGGTTAGTGCCCCTGCAACTTCTTCTTTGACTAATTTAAGAATTTTAGGGATAAACATGTCCGGCCCAGGTGATTTATTGACATGAAGTGAGTCGATTTTTGTAATTACTTCTGACTGGGTAATAATAAAATCTTGAAGAACATAGTTACATGTTTGATTATTTTCTTGTGGCACGTTTTGGTTACTGGCAGTATTAAATACAGAAGAAAAGTGTTGATTAAGAGTAGCAGCTATGTCCCTGCTATCTGATTCTAATTCACCTTGATTATTTAGTATCGGACCGATGCCACTTTTAATTTGTGTGTTGCTATTTATATATCTATAAAATTGTTTTGAATTAGATTTGCTCGCATGTGCGATTTTAATTTCGTAATCCCTCTTTGCAGATTTAATTAGCGATTTAACTTTTCTTCTCGCAACCGAGTATTGATTTTGGATGGTAATATTATCTGTATCGATTTTTAATTTGTATAGACGATTTCTTTCACTAATTGCTCTACTAATATTGTTATTGTACCATAGGGGTTAATTTATACTTTTATTGTGTCGTTTACGCATAGGGATATATTTATTTTGGGCAGTAAAGAAAAGATCTTTGAATGTTATCCAAGCTTCTTCGGTACTAGAGAGACTATTTATGCGTGTATGGATATCGTTTATCTCTTTTCTTAGTCCGCTAATATCAGCTTTGTCGTAGTCAGGTATGAATGTTTCACTAATAGTGGTGGTGTGAGTCATGTTGATCTGGAACCTGATGCTATTATGATCACATCCACTTAACTGTTCACCAACTTGTAAGTTTGACGTTATGTATTCGTGAGTTGTGATAACTAAATTTAATATATTGTTAACCCTAGTGGGGGTCTGAACTAATTGATACAGGAAATTATCGTTCATAAATTCTATCATTCTTTCAGATGCCTTTCCCGATCCGATTTTATCATGCCATATAATATTAGGTAGGTTAAAGTCGGTAGGTAAAGTCTTTCGCATTTAATGTTTTTGTTAGGGAATTGTAAAGTGATATATCCTCTTCGTTATTTATCGTTGGGCGTCTATATGCAACTACAATATTCATGTCGGTATACTTGTTGCTTATTTTTACGCATAATAGTTCGGAATTATTTGAAGGAATAGGTATTTCTATTGAATTAATAGATTCTTTGACGTATAGCATAACACCTCCTCCTCTTTTGATAACCTATCTTTATGGTAGATTTTGTACGAGTTAATTTGATATTCATGCATAAAATCTATATTATTGAAATCTAGAAACGTTTCGGTTATCGCAATTATATGGATTTCTTCGTTTAATAACATAAGTTTCAGTTCATTTATTTTGTTTTGTAAACTCCTAGCATTGAGATATAGTACATTGATCGTTTCATGAGAGGCCTTTATTTTAGTCTGAGTGTATTTTTTCAGCGGAGTCAGCTGTTGAGAGATTAGATTTTTTTTTTATTAGACCTTAGACTGATGGTGCGGGGTGAAGGAACCGGATTCGATACCTTCCCGACACCTGGGTGTACCTGGGCGGGTGAGAAGGTGGTTGACCTAATTTGGTTAACTTGACCGACTCCCTGAGCCTTTTGTTTACGTGGGGTAGGTTTGGGGGGAGAGGGAGGGAGGTAGGGGGAGGAGCATGAGCAGCTGGGGGTGTTGGGGGGTGGACAGGTCAGGTTCGGGGAAGAGAATGGGGGGTTGGTAGTAGGGGTGGGTGCGGGGAAGCTATGGGGGGAGGAGGGAGTTGAGAAGGGGGCAGGAATGAGGGGGTGGAGTAGATTTGTCGTGCTATGAGTGGAGAGGGGTGAGAGAGGGGGGAAGGGGGGAGGCAGGGAGCAAGGGAAGGGAGATGATAAGATCTGGGCGAGAGAGGCTTGGGTTGAAGGGGAGGAGGATTTAAGGAGATTATCCTTCCTCTCATGGTACTTGAACAGTTCCTCGTGTATTTGGTATAAATACCACGAGGTACCAAGATATGAAAGATGGATGATAGAGTGGGTAAGGGAACATTGGAAAGGGAATTACTGCCCTGGAACTAATGTCCGTGGCAGGATTAGGAAGTTAGTAGGGGACAGATGGGTTAGTAACTGAGGGGGGGATAAAATAAAGTTATTCATATACAAACGCAGTCTGTCGTGGGTTTGATGCGAGATATTTGTCTAGGCGGAGTTTAAATGAATCAACGGTGCTGCAGTCTATAACCTCTCGGGGAAGCCCATTCCACAAGTTGACAACTCGATTGAAGAAGAAATTCTTGGATTCGTGCGAGTTAAAAGATTTACCAATAATTTTGCAACCGTTTCCCCGCGTGTAATTAGATTGGTCGATAGTGAAGTACTTACTACAGTTCACATTGTCGATGCCTTTGATGATTTTGAACACTTGAATTAAGTCACCTCTTAATCTGCGCTGGGTTAAAGGAAATAGATTTAATTCTCTAAGACGCTCTTCGTATGGTTTGTTCTTTTATTTAGGCTAGGTATCATTATGGTAACTCTACGTTGAACTCGCTCTAGCTTGTTTATATCTTTTTGGTAATAAGGGCACCAGGATTGAACGCAGTGTTCCAGAAGAGGGCTGACTAAGGAATTGTAAAGGGTTAGGATAACTTCTTTGGATTTATGCTCAAATGACCTGCCTATAAAGCCAATTATTTTGTTTGCCTTCTTAACAACTTCTGAACATTGTTGACTCGGTTTTAGGTTACTCGATATTGTTACTCCCAGATCGGTTTCTCCGTTTACATTCTTAAGCTGAGTGCCATTCATCGAATAGTTTGCTTTCTCATTTATGTATCCGATATGTAGTACTTTACATTTATCCGCATTGAAACTCATTTGCCAAATTTGGGCCCAACATGACAATTTATCTAGATTGTGTTGCATATCGTCAACTTGTTCTTTTGAGAGTACTCTATTTGCAATTTTTGTATCGTCAGCAAATTTTGAGATTGTACAGGTGAGACCCTCATTATGTCATTGATGTAAATTAGAAAGAGAATTGGTCCTAGTACTGATCCCTGGGGTACCCCGCTACTTACATTGGTCCATTTAGATGCCTTACCGTTTATGACTACTCTTTGCTTTCTGTCGCTGAGCCAATTTTCTATCCATGGGAGAGTGCCCATTGAAAGGAGTTCGAGCCCTGACCAATCCTGGGAACCCCAGCTCCTCCAATGACAGCGGCCGGCACAAAACAACACGGCCTATCACAACGCTCCAGCTGGATTTGAACTATAATGAGGCCATGTTTATGAGATAAGTGGGAACCTCAGCCACCTCTCGATAATACTTCCCTGCAAGAATGGGAATAAGTTAGGTCGAGTGATCAGTATAAAAATTATAGCCTGCACAAGAAGAAAAGCTATATTTCAGTATGGACAGAAAATCCTCCATTACGTCACCATTGTGCCCTCTAAAAATAAGTAACCTATATCACGAGATTGAGCATCTCCCTATGAACCCATTAATATCTGACCTGTATTTTAAGATTAAGTATTACATTCGCTATAACCATTATAACGATATCCACATGCCCTTTTGAAATTGAAATCCAGTAAGTTGAACAGTTAAAATAAGTTGAACATAGTCTTACTTTTCCTGAAGGAAAGTAAGCAAAATACGACTGCCACCTTCTCCTGGAACACCACCAGAAGCGGGCTTACGCATGACTATTAATTAAAGCTTCCCAGATGTCCAGCCAGGACTCACCTTCCCGTCCCTGGGAGAAAGGCAGTGCCCCTGATGTCCATCCCGGACCCACCTTCACCTGTACCTGCGAGAGAGGCTGTGCCCCTGACGTCCAGCCCTCCAGACTCCGAGTTCAAAGTCGACCAGACTCTGACTTTAGGCTACTTTCATCTTTTACCCTAAGTGTCCCTGACTGTGTTACGTTGTTGGTTATCGTTGTAAGGTAAGGTAAAATATGCGAGTATTCCTTATTTAATTTCGTCTAGATCTGTGCCTAAGATCTATAGTGAATTTGTGTTCTATCTATCTATTGCCTGACACCGTGATCCCCGAAGGGGTGGCCACGAACGAACCGCCCCAATGCACCTCTGTCCCCAGTCAGTCGACGCCCCTGCCCCCAACCAGCACCGCCTTCGTTCATGTACTTCCTCACTCCATCCTTCCACCTCTCATTCAGTCTACCTCTCCCTCTCTGTCCCTCCACCTCGCTCTCATACACCCTCTTAGTCATTCTCTCGCTTTCCATACGTTCCATATGGCCGAACCATCTCAAGTTGTTCCTTTTCACACTTTCCAGCACATCTACCTCCACACCACACCACCTTCTTACTGCCTCATTAGTCTGTCTATCCCTCCATGTAACTCCGCACGCACTCCTTAAGTAATTCATTTCCACTGCTCTCACTCTTGGTCTGAGTCTCTCAACCAACGTCCATGCTTCGCTTCCGTAAGTCAGTGTCGGGATTACCACACTGTCATGCAAGGACTTCTTCACTTCCATATTGACCACCCTATTTCTTGTTACTGCTTTTAGCGTTCCTACAACCCTCTTCCCCTGTTGTACCCTCTCCCGCACTTATTCATCCATAGTCCCATCTTTACTCAACACACTGCCCAGATACTTAAAAGAGTTGACGATCTCCATAGCCTGACCGTTCAGCTTCACCTCACACTCTGTGACTTCACCCCTTTCGAAGACCATATCCTTGCTCTTCCCCGCATTTACCTTCAAATTCCGTTTTTCGCACACTGTTCCAAACTCATTTACCAGACCCTGCAACTCCCATTCATTATCACTCATCAGAACTGTATCATCCGCAAACAGCAGAATAGGTAGCTTCCACTCAATTCCCTCCCTTTTCAGCGATATACCAACATCCACTGCTCTTGATAGTATTTCTTTCATGACTCCATCCATATATACAGTAAACAACCACGGGGACATCACACACCCCTGTTTCAAACCAACATTCAGGTCAAAGAACTCGCTCTGCTCACTCTCCACACGTACTGCTGCCTTTGCACCCTCATACATGCTCTTCACTGCTTTCAGCAACTTGCCCTCTACTCCGTATATTCTAAGTACTTTCCACAAACCTTCTCTATCCACTCTGTCATAGGCCTTCTCCAAGTCCATAAAGGCAACATACACCTTTTGTTTCTTCTCCAGATACTTCTCCACAACACAATTCAGGGTAAAAATCTGATCTACACATCCTCTTCCCTTCCTAAAATCTAGCTGCTCGTCGCCTATCCATTTTTCCGTTCTCACTCTCACTCTCTCAATCACTACCCTACTGTATACCTTCCCTACTACGCTTAGAAGTCATATTCCTCAGTGGTTACCACACACTCCCCTTTCCCCTTTGCCCTTATATAGGGGGACTATTATGCCAGTCTTCCAGTCATCGGGTGCACTCCCCTTCTCCCATGCTAGCTTGCACATTTTCCATACCCATTCTATCACTATCTCACCACCATACCTCAACATTTCTCCACACACTCCATCTCTTCCTGGTGCTTTCCCCAACTTCACTCTTTTCATGGCTTCCCACACTTCTGACCTCCTCCTCCACTACTTCTCTGCTTCTCCCTCCCATACCATATCCAGCTATGTTTGCTGGCTCTTCATTCCTTACATTTAGCAACTCACTGAAGTACTCCCTCCATCTTTCGACTCCCTCTTGCTTCTCGGCTAGCATTGTCCCATTCTTATCTTTCACACCCTTACTGTTTCCCTTGCTACCTTCCCTAACTTTCTTGACTTCTTTCCAGAACAGTTTCTTACTCTCCCTCCATTTTACACTCAGATTCCTTCCAAATTCCTCATCTACTCTTCTCTTACTTTCCTTCACTACTCTCTTCACCACCCTCTTACTCTCCACGTACCTCGCTCGTTTCTGTCTCTCGGAATCTTCATTCCCTCTACTACCCAGCCACTCTCTATATGCTTTCTTCTTTTCTTCCACAGATATTTTTACCTCTTCTGTCCACCATGCTATACCATTCACTCCCCTCCCTCATCTCCTCACTCCACACGTGTAATTAATTAATGTTGATCCGTACAAGTTAATAATTAACCCTTGTCTATCGGGGCCCGACTTAAGTCCGTATAGAAAAATTTGGACTATGTGGCGGGGCCCGACTTAAGTCTGTGTGCAATTTTGGCGCAATATTGGCTCTGAGAGTGAGACGAGCGACAGGAGCAGCCTGGGTTACCTCATGACCGCTCGCCACGGCCGCCGCAATCGTTGCAAGACAACCAGTGATCGTAGAAGGATGGTTCGGGTGTCATTGGAAAGCTCAACTGACGCCCTTTCAGGGATACATACTTGTATTACGCTCTGGGTCTTGTTTATGCATGAAAAAGAGCACAGAAACAACCCCATTTATGGTAAAAACCCCCCGCTGGGCGGCACAATGAAATATACTCCACCACCCGCTCTTTGAGTGTTAAGTACGAGATATTATTGAATTAACGCGTACAGTGTGATCCGTACAGTGATTCTTTGAGTACAAGATAATTATTATAACTCGTGTTCATCCTTCAGAAACTGAATATTCCCGTATGTTACATACTCATTACTACACGTATTAATAAGATTGAATACTCTCAGATTTTCCTCCCATGTGTCCATTATTCTGTGTATAAACCAAGTCGAAGTCTAAGTGTATACCGTGAAGTGATTATACCTATTAATCTTCTATATACCTAGAACCTACGCCCAATTTTAGTATTCTTATTATATTATTATTGCTTGTGATAATTTAAAGTATCGCTTTCCATATTTTCGAAAGTAAAGATCCCCTTACCGTTGAGCTACGAATTTTTCCTTAAACTAATCATCGAGTATATCAGTTACAGTGAATATTCTAATAAATCACGCTAGTCAATTATATAATTCTTTCCACATCTCTCTAGCAATTCCGATTGATTTATTCATCAAGTTTACCTAGCATTTGACCTTCAAGTCAAGATCTCTATATTCCTTTAGTAATATATTCATTATACCTGAATCTAGGTAAGAATACAACGCTAACCATTCTGCATTCTTTTAGGAACCTGTTTATCTATTCAGAACTCCTTGCATACCATTGTTGGTAATTATTACTGGAAATTCATCGTGCACAATCTCCTCGATAGTAACTTGTTTCACGCTATTTGTCCACGTCATTTTATTTGCGTTATTTCTCATTGATTCTATTTACTCAATTATAATTATCTGAGTAATTGATATACCTTGATACTATCCGTATATCCATTGAGAATCTGAATTCCTAATCGTGTGAATTTATATCATATACAGACGAAGTTATTATTCGTATCTCATGTGAAAGAATATTCGCAATAACCCTAATATGGTTAAAATCCAATTTAACTTATCTTTTCTCCCATCTTAAAGTCAACAGCCTCACCTCTATCGCCAAGTTAAGATTGCACTTAGATAATTAATTATGTTCCACCCAAGCAGTCGACCTGACCTACAGGTTAGGGCTACCTTGTGACATTTACCTGTGTGCACTTAACCCACTGAGCCCCAGCTAGTTATAAATAAATGTACCCCAGGGACCAGCAGGTTTTGAAAACAAAAACATTTCCAGAAACACTAGCGAATGGGTTAGGAATGAAGGAAAAACCACTAAAAAAACGATCAAAAGGGTCAAAAAGGGGGCCTACGGAGCCCTCGAAAGTCGATTTTACAAGAGTAAAAAATTGAAGGCAATAACCCCCCAAAAACATGTTTTTGTGCGTTCACGCGCACGCGGTTGGACTTTGAGAGTTTTCAACCATCGGCATGGTTGTGTGGGATACTTACACAGTTCCCATACAAGTCTGAGCTCTCTAGGTGCCATAGGACCGGAGTAATTAACACTGAAGCAACGTATGTGACGCTGGGGTTTAGTGTTGCATACATTGCCGACGCACTGTTTGCGTCGCTGGGGCTAAGTGGGTTAAGGATTTGTTGTCTCGCCCCCTCTCCCCCCAACCTTACCCGCGCGGCTGAACGATATTTCCTCAGCTGTTCGTGTACGTGTCATATTACTTTACGCTAGACACTCGACTCTTATATATATTATAATCAATGAACTTATGTCTATGTGTATATCTGTCTGTGTACTTTTGTATATTTCCCAGTTCTGCACATATTTAACCAAGTGAACAATATTCTATTTGAGAGCCATTTGGATAACCTCTCTTATCCACTGCCATTCCATACTAGCTATTCTAAATAATAGTGGTGTATAGGGCCCATATTTAATCCTTATGCAGTGTAATTTACCCTGTGTATTTATTATGTTCTGGTTGCCTGATTGAGTATATAATTGTCATATTCACTACGCTCGATGTGTTCCTGTCGAGCAATATTCCAAGTCTAGATATCCAAAACCTGGATGGTCATTAGATATTACTGAAGCCAGTTGGATTACAACCCGGCATAACATATATATATATATATACTATAATACCTAAGGTTAAAGGTCAAGGTCAAAGAGCAAAAGAAGAGTGTTAATAATTTTCTCTAAACACTTCCTAGACTGTTTAACCCATTGTGTACCGGTGACGTCTTTTGTATTGTATTCTAGCTATAATTATAGAATTTTGTGGAGCTTATGAGGGATCTGTGGTAGTAAAAAGGGTTAATCAAGATAATTGAAAGCCTGTTAATTTTATGGAGGTCCTTCATAAACTAAATAAAATCGTCTTAATATCCAGTATGAAATGAAACCAACAGAACTGTACTGCACGGGTTACGTATCGTCACCAATTTTGTCTGGCAAATTCGGTTGGTAAATGCAACGATTGTCCAAATATTGTGCTTTTATTATTCAAAGGTCAAGGTGAATGGTGAAGGTCACAGATTATGGTTACTATTTTTTTCTTATAAATATTTTAAATTTGAATTACACCATATTCAAAATGCTACAAAATAGTGTTACGCAGACCTTATTATAGATATAAATATTCCAATGGTTAAGATTCAATGTGATCATAAATGTAATTATATATATATATATATATACTCCCAGGCGGACATGACCCACCAACAGTCAGGACGAGTGTCCATGCTTTAATCCACTGCACACAAGTATCCTCTATCACGCCGTGGTATAGTGGATTAAAGTATGGGCACTTGTTCTAACTGTCGGTGGTACAAGCCCAGCTGCAAGTATAAAACATTTAGTAGCTCATGTGTATTTTCGATATATATATATATATATATATATATATATATATATATATATATATATATATATATATACTGTATATAAACCCATTTTACCTAAGAGATTAAATACTACTTGCAGAATTATAGGTCGCAGAGTTGCGTATGCATTTTTTTTTTTTGGTAATGCGAAAACTGCACACCTACTTTATTGTCTATAAAGAAATTCCTCCATGCGGATTATAATGAGAAAAATATGGCGAGTCTATTGGTCCCTAGTTTCGCTAATAAATTGTTTCTAATAGCGCCGATGTAGTGTCCTTGAACATGATTGATTTATTTTATTTCTACAAACTCATGTCCTTGTATTCATACGAATATGAAATGCTCTATGAAGATTTCATATTCTGTGATTACAAGAACATGAGTTTGTATTTAGATTGGTATTGTATTTTGTATATATTATAAGGGATACATACCTAATATATATTATACATTATTTGCATATGTACAGATATATGAAAATATTAAGGAACATAATTACATTATTATTTTAAATATTATAAGCAAGGTGTACATATAGAAATGAAATGTACATCATGTTGATATGTACAGATATATGAAATTATATCATTAACAATTTAATATTATATTTTATATATTATAAACAAGACCTATTCAAAATATATAATAAATTATGTGGATATGAACCGATTTATGAAATGAACATTGAGTTGAACATTCATTAATATTTTGTCATTATGTGGAAAAAATAAATACTTATAATTACACTTTATAATATTGTACACTCAGTTGTATAGAATAGAATTCCGTGACGTAATCGTAGGCCAGGTAGGTTGGTAGGTAGGTAGGTAGGCAGGCAGGCAGGCCGACACTCAAAGTTCTTGACAGTGTGGTAGTCCCTAAAGCCGGCCCTCAGGCAAAGCCCAACGTTGCACTCGTTGCAAAGGGAGGTGACTTTGGACGTTCTCTTGGGTTTCCTGGTGGTGCTCGCACAGTCGTAGCATGTTATTTACTTCTTCTGATAGCCAGCTCCCGTTTTGGTGTGCTATGGGAAGTGTCGCTGATGGCCTTTCTGTATTTGATAAGGTTGATTGACATGGCGCCTACCCTTAGTAGTTGAAGTGGGCACACCATGATCCTACAGAGGCTGAAAAGCGACATTGTAGACAAATTCCCTGAACTTTGTTTTTTTGTTCGGGGCTATATCTTTCTTCACCAGCCACATATTGAAGTAGTTGAGCATCATGATGTCGTCTTAGTGAAGGATTAACTTTTGGTACCACTTTACAGTCTTCCTAAAGCACCCGTCACACCTAGCCGATTTTAGGCCAAGACTGTCCGCGACCTAAGGGTCGTGGACAGTCTTGGTCTACGTCGCCGCGCATCATGGGCCATCGCCAACATAACAAACAGGTCGGGATGGGTCTTCACATACCCCCTCAAAAGTTCTACATGCACAACATTGAAAATCAAGTCGGCGTGGAGTGAGGTAAAAAAATGGGACGGGAAGGGGACGGGAGGCTGATGGCGTGTGACGGCGCTTGACGGGAAAAGGTAGGCATCAGTGCGGCGGCACATGGCACCATAAATGAGGTCTGCGTCAGGCGGCGTCACCATAACAATCTGCGGGGATCAGCGGCGGCTTGCGGCGACCCAACGATGCCCTAATAATGAAGCAGATAAGTGAAACAATCGTTCAAATGGTGATGCAAGCATGAAATTTGGTACAGGTATTCTTCAAACGCAAAAATTCACGCAAAAATTCAATATGGCGACCATTTTTCAAGATGGCCGACACATCTGACTGAGCCCTACTGTTATGGGTCAGTTAATTGAAAGAAAAAAAGACATGAATACTGTCCAATCCATTTTTTTTTGGCTCTACCGTGGTAAGTGAAAGTAATTTTGTCCAAAGCAGTTGCATATTAGACTTTAACTAAGATGGCGTCCAAGATGGCCGCCATTAACCAGAGGAGGCCGGATTTTTTTGGCGATGTTCGGTAGTGTTTATGGCTTAATAGCTAATCAAAGAATAAAGATAGAGAAATGAGTCATAAACCACGTGAGAGAGGTCACTTTCAGCTTTTGTCTCGTAAAAAAATTCAGCTCCATAGGCCCAGTAGTTACTGAGATATTGCTTGTTTTCGTGAGGTAACTTTTCCGTGATTTTCCGTGTTTACGCACCTTTGCCATAGTGAAATTTCCTTAAACCCATTGTGTTGACATCACGGTAGTTTCGGTGATATTGGAACTCGGTGAAAATTACCGCAAAAGTACCGTGACGTCATACAAGTAAATAGCAGCCATCAGCAGGCTATTTAAAGGCTATTTAAAGCCGTGCTATTTGAGTAGTGTATCGGCCTTCTGGGGTTAAAGACAAATTTTGTGATATCTTGGCTATTAGTAGAGCTAGACAAATGATTTTTTCATCTAATCCTACATTTTTGAGGTCAGAGAATTAGACAGACTTGTCACATTATTAACTCATCAGGGTCATAAGTAACTAGACAAAGTAAAGGAAGATTATATCGTAGGAAACGGCCTAATTCACACCATTTATACATATCCATTGAGTAAAAATACCATAGAATCAAAGACTCACACCTCACATTTGCAAGTGATTTACAGCCACATTTGGTCAGCTGTTCGCAACTCTTGGCTATGGGGGAGTTGGCTGTCCAGAAGACGTGCCATTCTTCACCAACCTTCTGCCATCCCCAGTCAGCAGGACTCTCTGCTTCTGGTTGACACTGGGTTGCTTGGGCCCAAACACAACCAGCCTGGAAGGCAGCTAGTCTAGTGTGCTGAAGCAGAGCTGCTCTTGTTGGTGGAATGGCCTCATAAGGCCTCTGTTTTCTGGCAAACATATCAAGCCTGGCCTCATCCACAGTGGTAGCAGTGCTGGACCTGTCATACAGGTCATATGACAAACCTCTCCAGTATCTCCAGGTCACCATCTTCCACTGTAAGAGGGTACTGGCTCAGCTTGGAGAAGAAAGGGGAGGCCTCTGGACAAACATCCCATGTCTGCCAGGCAGTTTTCTTTCCCTTGTTACGGAAGGCTGAAACAGTGTCATACCCTGTGAAGGCATGAAAGAATAACATGCCTTTAGCCTTCTCCTGCCCCATACAGCGATACAGGCCATGCACACTGATCCAGCGCCGGCTTTGACCGTGACCAAATGCCACCCATAACTGCTCTAGCCCCAAACTCTGAAGGGCTGGAAAGGCACTCACTGCAATGACCACAACATCTGTATCATTTGCCTTGACCATGACGGCTTTGCTCCCATGTTCTACAGCATATTTGGCATGCACAAAGATGCGGCTGTCAGCTTCCTCATGAGAGCACTTGTCCAGTCCTTGAAGACCAGTTTCATGAGTGCTGAGGACTGCAGATCCCTTTGTGACAATTATCAAGTTTGGTGCAGACATTTGGGCAACCCTGTCTGCCAGGAACTGGAACAACTCCGTCTTGTTGTCATTATGCCTAAGGAAGTTACGCCAATTGGATGGAATGCTGTTCTTGTTTGTCACCTTGCGTCTTCCTCCCTGGCCACGTTGAGACCTGGTCTCGGCTTTGAGGCTGGATGGGTTGTACACATCAAAGACAAGATGTGTTGTCTTGTACTTCGTAGCATAGCTGTGAATAAATGGCAGGAAGTCCAGAGTTGCATAGCCCTCAAAGGTCTTTCCTCTCTTTGGTGGCAAGACATGGACCAAAGCAGACCCATCTACAATCAGGACATCGGTCTCTGGTTCTTCGTCTGTTGATGTAACATGAGTCTCCAAGATAGAGGTCAGTTGAGACTTCTGGCAAGTGTACAGCCTTCCACCCTCACTCAGTGCAGCTGGGAATGCCTGATTCTCATGCTGGAAGAACTCCTGCAGATCACACTGTCTGCTCTGGCAGGAGATGAACAGCTTTGAGAAGAGCTTGTAGTCCTCCTTCAGAAGCTTCTGCTTTGAGTGCTTAATAGGAGCAGATTCTTGCCTGAAGAAGTCAGTTTTGTTCCTCTTGATTGACTCATAGAAGGAAACTAGATTATTTGCTAAGGCTTCAGAAAAGTCCTGGAATTTAGTTTGGCATCTCTCCAAGTGAATCTGCAGAAGTTCCACTGAGCTGGGGTGATCTATGTCTTTGTTGTCAATAGAATACAGCTCTTGACTGTCATCCTGGAAAGGACTGCCCAACTCTTGCAAAGTCAGAGACAGCTTATTGACTCTTTCCAGGAAAGTCAGCTGTGCCTGCGGTGTTTGCTCGTGGTGAGCTGTGTGTTCATCATAGCTAGTTCGTCGTTGCTTTGCATGATTGTCTTCAGACTCACTACTTTGACGATTAAGTGTTGTTAAACAACAACCGGCATTTGACATTGTTTTTTAACTGATTTCTTCTCAAAGTGGCATCTATGCTGTCACCTTCATCAAGCCTTGTTGGATCCACGATCAATGGCATTTCCTGGATTTCATGAAACATCGGTATGTTGGAAGCCAGCATGGCATAACCGTCATGTTCAAGGGAATAATGGGTTCTAGGTGATGTTAAATCTTCACCTATTTTGTCTTTCTGGCAAAGACAACATTTTGACCAGTCAGTTTGTCTTATGGGAAAAATGGATTTTGAATCTGCCATTTTGCTTTCTGATTAAGGCCGAGGGTTTATCCTTTTACCACCTTAACGAAATTACACACACATTACTTTATGGGATACAACTAGGTTCGGGTGACCTACACCTAGCCCGATCATTCATCCAGTGCCATTTAAGTCCCGTGTGATCTGTACACCATCCAGGTAAGTACATGAGTAAGTCATGTACAGCCCCCTTACCCTTGGCTCGGCTCTCCCGCGCTGGCACACCCTGTCAATTCAGGTGCGGCTATCTAACTCTATCTACTAACTACCACCTACTGTCTAGTAGCTAATTGATATGGGGCTGTTAGAAAGCATTTGGGACACTAAATTAAACTACACTACAATTTATAGTATAGTACAGTAAAATAAGCTGACACTGAACCCCATGCTGAGTTGCACAACAGTGATGTTACCAGTGTGCCCTGGTTGTGTGTTGACATCACTCTATTATATTTGCAAGATCTCATCACTGCCTCAGTCCTTACTAACAAATGTGAAAATGGCTCCATTGGATTATCTGACCTAAAGAATGTATGTGCACACCAAAAATCATGTATATATGTTCCGTAGTTGCTTAGATATGAACATATGAAATTAATGGATGCCATCTTGGATGCCATTCTAAAATTCCAATTATCGACTATGACAATGATTAAAACAGTGCTTCTCATTAATCTGGTTAGCAAGAAACTGTTTTCTCTTAAAATGTTCACCAGGTAATAATTAAACAAAAAAATTAAGTAATATATGGTCAGGCACGGCAGCCATCTTGAAAAATGACCGCCATCTTCGATTTTCGCGTGGCCAGCGGTCTTTCTGAGAAGAATGGACCTTGAAGGGTACATGTACCAAATTTCATGCTTGCATCACCATTTGAACGATTCTCCTGAAATTTGCAGTTATCTGCTCCACTATAACGGTCAATATATAAATAAACGACATAATTAAATAATTAAATAATAAATATATTATCAATAACCATCAAAATATAAGATTAGGTATATTAATTACAGAAAAAATGAAAAATAACAACATTCAATACATAATTAAATTAATAATAATAATAAAATAACAGAATTAACTGAAATAATCAGTTAATAATCAGCCGTCCATACTGAAGGGGTCGCCGTCTATCTGCACAGTAATGCATATTGACGCCGCCCTACCTCCTGTCGACGCCGTTCGTCGGGTCGTTGTCAACGCGATACGCCGCAGATCGGCACTCCAGCGGCGACCTAGGTCTCACCTTCAGTCCTGCATGGGCGCCGCTCTACCCCGTCAGGTCGCCGTCAGGCGGCGTGAACATCCATACTGCGTCCCGTCCAAAACTCACCCCCCCAAATCCTTAAGCTCTTCGCCGAAGGTCGGCACTCCTGACCACGACTAAAGGTCGTGGTCAGTCTTGGCTCAAGTCGGCATGGTGTGACTCCTGCTTAAGACAGTCAACGCCAGCAAGGCGACAATCGGACTTGTCCACCAGGTGCATGTTCTTGGTATAATCCACTACCATATGAGGTTTTTGCATGGACTTCTTGGTACATTATTGGATTTTACCTGACTCCACTTGGGCACCTGTGTGAACAGTCAATGCCAGATGCAAATCACATGGTAAACAAATTTTCCATATTCTGTCATCCCTGTTAGCATTTTCGTCGTCTGTGAAGTGCAAAAACCTCAACCGCAACAAAAATCTGTCACAGGTGAATTACTTACTGAAAAATAGGGTAGGGATGAGAGGGTCAGTTTTCCAGTAATGTTGCAACACATGCCTTTTACACAAAGGCATGATGAGCAACATGGCAAGAAACGCCAGCAATTCTTTCACAGTTATGTCAACCCATGCTCGTATTCTCGCCCTCGGAGATATCACGTCAATGCGACCGTTCACCCACCTAAAATAGTCATTAGTTTGGGCCACTATCAGCGCCATTATCTCCAGGTCGAAGAATGCGAGGAAGAAATCACTCTCCTTTGCATTATCGTCGCAGGGCCAATCTGCCGTTGAACCAGCTCAACTTTTATAGTTAACAGGTGCAAGTCGGGTAAAATATTGGCATTAGGACCATGCAAAAGTGTGAATGTCGGCAGGACAGATGGGATCATCGGCATCGTCGTCCTCGGTCGCAGTCATGGTCTCTGTAAAGCACGTTGTCATCATCTTCCCCACTCGAACTTTGGCCCTCCTCATCCTCTCCTCCCTCTGCCGACTCACTGTCACTATTGACCCCCAGCCAAAATCCGTGGTGTGCATAATCTAGTTTGATTCCCCTTCTTCAGCGTTAGAATGGGGGAAGAGAAGGGCGTCGTATTTAGAGGGAGTCAGAGGATTCTGCCTCTTTACCCTCGCCGGAGTCTTCTGCCTTGACGCAACAGGGGCTTTGGAGGGCATGGCAGGGGTAGCTCAGTGGAGTTGTATGGTGGTGGCAGTGGAGTGACGAGGTCGGATCCGGTCGTCCTGCTTCTCTTGTGCAGGGAATCCGCGCCCTTCCCTTTCCTCCCATGTACACCAGCAGATCTTGTGGCCCCAGACTTGCCCTGAGTGGAGGTGGCAGGCCCTGCAGTGGTGGCAGTAGAGGTGGTGGAAGTGGTAGTAGTGGTGGCAGCCTGGGTGGTGGTAATGGCAGCAGAGAAGCCAAAGGTCAGTGACCTCTTTACACGTGTACCACCACTTGCACGTGCAGTATTTGCCTGTTTCCGTGTTCGGAGCTAGACTGATAAGTGTAGATATATCTTGACTTCCTGACAGGGACGCTACGGCATGCACAACCACTGACATCACCAAGTGAAGGGCTGGCTGTGTCATCAGGCCTCACAGGAGAGGGTCGTGTAGGCTCCATGACAAGTGATTGAGTGCTGACTCCGTAGGCGCGGCGGAGCATGTCTGGGAGTAGTGGCAAGAGGTACCATGTAGGCCTTTTGCTGGACCAAATTGTAGCCACCTTAAGTCAACGCGCACGGTTTTGGTACATCTTTGAAATCTCTTCTTCCAAGAGGAGCGTCGCAGCCCACCAGTAAAACATCTCAAGAGGATTGTCGCAGTCCTTGGGTTAAAACCGGTGAGCTCACAGTGATCTAAACCTGGCATGTTAAAGCTAATGTGGAGTTGCTCGAGAATAACACACAGATTCAGAGAAACATATATATGTTGCAAAGGCATTACTTACTCTGAAATTCATAATAACTGAAAAATGATACATATACGTTCATCATCAGAAACACATGTAATAATTACTGGTACAGAATGTCCACACTACATGTGCTACTTCCTTACCCTACCCTCTGACCAAATGTGGAAGCATTGACATTGCTTACCTGAAGATGAAAACACCTGATGAGCTGAACAAGTCTCATATTGTGAACAACAGCCACTTATCGGTGACAGGTCAGTTGAACCAGTGCCACTTCAACCAGTGCCACTTTAACCAGTGCTAACTCAACCAGTGGCCACTTCAACCAGTGACCATTTCAACCAGTGACCATTTTAACCAGTAGGTTAGGTTAGGTTAGTTTAGGTTACTGGTTAAAATGGCCACTGGTTGAAATGGTCACTGGTTGAAGTGGCCACTGGTTGAGTTAGCACTGGTTAAAGTGGCACTGGTTAAAGTGGCACTGGTTGAAGTGGCACTGGTTCAACTGACATGGAACCCCACTTATCAGATGACCAGTATAGCGGGGTTGGCCATCTGACGTTTGATGTTACACCAATTTCCAATGTTTCAAATAATGAAAATATATAGCATCATCAACTCACATCGTACTTTATGTCATACACCTGATCAGTGATTTTTAATTTAAGACATACCCTCAATTCTATTTTCTTAGTTTTTGTGGTGTATGAAGTTGCAATTAATTGCCTCTAGTATATTGTTCACGAATTCACAAAAAATGCAACAACCGATGTGGAAAAATTCCCCTATTACTGATGGTATATCGCAATAGAGTTGATGAAGCACTTAGCCTAGGGTGTGAAATTGGGGTTAATGATTTGCCATGAAGCTTATGTATTCGCCTTCCTCTACATACCTAAAAATACAAGGTCCTATAAATGGTGAAACATAGTGGCTAAAGGCCATTCAGATGCAAAAGTCAATTACAAAACAAATTTAGATCATTATGAATTGAACTTGAGATGGTTCGGCCATATGAAAAGCGAGAGAATGACTAAGAGGGTGTACGAGAGCGTGGTGGAAGGACAGAGAGGGAGAGGTAGACCGAAGGAGAGGTGGAAGGATGGAGTGAGTAAGTATATGAATGAAGGCGGTGCTGGTTGGGAGGAGGGGCATCGACTAACTAGGGACAGAGGTGCATGGGGGCGGTTCTTTCGTGGCCAACCCTTCGGGGATCACGGCGTCAGGCAATAGATAGATAGATAGATAGATAAATTGAAGACTACAATCACAATAATGTTGAGGAAAGATAGTAATTTTGTAAAAGATGGCTTAAGGAAGGACATGAATAAAAAATCGTAAAAATGCAACATCGAGAAAAAAAAATGTTTATAAACACAAAATGAGAAAAAAGAAGTGTTACCCACTTTTGTGAACGTTGCTGAAGGAACATGTACTTGTTGGTGAATGGTTAGAACTGTAGAGACATTCCCCGAGAGACAGTCACTGGGGTGATTGCTATGGTGGTCTCACATAGTATTTCATGAGACAGAATTGCCTACCATTATGTATTTATTTGTTCTTCAATACAAGCACCAAGTAGTACAAGCATTAAGAGGAATTATATCATTCACTGTGTGTGTGTTTATATATTTACTTTTCAGTCGAGTTACTAAGACTATGGGGACCATATGGCTGAAATCCACACACATGTACTGAAGCAAATATTAGAGTAAGGAACAAAACCAATTTATGATAAAGACGTTGAGTAGCCTACACATAACAACAAAATACATACAACATTTATAAAATATTAGATAAACATTAGACAAAGTATTGTTTACAGAAAACAAATATAATTAGTGCAAAAACATTGAATTGTATACTTGAAATGTAACACAATATATAGAGTTCTAGTAGCATATGGACTATAAGGACAATGATGACAATGACAAAATTGAAATCACAATGAAAACATGAGTACCAATAACACTATTATGATGTATATTAACTTTTATGAAATATGAAACATTCAGAGATGTTGGGTAGTGCAATTGGTGTAGATATTTGAAACTTTATAGGCCTAGTTACAAGTCGAAAATAAACATTCGTTCTTTATTGATGGGCATAAACTGCATAGTTACGGTTCGAAGTCAACCATTCTCTAGTGATGAGTGTTTGTCATTAGATGGAGTAATATCAGTGGATTACAATCAAAATCAGAGAGTCGCCTCCCTGTATTGTATATACAGTATATATATATTTTTTTTTTTCTATCCAACTACTCCCTTTCGGGCATAGGCTGATAGCCTTTACACTCTACCGCTGAACACGGTGAGGCCCGTGAGGTCTTGTTCCAGTCTAGGGGGTGAGACATGCGAAGCACCTATACACGGCTCGAACCCAACTCCATCTCTGAAGCTGCTTCGCCTCTGCGCTTCACAGTCTCACTCCCCAGGCTCGGACCCTCACTCTCAGAACGCCACCTATTGAGCAATTAACTCACTAGGCATTGCCCCCTGTAGCATATTTTGAATATGGGAATATTCATACAGTGCTATTTAATCGGGTATCAATGAGGGTATTTTGTTTTGGCATTTCGGTGTGCTGTGGTAATGCACTGAAACTAGGTACAGCACAAATTCCATCCCAATAATATCTTCCTATTGACATATTGGGATTCGAACCCGGGTCCATTGGATTTCCAGTCCAGTGGCAAGACCACTCTGCCACACCTCCCCTAATACACGTTAATTATTTTGAACACCTGTCGGACCGCTAGTTTCATTGTGTAAACATGATAAACTATTATATTTAAGAAAGCAAATGTGGAAATTCGTAATCGAATTGTACAGAGCATAATTTGAGTATGGAGTATGAGTAATGAATTACTTAGTAATGAGTAAACTACTAAACTGCAAGTAGAGCACCGTGGACAATAATTCTTACATTATAGGAAATCTATTCCCAACAACACATCATTTTCGGGACTGTGACGATAACAAGTAATAGAAGGAAATCAAATATAGTTGTAGATTCATCAATCTAGTACTTAATTTAACATTACAGGCCTAGTGATTGAATATTATGTACTTAGCTGTGGTTGTAGACGGGAAGAAGTAGTTGGTCAATGGATGAAGCTGACAATTCATGATGATAGGGGGTATAGGGTCTTTCCGACATGCTCGATTTTCGTTCGGCGAATGCCTTCCAACTGATTTTCCATACGAATAGGCCCGACTGTCGGGCTTGTGACCGTTATTCTGATAATTTAACGACTAAATGCAGCGTCTCGCCGAGCAGTCTCCAACATGTCATCGTATATTCTGCGACCTGTCACTGAAATATCTGTGACTTTAAATTGACAACCTCTGACCCTTGTCAAATTTGAATTTCAGCCACTTCAACCAAGGTCAACTACGTAGGACCATTCGACGACATGACTGCCAGTTTATGCAGACACAATCAATAACTCGTCGGCGACTCGTGGACATCAGCCAACAATAAGCGAATCATAGTAAAAAGAGGTGTGCTATTTCCGGCATGAAGGACATGGAAGAACACACACACAGACACACACAAAGAGACACATACACAAACACACACATAGACTCACACCCATCGACACACCCACTTACAAACACTCGTACACTCCTCGAAGCATTGTTGGTCTCAATCTCTCAAAAATTATATAGTATTCCCAAAATTGTTGGTGATGCATGGAGATACCGATGTGTACATGTTTATAAATATATATATATATATATATATATATATATATATATATATATATATATATATATTGCAATCACACGCTTCTCATTAAGATATAATAATGAATTGAATAATCTGTGATATTAATACCATTAAAGTAGATAAGCCCTCCGCCAATCACGGCGCTCACTTTTACTTGCTTGCACAGCCAGCTGATTTTGACAGCTCACGGCTGCAACGTGCCACGCCCCGCCCACCAGCCAATCACTGCCTCCATTATCGGAGCGCGAAGCTGGACTTCTTACTCCACCTCAAAAGTCACTCTCTTTCTCTTCCCGAAGAGTTCCTTCTGATTATCCACTAAGTAATACCTCGGTGCCAGCCCTGTACCCCCTGTCGTCACGTTGCTAGTCTGCACACATACAGTCAAGCGCTTCAAGAGGGACGACAGAAGGTGGACGGGAGTGAGGACTTGCAGAAGAGCTACTGGCCAGCTCTGAGGTGGTAAAGCACAGTTCCAGACACACACACACCTGATCCAGCAGACCAGAATATATTTGTTTAATGACCCATATTGGGCCCGCATACGATAAAGAAAGAAAGAGAGATGGTTTGACTAACCTGGTGGTTTCTATAAAAATGTATGTGTCCTTCTAGGACAAGACTAAAGGAAAAATAATTTAGACTCACCTGAATATATAAAGATGATGATGTGTTGTTAATTAGTTATATTTGTTAGCAACGGCGCCATGCCGAAAAAGTTATTATGTAGGATCTGATAGGAGAGATTAAAGATTAAAAGAGTAAAAGTAAAGAGGGGAAAGGACACTAGTCCATACGACTCATTCATTAAGTTGTGAAAAAGGAAACTGTGAAGAAGGACACTAGTCCAATGTGAATAACGTTATTATTAAGCCTAAAAGAGCTATTCCGTGTATGCGTCTGAGGCACGGTTCATCTTTTGTTGGAACGATTATTGATTAAGGTGAAAGGTAACGTAGCGTGTTTGTAACGGGGTTTCTTGAGGGTAAATTCGGAAGGGGTCATTGAGATCAAGATTGTAAACCCATATGGTGAAGTAACTGGGTGACGGAACCCAATAGTGTCATTGAGATAAATGTTGTAAACCTATATTGTAAGTAACTGGGTGACGGAACCCAATAGTGTTATTGAGGTAAAGATTGTAAACCTAGATTGTGAGGTAACTGGGTGGCGGAACCCATATTATATGTTATGTGAGAGAGCCCTTGTAATCTCATTCGGTAATTTGTACGATTTTATGTCATTGTGGAGGTACTTGTGTAGTAACGACGGTTGTGTCAAAGGAGTAAATAGATTCTATGTATTGAGGAGATAGATTATATGTGTTATAGCCTTGGTATTGAGAAAGGATACAGAAGGCTCAGTAAACGTGGAAAAACCTAATGAGTAGAGGAAAGAATATAACTTTTGTTTAGTTAGGCAAAGAGCAAATGGTTCATTAGGCCCTGGTCTCAATAAAAGACACATCAGGGTTTTTCATTTATTTATTTAGGATTAATCACTAATAACGGGTCGGGTCGTAGGATCGACGCCGACTTGAGTCAATACCTGAATAGCAGGGATTCAGTTAGGGAGTAACGGGAACTTTAGGGGTCCAAAGTACAACCTAGCATGAATCAACGTAATATTTAATCTGCATCTTGAACTCATCTCGGCCCGAGACAAGAACCTATTATTAGAGTAGTTAGGAAGTCTGTTAAATAAAATATACGAACTTCTAAATGACTGTCGAATTATCCCCCGTAGTAGTAGTAGTATAACAGATTTAAAATTTAATACTACAACCATGTGAGGATGGAACACATATTTGACAACATTTCGCATATAGCTTCATCAGGCTAGGGTTGCCAGGTTCGTGGTAATTCTAGCCGCCCAATCTCGTCTGAAAAGTCGCCCAAATGTCGTCCAATCTTCCAGGAAACCCACTTTACACACTCCCCCCTTTGTTTGTTGCTATGTTTGCCACCTCTTCTCATGATAATCATAATTGTTTGTATTATATTGCTTTAATAATACGGACAAAGTTATGAATGCTTGGAGGGACATAGCTGCATTTTATTTGAAAAAACAGCCAATTAAGGACTTTTCTTAGGTGGCTTGTAGTGCGGGGATTTTAAGGCATATATTACTCGTATTATGATCACAGTTCCTACATTATGACAAGTAGGTCTTCCTAGATATTTCTCTACGGCATCCATCCACTATAGTATATAGTAGTCCCAAAATACCTCCCATGATAAATCTACATCTTATCGGCATATAGGCTACATAACATTTATCAAAATAAGTAGTTCATTCTTGACACCCTAAATAAAGTATTAAATGTAATCATTATATGGATGGAGTCATGAAAGAAATACTATCAAGAGCAGTGGATGTTGGTGTATCGCTGAAAAGGTAGGGAATTGAGTGGAAGCTACCTATACTGCTGTTTGCGGATGATACAGTTCTTATGAGTGATAATGAATGGGAGTTGCAGGGTCTGGTAAATGAGTTTGGAACAGTGTGCGAAAAACGGAATTTGAAGGTAAATGCGGGGAAGAGCAAGGTTATGGTCTTCGAAAGCGGTGAAGTCACAGAGTGTGAGGTGAAGCTGAACGGTCAGGCTATAAAGATCGTCAACTCTTTTAAGTATCTGGGCAGTGTGTTGAGTAAAGATGGGACTATGGATGAAGAAGTGCGGGAGAGGGTACAACAGGGGAAGAGGGTTGTAGGAACGCTAAAAGCAGTAACAAGAAATAGGGTGGTCAGTATGGAAGTGAAGAAGTCCTTGCATGACAGTGTTGTAATCCCGACACTGACTTACGGAAGCGAAGCATGGACGTTGGTTGAGAGACTCAGACCAAGAGTGAGAGAAGTGGAAATTAATTACTTAAGGAGTGCGTGCGGAGTTACATGGAGGGATAGACAGACTAATGAGGAAGTAAGAAGGAGGTGTGGTGTGGAGGTAGATGTGCTGGAAAGTGTGAAAAGGAACAACTTGAGATGGTTCGGCCATATGGAACGTATGGAAAGCGAGAGAATGACTTATACCCCTTTCCCACTGGTGAGACAAGTCACGATTTTCGTCGCCGATGCCTTCGTTTTGTCAAATTCGCAAGAATACGTGCGACCTTCACGATTTCGACCGTTACAAACAGATGACAAATTATACTGGGCGAAGATGTCGCCGATGTAGGCGACGCAATCGCCAACATCGGCGATGTTATCGGGGAAGTGAGCGATGTTTCGCCGATGTACCTCTGATAGGCATTTTTTTAAGGCACAAATTCTTGCGATTCATCGTCGATTATCGGCGTTGGCATCGCACATACGTCGGCGAGATCGGCGAGGTGTGCGCAGCTGAGCGAATGTAACGTGAATGTGCTAATTGCAGAGTGGAATTAGCATATCACGCCAAACTAATGGGCCGAACATCATAAAATATGAAAACTAATGGGGTTAACCATGAGGAAGAAAGGGGACCAGAAAAACGACCCATCTCCCCTTAATTCGGAGGTTGGCAATGCTTCGCCGGAGACATTTTTCTATCAAATAATGTACAAATTTAGCTTGCTCTCAAAACAAAAATATATATATGTTGGCTCGCTACCGCTCACCAGGAAAATATTGAAACCTGGATGGGGGTAAAAGTCTTAAAACAGTAGGCTGAACGGGGACGAACGGATACAAGGCAAAGAGAGAGGGAGAGAAATAGAAATAAAAAAAAACACGAGGAGAGAGAGAGAGAGAAAGAGTAAACTAAAAAAAAGCGAGGTGGGCTCAATTGTTAAGCCGTAACGCAAACATTGAGCCCACCTGCTGTTTGTTGTTTTCTCTTTCTCTCCCTCTCCCCGTTTTTTTTTCTTTTTTCTATTTCTCTCCCTCTCTCTTTGCCTTGTATCCGTTCGGCCCCGTTCAGCCTACTGTTTTAAGATGTTTATCCCCATCCAGGTGTCGATTTCTTCCTGGCGAGCGATAGGGAGCCAGCATTGTATGGAGAAATCCGGCTTCGCCGGAGACATTTTTCTATCGAAAAATATACAAATTTAGCTTACTCTCAAAACAAAAATATATACATATGTCCACTGAACATGATGGCGATGTTTAGATTATTCTATCATCATTATTGGATTTTATAGAAATAAATCTATAACGATAGTTTTTCGCTCTTATAGAAACCATTCCGCAGCAAAATATTAACTCTGTCTGTTTTCACCAATAATAAGTGCTTTTTATATTGTTTTGTTTTCATGAACAGCAAGAGGAAAGGTTATTCTATAAGATTTCATCAACAGCAACAACAAAAGTAACAATATGTGGAATTTCACCGTAGGTGAACGCATATCATCAGTCCGCCCGTATTTGCCCTAACTCTCAGTCGGTTTTCACCCATAACATTTGTTTTTTATATTATTTTGTTTTCATGAAGGCAAGAGGAAAGGTTATTTTATAAGATTTCATCAACAACAACAACAAAAATAACAATATGTGGAATTTCACCGTAGGTGAAAGATATCTCACTAGCCTAATCATTTTTTTTTACCCACCTGCCGAAGGTGCTCTTTGGCATCGTCGATGTTCCCGGAACATCTGAGAGCATCGGCGACATATGGGTGTATGGGAGTATGGGTGAGTATCCATGCAGCGTTGCAAAGGTTTTTTGTGCGAAACCATCCGCGATGTCTCGCCGATGTCGCAGATGATCGCAGAAACCCTTCGGCGATCCTCGACGATGCTTGCGAGGGTAACCGATCATCGTGAGTCCTCGTCCAAAATTTTGAACTGTGCGAACATTGTGGGACGACCCGCGAGGGCCCTTGCGAGGCCTGAGAGTCAAACGATTTTTTATGAGAGGTGTTGAGACATGTCAGGAATGTGCCAATTTATTGGTTTAAGCGACGAAAAATCGTGACTTGTTTCACCAGTGGGAAAGGGGCATAAGAGGGTGTACGAGAGCGAGGTGGAGGGACAGAGAGGGAGAGGTAGACCGAATGAGAGGTGGAAGGATGGAGTGGTGGGGGGAAGGTAGAAGCGTAATTGACTATGTTACAAATATGAAGCCGATTGGTGAGGTAGTTGCGCCACCACGGATTTTCCTTTTTTGTCTTATCTTCGTACGGATACGGTGGAAGTGGGTGGTGGGAGGCGTTTGGGGGTGTGGTGGGGGGAAGGCAGAAGGGTAAGGGACTTGTCACACAAATATGGAACCGATTGGTGCAGTCGTTTCGCCGCCACAGATTTTCCTTTTTTTTCCTTGTGAGGCGACCGATAGTCAGCGAGTGGTTATGGGAAGGGGGTTGTGTTGGTGGTGGCAAGAAGCCAGAAGGGTAAGGTACAGTTGTGGACAGATGAAACAGATATAGCCTTGGTCTGTCCAAGACCTCAATAGAGGGCAGCACAATTAGTGCCCATAAATTATCTGGTAACAGTGATGGTGTGGGGGTAGTAGGTGAAGGTATGGGGTGGAAGGAGGTAGGCGAGGGAGGGGGAAGGACGGTACAGGAGTGAGAGGGGGAACTAGCAGGGAGGTGGTAGCAGGTGGGGGTGGAGGGAAATGGTTGGCCAAATAATTTACTGTGAAAGAATAATAAATGTTGTGTTTTGATCATTATGTGGGATCATGAATGCGAAATATTGGAGTCGTGATGTGTGTGTTGCATAATAAACGCGCTACAGGGTGCTAACCCGTTATTTCTCTCTCTCTCTCTCTCTCTCTCTCTCTCTCTCTCTCTCTCTCTCTCTCTCTCTCTCTCTCCATATACAATATATATGTGACATATATGCATTCAAATATATGATATCTTACATCTCTAATGTAGTACTACTTTATTTGTGTTCTCTGCTTAGAGCGCCTACTGAGTTGTGGTATAGGGAATATGGTATTGTTCAAACATGGGAGCGCCAGAAACAACTGAACTACGTGTTAGTTACCTAACACGGGGAAATATAGACATTGTTAATATTTGTCAGTTGGTGAGTCGGTCAAACTTCAAATATTATAGTTAGTTTTTCAGCATAATGGTGAGTGTATAGGTCATAGTAGTAACGAAAGTATGCAATGCATAACGGTATATGGTGTATATAATACGGTATCAATAACACGCCAATTAAAGTGTTTTCCAAGTGTACCGGAGGTGTTATCAGTGTTGGCATTGCCACGAGTATATAATCGCTTTGCATTGTATACGTCCATACAAATTTAAACAATATAATAGTATATATGAGTAAATGAATGAACAAAGGATGGCTAATATAATTACATAGCAATACACCTGCTCAAGAAAAGCAACCAGTTATATATAATGTGTCAATACAATCCTCAAAGATTCGGTATAGAGGAGCAAAAGACCATGTTATAAAATAATATCCCCACATTAAAAACTAAGTTATATTTATTGGTCAAACCTCTTGGTAGATATGCTCAACAATAATGACGCAAAGGTGGTGTAAGCTTAATTAATATCAAATGAAAACACGATTATGCAGAACCTTTCCGGTATACCAGGTGTTTTTTGTTACGTTTTGACGGCATCAGTAGAAGTGAAAGCGTTAAATGAGATAGCGTTAGGGCCATTCCTTGCTACGGGTTCTAAGCTGTATACAGTTGGTTAGTGCCTCAGAGATATGAGGATACGCTTCTTCACTTATTATGGCATATAGTAAATGAGTTCATTAATTTTTGGCGGGACGTCTTGTAGTTGGAGGAGTAATTGAGATAGCCATTACCGATTTTATAGATAAATAGCATTCCAAAACTGAGGAACATCCTCTAATGATCGTGAAATTAAAGTGAAAAAGCTTACACGTATTAAGAAAGGGTTGGGAATACATTACAATGACAATACTGAATAGGATTGTAATAATTATGGTGATCAAAGATGCATAGTATACTGTATACAACTAGTAAAACGAAAATAATGCCTTATGCTGCTTTATGATATATAAATGTGTTTAAGGTAGTTAGAGACATTCATTATATCATGCCATAGACAAAAGTAGACTTCGAATGTTTGAGATATAGCTACTAACAATCTAGAGAAAGATGAACCAGGAAAAATACATAAAGCTTGATGAATTAACTGTTAACAGATTACAGAAAACAGGAAGAGATTAAAGGCGAAAAAGATACACGGGAGCAACGAATTATCAGTCCTCATTAATCATTTAATCCCGTTCTAAAAAAACAGGGAGAATTTTAATTTATGTGAATATATGACCTGTGATTTCGTATAATATTTAACAGTAAATTGTGAATAACATAAAGCTTAACAGCAAGGTCGGTATATAAAGATGATTGAAAAGGGAGGAGTTGCAGCATTTCCGTGTTTATTGTTGTCAGAATTGTTGTGCGAAAAAACAAACTTGGTATGGAATATATAGTCATGTATTTCATTTATGGGGCTTTCAAACTATTGCACGTAACATAAAATTTCTTAATTCAATATTTCTTTAGGTTACCAATAATACAATCTTGACAAATATTGCCAATCAATAATATATGGTCCATTGATTTCTTAATATACTTACTTACAAACAGACTTTACAATAACATTATTGGTAACTTTAGATATTATACATCCTTATTAACCAATAAAGAGGGTAATCTTAATCTTGCTAAATAATTGACTCACAAAACCTGTAGAGCGAGATTGAAATAAAAGCATGGTCATTTTATAGTTAGTAGATAATTTTGCTATGTGAGTTAGTGAGACAAAAGGCAGAACTGCCTGTGACGAGTGCTTACCCATAGTTGAAAGAGTGATGGGGCCAAAATCAAGGAATGTTCGAGCCAAAATGACTGGACACACGGAGTTTAAAGTAATTACAGCCAAAGGATGAGGGGAACATGGATTCAGGGTAGAACGTTCCAGAGCTCAGCTGTTGAATAGGGAAAAGATTGGGAATATCGTCTCACTCTTGGGTTGGAGAGTTGCAAAGAGTAGGGTGGGATTGTGTTGGAAGACGGGTTCTACGTACTTTTCGTAGAGGAGGTGGTATACATTGAAAGAGGGTTAGGAACACTGATTATTGTAATATCGGTAGAATAGAGAGAGAGATGCAACTTTGCGATGAAGAGTACAAAGGAGTACAAAGGAAATCAAGCAACAACAGATATAGTGACCCTTCTAGGTTGCTTGTCCTCCAAAACACAGGATCAAGTGTCCAAACAGTGGTTTAGAGTGGGTAAGGGAACATTGGAAAGGGAATTACTGCCCTGGAACTAATGTCCGTGGCAGGATTTGGAAGTTAGTAGAGGACAGAAGGGTTAGTAACTGAGGGGGGATAAAATAAAGTTATTCATTTACAAACGCAGTCAGTCGCAGTTTGATGCGAGATATTTGTCTAGGCGGAGTTTAAATGAATCAACGGTGATGCAGTCTATAACGTTTCGGGGAAGCCCATTCCACAAGTTGACAACTCGATTGAAGAAGAAATTCTTAGATTCGTGCGAGTTAAAAGATTTACCAATAATTTTGCAACCGTTTCCCCCGCGTGTAATTAGATTGGTCGATAGTGAAGTACTTACTACAGTTCATATTGTCGATGCCTTTGATGATTTTGAACACTTGAATTAAGTCACCTCTTAATCTGCGCTGGGTTAAAGGAAATAGATTTAATTCTCTAAGACGCTCTTCGTATGGTTTGTTCTTTAGGCTAGGTATCATTTTGGTAACTCTACGTTGAACTCGTTCTAGCTTGTTTATATCTTTTTGGTAATAAGGGCACCAGGATTGAACGCAGTACTCCAGAAGAGGGCGGACTAAGGAATTGTAAAGGGTTAGGATAACTTCTTTGGATTTATGCTCAAATGACCTGCCTATAAAGCCAATTATTTTGTTTGCCTTCTTAACAACTTCTGAACATTGTTGACTCGGTTTTAGGTTACTCGATATTGTTACTCCCAGATCGGTTTCTCTGTTTACATTCTTAAGCTGAGTGCCATTCATCGAATAGTTTGCTTTCTCATCTAGGTATCCGATATATAGTACTTTACATTTATCCGCATTGAAACTCATTTGCCAAATTTGGGCCCAACATGACAATTTATCTAGATTGTGTTGCATATCGTCAACTTGTTCTTTTGAGAGTACGCTATTTGCAATTTTTGTATCGTCAGCAAATTTTGAGATTGTACAGGTGAGACCCTCATCTATGTCGTTGATGTAAATTAGAAAGATAATTGGTCCTAGTACCGATCCCTGGGGTACCCCGCTACTTACATTGGTCCATTTAGATGCCTTACCGTTTATGACTACTCTTTGCTTTCTGTTGCTGAGCCAATTTTCTATCCATTTCAACACACCGCCTTGTATTCCATGCGCTTTTAGCTTTAGCAGTAAACGTTTGTGGGGAACTTTGTCAAAGGCCTTTTGAAAATCAAGGTATATAATATCTACAGCTTTACTCTCATCGTAGAGGTTGAGGATATCGTGGAAGAAGTCTAAGAGGTTTGTTAAACTGGAACGTTTTTTACGAAAGCCGTGTTGAGTATCTTTAAGTATGTTATTTTCCTCTAAGTGATTTACGAGTCTGTCTCGTATGACCGTTTCTAGCATTTTACATACAACTTAGGTTAAGCTAATTGGACGATAGTTACTGGGTAGGGATTTGCTGCCCTTTTTTAATATCGGTGTTATGTTGGCTAGCTTCCACTGATCAGGCATAGTTCCAGACTGCAAGGATTTATTGAATAGTAACGTCAGTGGTTTGGAGAGCTCATCCTTAACTTCCTTTAGAACTCTAGGCGAGATTGTATCAGGTCCAGGCGTTTTATTTACCTTGAGTTTATCTAAACAATTCAATACTTCTCTCTCTGTAACGGTGATATTGCTTAGAACATCTGAATTATCAATCTGAATCGGCGATGGTGTAGGGATATCACTGAGGTCTTCTGTTGTAAAAACTGATGCAAAGAAGGTATTGAGGGCATTACTCATTTGTACTTGGTCTTTGGTGTATTCTCCATTTTCATCGACTAACGGTCCAACAGTTGAAGTAACTACTTTTTTCTTTCTGATATAACTATAGCATTTTTTCGGGTTTGTTTTACTTTGATTCGCAATATGTAACTCTAAGGTCTTTTTACTTTGCTTAATTAACTTTTTGGCTTTGCGTCGTAGCTCTACAAATTTCACCCGTTCTTCGTCATTTTGTGAGGATTTTAATCTATCATTAGCAAATTTTTTAGCAAGCAGGCAGTTTGAAATATCTTTATTCTACCATTTGGGCTAATTATTATGGCCTGGACACCGTATTTTCGATGGTATGCAAGAGAGAGAGATCGCAGAGAGTCAGGGAATGGACACGAGTTAATGAGACAATAGTTTTTTTTTTCTACTTTGTCAAGAAGTGCTGTGTGAGAGGATCCTACCCACACATGTGAACAATACTCAATACATGGACGCACTGTGCCTCTGTACAGAACAAGAAGCTGTGCCGGGGTAAAGAACCCCCGGAGACGATTGAGCATACACAGCTTCTGGAAAGCTGTTTTAGCAAGTGTGGTAATATGATCCTTCCAAGTGAGATCAGGAGAAAAGGAGACATGGAGAATACTGAGAGAAGATGAAAGGTTGATTTGTGTATTGTTGAATATAAGGGAAAGTCCTGTGGGAGTTCTTGATGGGTAGATAAATGGAGAAATGGGTTTTGGAAGTACCAAACGCAACAATATATTTTCTGCCCCAATTGGGAATTGTTGATAGGTCAGAAGATAAGTGCTTTATGGCATCTTCACGTGACTTTTTGAGAGATTGCTTGCTGGGGGGTTTTGAAAAACTAGTTGAATAGTGTAAGGTAGAGTCATCAGCATATGAATGAATAGCTGATAGTTGATAAATTGAGGAAGTGAAAGATGGCCGTCCATAACTGCAGCTATGGAACGTCCAGGAAGGGAAATAGGGATAAAAGCACACATTGAGGGACAAAAACTAAAGGTGGGTAGTTTAGAAGTTAGAGATTTGTGCCAGACTCTACTAAATAACTTAGATATGTCTAGCACAATAGAAAAGGTTTCACCGAAATCATGAAAGGATGACCAAAAGTTAGTAAGATATGAAGGAAGATTACTAGTAGAGCGACCCCTAAGGAAGCCATACTGGCGATCTGAAAGTAGATTACATGGACAGAGAGATACTTAAGAAATTTTGAAATAAGAATAGTTGCCAAAACTTTAGAGATGCAAGAAATGGGAGCAATTGGATGATAGTTGGAGGGTTGAGAGCGATCACCCCTTCTTTGGGATAGGTTGAATGAGAGCAAACTTCCAGCAAGAAGGAAAGACATTATAGGAGAGACAGAGACGAAAGAGTTTGCCTAGGCAGGGGGTCGGCATGGAAGCTCAGTTTTTTTAGTACAACAGGAGGAACACCATCGTCCGAACCGTATGCCTTCTTAGTATTAAGCCCAGAGAAGGTAGCGAGCACATATTTAAAAGAGATTAGGATATTAGGTATAAGTAGGAGAGAGGGGTTGGAGAGGGAGGAATAACACCAGAATCATCCAAGGTGGAGTTTTTAGCGAAAGTTTGTGTGAAGAGTTTAGCGTTGTCAGAGGAAGAAGTGACGGTAGTGCCGGCAAAGTGGAAAAGGGGAGGGAAAGACGAAGAAGAACAATTGGTGGAGAGGTTTTTGGCTAGATACCAGAAAGCTTGGGAAGAGCTTAGAGTTGGATAGTTCAGAGAGAGATAACCTGACCAAGATTCGAACCCACTCACTCCAGGTATATTTGGAAGAGCTGGGCACCATAACCACTCGGCCATGAGCATATGGCTGAGTGGTTATGGTGCTCAGCTTTTCCAAATATACCTGGAGTGAGTGGTTCGAATCCTGGTCAAGATACCTCTCTCTCTACCTGTTCGACATTATCATTAGATATTGGATAGCTCAGTGCATTTAATATATAATCGATGAAAGAGTGTTTGGTGAGTCTAAGAACATATTTGGCTTGATTCTGGGCAGAAACATAGAAAGAATAAGATTCTTGAGTTTGAAGGTGTTGGTACCGTTTGAATGCTTCATCCTTATTGTGGACAGAAGTAGAACAAGCGTGAGTAAACAATTTGTTTTACATTAGTCTGAGGGAAAGAAAATGGAATGTATGCCTCCATGCCCGAGAGGATTAGGTTAGTAATGCGTTCAGCACTCTCCGAGGGTCCCCGGCAACGGAAGCAAAAGTCATTCCGTGGGAAATCAAAGAAATACTGTCGGAGAACCTCCCAGTCGGCAGTGCCAAAGTGCTACAATTTCCGCCGGCTGGCTAGATTGGCTCAATCGGGTGGCCGTGCTGGAGAGATAGAACAGGTAAGAGAGATAGGTAAGAGGAGCCCAAATGAGGGAAAAGATCGACAGTATAAGAGGAAGGGTTAGAAGTTAGAAACAAGTCAAGAATGTTAGGTCGATCTCCGAAACTATTTGGGATATGGGTGGGTTGCTGAACCAACTGCTCTACTGTAGGTCATTTAGGATAGAAAATATATAGATTGTTCACCAGGTTGGTCAGTGGAATGAGAGGAGAACAATTGGTGGTGGTGAGCGTTAAATTCTTCTAAGATGGTGATTTCTGAGAAAGGAGAGATGGCTAGGATGTGTTCCAGTTAAGAGTTTAGATACTCAAAGAATTTGGGAAAGTCAGTAGAGTTAAGGGAAAGATAGACAACACAGAAGTATTTAGTATGAGAATGACAGGATAATTTGAGCCATAAAGTGGAGAATTCAGAGGAGTCAAAATCGGGAACATGAGAGCCAGTGGGTTTGCTGCTTTGTAAGTAGGATGATACAGAGAAAGGGTTGCTGTCAGTTGCATACAATTATGTCTAAAACAATGTGGTAGTATTTATTTTACAAAATCAAGGAACTGCACTGCAAATACAAAGTGTAGTGTGAAAATATAATCACAGTCGACCCAGTTTGCTCTAACAGTACAACTGTAGACTAAAACATACAATGAATATAGCAAAGATATATAGGTAGATAAAGCTTGCTTCATTTACTGTAATACTGTATATATATATATATATATATATATATATATATATATATATATATATATATATATATATATATATATATAATGTTTCAAAGTAAATTAGATATACAACCGACAAACGGTTTGTGCTTATGTTCCAATAGCTAGAGAGAGAGAGAGAGAGAGAGAGAGAGAGAGAGAGAGAGAGAGAGAGAGAGAGAGAGAGCAAGTTGCCTATAGCGCGTTTATCATGTTACACACACACCTACCAAATTTAATCAAGGCTTGTGGTATTATGCATAAAAATTCGTTATATTACTATCACAATCGAAGGTGGGTAAGTGAGATGTTAGACAACTTATATATTATGCCATTACCAAAGTTTAAATTAATTGTTCTTCATATAATAATTCACACTCCAGCCACAGGTTTCTTTGTAATCCACCACCACCTACCCTTATCCTGCACTACTGCTAGGTCGCCCTCTATAGTTTGTCACACCCACTTTGTATCTTGATCTCTTTATGCATGTTCTGTCTCGTGCTCGCCTTCTACCTTTCATGTAACGTTTTTTCCCCATAGCTTCGTATCTTTTTGGAATTTGCCTAGCTTACCACTGCCGTTTTAATCATGAGTTTTAGTGCCACATAGTGTTCATGGGCTCAGGGTGTTAAACCGGAGCAATTTTATGACTGTAATGAATATGAGAAGGAGTACAAGCAAATTAACATGGAATAGCATTGCTTTGGCTATTTTCTCACTTCCGAAGACATATTATGAACTATAAACCATACTTTTGTATTTATATATACAATAATAAACACTAACAATAATGGAATCGGCTCTCGTTTGACACCCTGCAACCTGGTGCTAGGCCTTATAGTAATACAAACAATAATAATAATAATAATAATAATAATAATAATAATAATACCCTCTCCCCTCCCCCATCTAAGATTCTTGAGGTATAAAAAAACAGTTTCATATTGAAGGATGTCTTTGTTTCAATTTGCTACAACTTTAGCAGTATTATGTTTCATTAATACCAGCAATCCCATATTGTGCAATCATAATACCAAAGAATATTCAAAACACAAAATTATGTTTGCATAGTAAAGTAATCAGCCAACCACTTCCCTCCACCCCCACCTGCTACCACCTCGCCGCTAGTTCCCCCTCTCACTCCTGTACCCTCCTTCCCCCTCCCTCGCCTCCCTCCTTCCAACCCATACCTTCATCTCCTACCCCCACACCATCACCGTTACCAGATAATTTATGGGCACTAATTGTGCTGCCCTCTATTGAGGTCTTGGACAGACCAAGGGTGTATAATTATGTTTCATCTGTCCACAACTGTACATGTGGTAGAAATATGAAAGCCATAGGTGCATTCGTTTCGTTTCGCTGCTACAATTTGTTTTCGGCGTGGACGTATATATACGTCCCTGGCACTGGGCGTGACAACACCCTTGGACGTATATACAGTATACGTCCCTGGCACTCAGCGGGTTAAGCAAGGTATAAGTAATTCACGATGGCATGATTGTAGCTTAGGTATAATATCAAGTGCAGTATGTTAGGTAACTCTCCTGATTTTATCCATATACCAACCCCTGAGGCTAGGCTAGAGGTTCGCTACTTGGAAGAAGTGGTTTCGCTACTCGGTGGTTTCGCTACCTAGTGGTGTTAATAGGTAGATAGGTAGATGTAGCCCTTGGTTAATTTAAGACTCTTGATGTAGTAACTTTTAATACTGGAACAATAATAATAACAGGAACCATCTTGATTGCAGGAACATTATGGGTTTTAAAAATGATTTATAGAAGCCTACCTTCCTATGTATGAAGTATAGAGTTCTCCTATGTCGGCCTTGACACGCCAGAAGTTGGTGACCAAGTGTGTACCTTAAAACATCTGTATACTCATCTCAGTGACTGCCTCGTGACCACTTATTACGGTCAACATCACCTAAGATTGCGGTGTACACTGTTGCTATACTGTACTTGACACATGAATAACAAAGACCAGGTTCGACCCTGAGATGGCTTTGTACTGAGAAAAGGGTGTACAGTTGGCCTCTAAATTTGATGTGACATTATATCTACTGGAAGTATATTTGTTAAAATCTGTGTTAGAGTAGTAGTATTGTGTTTATATATACTCCTAAGTTTAACGTGTAATATGCCTCC
The DNA here is from genome assembly GCA_032716605.1 of Paralithodes platypus. Classification (NCBI taxonomy): domain Eukaryota; kingdom Metazoa; phylum Arthropoda; class Malacostraca; order Decapoda; family Lithodidae; genus Paralithodes; species Paralithodes platypus. The sequence continues at coordinate 41,610,090 of CM064525.1, forward strand.
GTTTAAATTACTCGTTTCCACTGCATTGCATACCAAGTAAGAACTGTGTAAGTGAAAACACAAACAAACAAACAAAACAAAGAATACATGGTTAGGCTTATATACAGTATATTGATAAATTGGATAGTAGGGTTGTTGTATGTTTTTTAAGTTATTTTTTCTATAAAAAATATATACATATACATGTTAGTGTACATATAAAATGGAATAAATATTTACAATAGTTCAAATAAAAAAAAATACAATTGACCAAAGAAATATACAGATATGTTAAAAAATACAATGCAACTGTAAAGCAAATGATAAAAGTAGTATAAAGTAGTATTACTAATATTTTCTATGACAAAGTAAAACAAAAAATTACTTATATTTGTATTAAACCGTACAATCCCAGCGACGGCAGAGAGTTGTCAGTAGATAAATCACTCCCCTGTCCCAGGATGGCTGCAACAGTAATATATGGTCCTTGTAACTAATCAGGCAGTGCCTGGTACCACGACGTTTGAGCACTGCTCTAAGACCTTAGCAACACTTCTTAGGTTGGCTGCAAGCTTCCACAGGCTAGGAGAGGCAGTATTCCTCTATCTTTTGAGGTGGGAGGTTGTTTTATCTTGCCTCTGAAGCCATTTTGCCAGATTTCTTGGGACTGGGGGTTACATTTATGGTAGTACTCTATGGTACAGTAGGGGTTAATTAATATTACTCTGTGTCCATATGTATAGCATTTAATTTCCAACGTTCTTCAACTTCCTTGGTAAAATTATCTTCATATCTCGTCTGTTCAATTATTCAAATATGTTCAGAATTTATCTAATGCATGTACAAAATACTGTATTTTCCTTACAAAACATAATTGCCATGTACCATATCCTATTACTCGCATATTACATCTATATTCAATATGTGCGTAAAATTATGTTTTCATCTGTCATATACCATATTCAAAATCATTTTGCATAGGCCTATATGCCGTTCATATTACTCTAGTTATTAGTCCAGTCAATCTGTAGTTTGATATGGAAAAAATTGAAACAGAATTTATTTTTGCTGTAATGTAATCTAAATGTCCTCCTAATCAACATACCAAAAGTGGAGGAAAAAGGAAATGGTGGAAAGTTACCTAATTTGCATAAATCCAATATGGCTGCCAGGCCATTTCCGAAAACCTTAAATTTGCCCTCTTTACTTGTAATTATTGCAATGGGGTGATTTTAGTGTCTACACATATATTTTCAGGGTCCATAAACATGACTGTAAATATATCTACATGCTTCAAATGATATTTTTTGTCAAATCGAAAATAAATAATATATTTTTGTTGGTTCATGTGTAAGTAATCATTGTGTGTTGGATCTCGGTATTTCCCTTTTTAATTGTGCTGCTTTATCATTTTTTAATCATCTACATATTTTTAACAGTCTCCTTTTCTGTTTCAGATGCATGATGGAGTCCTGTGTAATTTGCAATGAAACCCTAGACAATGGGGAGGCAACTGTTGTGCTTCGTCAGAAACGATGTGATGGTATTAGTGAAGCCAGCAAACTTCGTGGATTGATGCTCACCACTATTGTAGGACAATCTGTGCACAAAAAATGTCGCTTTGAATACTGCAACAGAAATTCCATTAGCCGAGACCTAAGGAAGAAACAGGAGACTTCATCGACTACCTGCCGTCAGCTCCGATCAAGTGATGGCAAGTTCTTATTTAATGAGCACTGTTTGTTTTGTGGCCATCCTGCTAAATACGCTGGAAGGAAAAGAGGATTTGATGTATTCCCAGTCAGGACAGGAGACTTCCAATTGACTATTCAGGATGTGTGTAAAAAACGTGGGGACTCCTGGGCTCATACTGTACAAAGTCGGATTGAATTTGCCCAAGACTTACGTGCAGCAGATGCGATATACCACCAACTATGCAGTACCAATTTCCGAACAGGAAAGAAGATACCAGCTATATACAATCAATCAGGTGAAAGTAGTCAGTACACATCAGGCAGGCCAATTGATTTATTGAAAGCAGAAGCATTTTTGAAAGTGGTTGAGTACTTACAGAAAAATGAGGATATGCAGATATCTGTAAATAATCTTGTTGAGAAGATGAAAGAGTACTGTGACAAGGAAGCATACACTGCAAAGTACATGAAAGTCAAACTAGAAGAACATTTTGGTAACAACATTGTGATCACAAGCAGTGGCACGAAAGGCAACATTGTCACACTCAGAGCTACAGCTTCACATATTCTAAAGGAGTTCTACAATTTGCCAAAATTGCAAGACAGTGAGAAAGAGAAGCTTAGGTTGGTTCAGGCAGCTGCAGAACTCATCAAAAGTGACATAAAGTCCATGGAGTCTATGGGCGATACTTTTCCTAGCTCTGATGGTATTGCCTCCCTGGAAAAGAATTCCGATTTTGTTCCAGAGACTTTGCACCTTCTTCTTCAAACAATCTTCAGCGAGAAACAAGCTGAGCGCAAAATAGCAGCTATAGGTCAAGCAATTGTTCAAGCTGCTAGACCTAGAATACTAGTAGCACCTCTGCAGATAGGTCTGTCAGTGCAAATGCACCACCACTTCGGATCAAAGTTTCTCATTGACTGCCTCAATAGTCTTGGATTCTGTTCATCGTACTCTGAAGTAAAACGGTTTGAGCGCTCTGCTGCAAAGTTAAGGTATTGATGTACCTAACATTACATCACAACATTTCATCCAGTTTGTTGCTGACAATGTAGACCACAACATTGTTACACTTGATGGTCGCAACACTTTTCATGGAATGGGTATTATTGCTGCAGTAACACCTATGACCAAACCACGAAAACAGATCCCCAGGATATCAGTAACAGCAGAGGATGTAGCAGCTGTCGGGAGAATCAAAATACACTTCTATAAATCAACAAACAATGAGACTCAACCCTTGATATATGACAAACTGCATTTGCCTATCTATGAAGACCCTACAGCAATGCTAGACCTGCTTTGGAAAATTTCTTGGCCACTTCGTTCACCAAGACCTGGGTGGTCAGGAATGATGCAAGCAGTGTCGCATGGTATCCACCCAGGGAATTCATCCATTATTTTCCTCCCAATGATTGATATGGATCCAACTAACCTCAGTTGCATATACTCAACTCTCTGTTTTGTGTCTTCTGAAGCCAAGCGCCAGAATATGCATCCAATCCTCACTTTTGATCAACCTCTCTGGTGGAAGGCTCAGATGATCCTTGCTGGTGAAAGCACAAACAGTGACCTGCACTCTATCATACTCCGTCTTGGAGCCTTCCACACTGAAATGAGTTTTCTGGGGTGCATCGGCAAAATCATGTCTGGGACTGGCCTAGGTGAGCTGCTTGAATTGGTATATGCACCAAATGCTGTTGCCCATATGCTTAGTGGCAAAGCAGTAGCAAGAGCATTCAGGGGACACTGTCTTGTAGATGAAGCATTAAATGCAATGATTATATCTCAGACATTTAGTTTTCCTCTTCCAGAAATGAATTGTGCTGTTCCAGAGACTACAAAGGTTGACAGCACTGCAGATGTGCAATTGGAAGAAGTTGATGATACTGATAAATCTCTGCCTGTGACAGTTGAAGAAGAGGATTTGCGTCATGCAATTCACATGTATGATGACTTGATGAAAGGTGAATTGTCTGTAGATGTGGTATGTATGGATGGTGTCCTCGAAAGAGTTAAACAAAGAGTGAATGAAGAAAAAGCTACATTGGCGTCCAATTCCACTGGTCGGTGGAGCAGTGGAAGCAGTGGAAGCAGTGGAAGCAGTGGAAGCAGTGGAACAGTATATGACGATGGTTGACCTTCTTCGACAGTTCATCAAAGCTGAGCGTACAGGAAACTGGAGTCTCTACCTGCATACATTACCTGCAATGTTGCCATACTTCGCTGCTGCTGGCCATAACCATTACGCCAAATCTGTATACATCCACTTGCAACAGATGCATCAGCTCAAGACACAACATCCAGATGTTTATGATAAATTCAATGCAGGGTATCATGTTGTACGATGAAGCGACAGATTTTTGGGAGGACTTTCATCTGATTTAGCTATAGAGCAAGTACTAATGAGAAGTATGAAGACTACTGGTGGATTAACGCGTGGTCGTGGAATGTCTGAAGCACAACGTACACAGTGGCTGCTGTCCATGCCTGCATGTGCCGATGTCAATATGGCCATGCAAGAGTTCATGGCTACAAGTTATACTACAAGTGAACAACACAAAGAAGCCACAGATGCAAGACAAAAGAAAGATGAACTTGACATGTTATCAATACTGGGTCTCCTGCAAGAAAGAAACCCCTTTGCACAAGACCCAATACTACGGAACATTGTCACAGGTGTCACAGCAGACCAAACTGTCAATGCCCACAAAGCTTCAGAAGTGGGCAGAGAGGTACTCAAAAGTATGGAGGGAAAGAATGTCATGGAGTATGCTTTCAGGAAAAAAATCAAGTGATAACCCTTGACCACAGAGTCTCGCCAAAGGTAGATGGTGAAATGATTCATGTTGATTCCCAGCTGCTCTTTCAACGTCTCATAATGGCTGCACCTGATGTTGTGGATGATATTGAAAGCATATTCCAATATGAACTGTCTTCTCCTCCATCATCTTTGTTTGAGACCAATGGACTTCTTCGCCAAGCCAATAAACCTTCACTCGCTAATTCAATTTGGAAATTGGCACAATGCACAGATATGTCAGCTCAAGTTGATGAAGATGCTATGAGCTATGTGATTGATGGAGGCTCTCTTCTACAGCGCTTGCCATGGTCACGCGATGTTACATTTAGTTCCATCTGCCAGCGCTATGTAGACTACGTTCACGAGAAGTATAGAAATCCCACAGTTGTATTTGATGGCTATGAAGCAGGTCATTCTACAAAAGATATTACACATAAGAGAAGGTCCAAAGGAATTGTCGGTATGCAAGTAAATTTTGCTGAAGGAATGTGTGTAAAAACAAAGAAAGAAGTTTTCCTGACCAACACAACAAACAAGCAGAAGTTCATTCATATGCTGAGTGCCAAGTTACAAAAGAAAGGCATCAAAACAATTCATGCAGCTGGTGACGCAGATGTGCTAATTGCAACGACAGCAGTAAATGAGGCATCCAAGTGTCCTACTACACTCATTGGAGAGGATACCGATCTCCTGGTGTTGTTATGCATGCAGCCAAGCCAGACGGTATTTCCACTGCTCTTCAGGTCAGAGGGACGGCAAATATCAAAGAAGATGAAGAGAATATGGGACATCAATTTGGTAAAGAGGAAACTGGGCCAAGATACATGCACATTATTGCCAGTAATACATGCTATTACTGGCTGTGATACAACCTCCCGTATGTTTGGTATTGGGAAAGACTCTGCTCTTCGGAAACTAAGAAGTGACAGTGATATGCAAGAATATGCAAAGGTTTTTCTTAGACAATCTTCAATGGCAGAAATTACAGCTGCTGGTGAGAAGTTAGTGAGTCGTCTGTATAGTGGTGACAAAAACGAGGGATTGGACTCTCTACGTTACAGATTGTTTTGTGAGAAGGCAATGAGAGGCAGCTATTCTGTTCAAGTACACACCCTTCCTCCAACAGCATCAGCTTTATGTTACCATAGTGCCCGTACATATTTTCAGTGCCAAGAGTGGATGGGTAACACTTTGAAGCCAGAGGAGTGGGGATGGATATGTAATCAAGGCCAATTAGAACCCAAAACTACAGACTTGGCAGCTGCCCCAGAATCACTGCTGCAGATTGTGCGCTGCAAGTGTAAAGTTAATTGCGACACTCGACGCTGCTCATGCAGAAAACATGGCCTGGAATGTTCAGCTGCATGTGGAGAATGCAGAGGGGTTGGGTGCACAAATGCAATGGCATCTGAAGATAGCTTTGTAGACAGTGAATGAATGAAATGTATACATGGAGATGTTCAAGATGATTAACCCTTTCACGTTCTGATGACGGTTCTGGCCATCATAGGTTCCCGAGGCTTCATTTTTTTTTTAGCAAATGTTTATTTAAAGGAAAGTGTGTTTTTTATTTCATTTTCTTTTATTCTCTGGGTTATTATAGATGAAAATTCAAACTATGATACATCATTCAAAAGCTAATTTATTCAGCTACACAATGGTATGTGGTAATCCGAATGATTTTATTGTTATTATTTTTGTTTTTTTGGCAAACATTTATTTGAAGGAAAGCGTGTTTTATTTAATTTTTCTTTACACTGGGCTACTATTGATCAAAATTCAAACTATGATACATTATTCAAAAGCTAATTTACTCAGCTACTTGATGATATCATCAAAATTATTCTATCTTTGTTAGGTATTTTTTGACAATTGTTTCTAGAAGGAAAGTGTTAAATTTTTGCCTTTCGGCTATACTCAAATCGTCTTTTTTGCCTTTTATTTTGAGTTTAGATTTTTATTGAGCACAGTACCTTAAAGAACAACCCTTTACCTACCAAACAAGACCAATCCCAACCCTCTATAATGAATAATAATGGTGATACACTCATTTGAAGTACAACATTCTGTGTTACCGCTACAATATGTTTATGATTAACATGTTTATTTTTAACAATGTTCCACCAATCCCATTTTTCTCTACTTTTGATATGTGATGTAATAAAGCATTAGGAACATCATACAACAGGTTTCATTTCTGTTCTAATTATTTCCATCATAGGCCATAATTTGTGCTAGATTGACTGGACTATATGTATGTATATGCCGGTATGTGTACCATTTTCTATATATTACAGAAGTATCCCATAATTTGTTTTCTCATGGCCATCTATTACGTAAAATGCATTATCTCACTTAATCACAATTGTATTGCCTACAATTCACCATTACGTAACCATTTTCGTAGCTATTTTCAAAAGTATATAGATTAAAGAGAGTAACATTAATGTGTCTATGTGTGGTCCAAAGTATAGCGTGTAATAGTGGTTTCGTAACTTTGCTACTAATCTGTCATATTAGCATACAAATATACATTAATTTATTGTAAGATATGACCACTGTAGGAAAACAATATTCATAACTTAATTGTAAACTTTACCAGTATGCATGCATAGGAAAATCAGTAAATATTTGCACTGTAGTTAAATAAAAAGTGTATTTATTTCAAATATATTTATACATTGAACTAACTGCTGGACAACTACTATCTCAAACGTCTTGTTATAAACTAAGAGATAGTTGCCACAAGTCATTATACTATGTACAATTATAATATCCTACATACTTTGTCTTGGGTTGGGTTACTACCCAACATGGCTAGTCTATATCGACTGTGGAGGTTGTATTTGGCCCTAAACCTTCAATTTGGTTACATGATCTTAGGAATAAAACTGTTGTTGCCTCACCATCGTCATACTGATCCCATATTGTGTACAGGCGACGTTTGAGAAGACTCTCGGATTCACTTGACACAGCTGTAAAAATCGATGGTCTCTGTAGCGTCAACACCACTAAAGTCGTCACTAAATAGAAATTGCCATCCGTCTTTATAAGTTAAAAGTACCGTATAGTTGGTGACTGTAACTCAGTACAGACCATTTGTTAGTGTTATCGACGATACCATGGTTTAGTATAGAATAGTAATGTACTGTACATGTAACCGCTTACTTATATGTAGCCGAAATGTTTGAGTAATTAGATCGGGAAGCTATGAAAAGTTTTAATTTATGCTTCGCACCCTATTAAAGCACTCCAAAAAGAACACAATAAACATTGAAACATTGTTAACCTACATACCACTCATATACTGTATGTTAAAGTGTGTACCTCATTGAAACATTGTTAACCTACATACCACTCATATACTGTATGTTAAAGTGTGTACCTCATTGAAACATTGTTAACCTACATACCACTCATATACTGTATGTTAAAGTGTGTACCTCATTGAAACATTGTTAACCTACATACCACTCATATACTGTATGTTAAAGTGTGTACCTCATTGAAACATTGTTAACCTACATACCACTCATATACTGTATGTTAAAGTTTGTACCTCATTGAAGCACTCCAAGAAAGAATAAACTAAATACCGAAGCAAATATAACCGTAAATATCATTGTTATATTTTAAACTTTGCACTTCCTTGAAGCATTCAAAGAATGAAAACAATGTTAACTAATTCAAATCGTAAAAACACTTGATAGCAAACCAGTACTTACATGTGGCGGTAGCGAATCAACTGAGTAGCGAACCAGAATCTAGTAGGAAGTGAAATCTCTACCCACGAACTTTCCAGGTAGCGAAACCTCTGGATAACGACCTGACCACCTATTTATGGGCCAGCACACCGGCCTTATTGCTGCCAACCATATGACTGGTTAACCAAAAAGCAAATAAAAACACAGGTCCCTGAGGATCGGACATGGTTTGCGACCATGTTGGATAGTGTCGACGGCATTTCTGAAGGGAGTCGCACACTGCTTGATGCCACTCGCCTACACAATCGAGCATAGCATACTCTCATTCAGCCAAAGTCGGACATTTTGTATGGCTGACATACCACAACAGCCGGGTCATGTCGCCGACTGGTCGTCAGACGAGTTTCATGGATTTACAGTGCGGCCAAAGGTTGCCGATGACTAGCAGTCATGTGGCCTACACTGCTCGTCTGTCAGGCATGTACTCGACATGCAAAAACTAAATTGGGATTTCCAAAAATCAGCGCGAGTCTTTCGAACACATAGGATATGGAAAATATTAAAAGTTGCAAGCCAATGCTGCCTTGTGACACAAAAAAATACAAACTTTCATGGTATGAGAATATCTCATTTTGTAAGCAGTTGGTGCCACGTTGATTACTTCCGTGTGTGCTCTGGAAATGGCAATACATAAAATGTATATAAAGAAGACGAAGATCTAACGAAACAATATCAAAGCAATATTACATTTACTACAATTTGGATACCAGTCAGTAAGTTTTCATCACCGTTTATTAAAATGAATACGTAATCAAGGTTAAAAGCCCTTGAAATAGTGGTAGCATATTATGGTGACGAAACGAGTCTATAATGTAGTGAAGAATCGGGTTGGTGAGGAAACATCCTGTATCCGATGATAGTAAATGACGACTTAATAGACTAGAGACAGTCAGGGTTGTCAACAAACCCAAATATATAGAACATAAGAACATAAGAAAATGGAGTCTGCAGAAAGCCGATTGGCCCAAGCAAGGCAGATCCCTGTCCCACACAACCCCAATTCAATTACAAAGCCCAATTATAGGCTCAACACTCTAATACCCTGAGGATCATCTTACCAAAACGGTTAGAGATTAACGCAGGATTATGGGGGTCTGCAGAGCGCTGATTGGCCCAACCCGGCTGATCCCCCTTCACACCCAACCCTTCTCGTCCATATGATTATCCAATTTTATCTTAAAGCTCCCTACCGTTTTAGATCCCACTATAGCACTTGGTAGTCCATTCCACCCATCTACAACTCTGTTACCAAACCAATATTTGCCTATATCTTTTCTGAAACGAAATTTATCTAATTTGAAACCATTGGTACGAGTTCTTTCGCTATCATTGAGCTTTAGTACATTTGTCATGTCCCCTTTGTTAATCCCACTAACCCACTTGAACACCTCTATCATATCCCCTCTAACTCTGCTTTAATATGGTAGGTTAGATGCTCATTGAGACTGCAAGTCTTCCTTTTCCTATTGTTTTTGTCTGTGTATATGAAGGAGACAAAAGGCAGGCTGCCTGTAACGAGTGTCTCTTCCAAAGCCAAAAGAATGACAGAGACCCAAATTCATACATAGGACGTTGGGGTAAAACATCCTGGACACAAAAGTTTTAAAGCAGTCAAAGTCATAAGATGAAGGAAAGATTGACTGAGGGAGAGAGTTCACTTGTTGAGTAGAAGAAAGACTGAGAAAATATGCTAATCCTTGGATTGGAGAGCTGGACAGAATAGGAGTGGGACTGTGTTGAAAGGCGGGTGATCCCAACTCTCAGTAAGGTAGGAGGTATACACTGAGAAAGCTCTGAAGAACACTGATTTTTATAATAGCAGTAGAAGAGTGAGAGAGATGCACCATTGAGGCGTGTAGAGAGAGATTGTACTGAATTTTAATTTGAGGAGGTGAGTTGATGAGACAACATGCTTTTGACTCTACCTTTTGAGAAGTGTGGAATAGGTTGAACCTCTCCACACATTTTTTTTTTTTTTTTTTTTTTTTTTTCTATATTCCAACTTACTTCCTCTCGGGCATAGGCTGAGAGCCTTAACATTCACCGCTTTACAATGAACAGTGAAGCCCGTAAGGTCTTGTTCCAGTCTAGGGAGTGAAACATGTGAAGCACGTAGAGTACAACGAGCACCTGCCATCTTGCCTTCACATGAGGCACTGTGCTCACTCATGGCCCGAAACGACCCCATCTCTGAAGCCATCTCGTTCCCGTGCTTTACTGTCTCACCCCCTACACTCGGACTCTCACACTTACACACACACAATACTCGATACATGAGCGCCCTGTGCCCCCATACAGAGCAAGGAGCTGTGCGAGGGTGTAGAACCCATGGAGACGGTTGAGCACACCTAACTTCTGGGAGAGTATGATTTTTCCAAAAATGGCCAGAAGAAAAAGAAACACCAAGAATATTTAGAGAAGATGAAGGGTTGATCTGTGCATTGTTGAAGTATAAGTGATACTTGTGTTGATGTTCTTGACGGATAGATAGATGGAGAAATTGGGTATTGAATGCATTGAATGTAAATCCCTGACCCAATAGTAGATAGATCAGAAGATAGGCGTAGTATGGCCTCATCACGTGATTTTTGGAGTGAAAGCATGCTGGGTCATTGTGGATAACTAGTTGAATAGTGTGAGGTAGAGTCATCGGCATATGAGTGGATAGGACTAGAGGTACAATTGAGAAGATTATTATTTAATATTAGAAAGAGTACTGGAGGCAGGATAGAAACCTGAGGAACACCGGAGTTGATAGTTTGAGGAAGTGAGTGATGGCTATCAACAAGCCACCCAGCTGTGGAACAGCCAGAAAGAAAGTTAGAGATGAACGTACAGATGGAGGGATAGAAACCGAAGGTGGGTAATTTGGAGATTAGATATTTGTGTTAGATTCTATTGAAGGCTATCGATATGTCTAGCACAATAGAGAATGTCTTACCGAAGTCCTGAAAGGAGGATGACCAAGAGTTAGTAAGGTAAGACATTAAACAAACTTTAAAAAAACAACTTTAGAGATGCAAGAAATGAGATACAATAGTAAGAAGGTTGAGAGTGGTCACCCTTCTTTGGGACAGGTTGAATGAGAGCAAACTTCCAGCAAGAAGGAAAGACATTAGAGGAAAACAGAGACGAAAGAGTTTACATAGGCAGGGTGTCAGCACAGAAAAACAGTTTTTGAGTGCATCAGGAGGAACACCATCCACCCAGTATGCCTTAATATTTATTCCAGAGAGGGCAGGAAGTACATTCTTGGAAGATATAATAATAATAGGCATACCTAAGAGAGAGGAAATGGAGACAGAAGAACAGCGCAAATATCATCCAAGATTGAGTTTTAAACAAAACTTTGAGCAAATGAGTTCAGCTTTGTCAGAGGAAGACATAGCAGTGGTGATGTCAGAGTGAAAAAGTGGAGGGAAAGATGAGGAAGTAAAAAGTTAGATAGGTTGTTATCTATATACCAGAAAGCTTGGGAAGAGAGCTAAAGTTGGAAAGTTCAGAACATTTATTATTGATGAAAACCTTTTGGAGAGTCAAAGAACAGATTTGGCTTGATTCCGGCCAGATACCACCCTTTTCGGCTGGTGCCTAACAGCCTCCTCATATACCTGTACTATGGATTACGCAATTTATCGTAATGAACTATAATTTAAAAACAAATATATAAAATAAATCATATTACTCACATAGAACATTTATATCCAAATGAATAAAAACAATTTTTTGTATTTATGATTGATTCTTAACCTTTGTCTAGCGGGGGGTTTTGGGCTTATTTGGGCATATTCAGGCCCTCCTGCATGATAAATCAAGTATCTGCATGAAAAGAAGATTATGTAGCAAAAAACTAGGCGCTAAAAGCTTCAAAATGAGACCAGAACGAGCTACGTAGGACTCGTGGTTCTCATACAGTGATACCAGTAACATGGGAGTTTAGCGTATAGCGGCATATTTTACCCAGCTATGCTCACTACTGGCTACACTGCCGGCCTCTCGAGAACACAGGGAACATGAGTTAATGGGCGGCGGTAAGTCCTGGGAGTCGGCTGTCTGGCCCGCTGCGCTCCCGGCCATTTGCACTCGATTTTAACCCTTTAAAAGCCTTAACAATGCTCCTAACTTGCTGCAAATTGGAACCGGACTTAAGTCCGACCCCGATCTTTAAGGGTTAATAATATTACTTTGGTGTTCTTTGGTTTACCAATGGAGTTTCGACACATATGAACACTTACTTAACCCCTACTGTACTGGAGGATACAGTAATAAAAGTCCCCCCCACCCAGTCCCAAGCAATGTGACCAAAATGGCAAGATAGAACAACCTTCCACCTCAAGAGATGTAGGAATACTGGCTCTCCCAGCTTTCAGAGGGTTGGATATAAGCTGAGAAGTGTTGCCATATCGAGAGCAGTGCTCAAACGGTTGTGGTACCAGGCACAGCCTGATACAGGCAGTTACAAGGAAAGTAAATTACTTACAGCTCCCAGTTGTCCCTGGGACTGGGGAGTGACTTATCTACTGATGGCTCCCAGCCATCGCTGGTATTGGACGGGTTAACGTGTATGGAATGTATTTAGTGAGTAATATTCACTTAAGATACTACAATTATAGTACAGTGCAATGTATATATTTTATAGACGAATCCATTTAAGAGCCCTGGTAAGTATTAAACTGTCCGAGCTGAGTTTGTTTGTACCCTAGTGTGGCAAAGAAGCAGATGTTTTAAATGATGCTATATTTTGGTAATCTATACCTCCATCGCTTAAGCAAGCAGAAGGTAATGTACAATTGCTTGAAGTGAACATTGGCATAAGTTTAATTTTGACGTCAGTGTTTTTTCCTCAATCAATGTTTGCGGTCTCAAGTTTATCATACAGTAGTGTACCAGCTACATGTGCAGGCAATTGTATATGAACAATTATTTCACTATTTTATTCTTATATTTGTTGCACTGGATCAGCACAGTTGACAGGCAAGGTTCAACCCTACCTACTCTATTGGAGAGGGTTATAGGTGATAGAGGAGAAGGTGGGGGTAGTTCAGAGTTAATAACTTAAAAAGTTATTTACAGACTAATTTGGCTACTTAGACTAATATGACGGCACATAATAAGAGGTGCACAGCGTCATTTACTCTTGAATGGGTCAGTGGATGGTGTCAGATGTATATGAGATTTTGCAAACGTGCAAGGGATTATAAGAGACAAACAACAGCACTGCCCAATTGAAAATTAGTTTCTTCGTTTCTGAATTAGGTACAAATTACCATGCAATATAATATCACTACCAAAAATAAAACTTGTTCTACAAAATCCCCTGTGTCATCTTTGTTTAGTGTTCAATCAACTCACAGAAGGTGGTTCTTAAATGTGTTCATATACTTTTTTATGTTATGCAGTTTTCGAATCAAGCGATAAGAAAATGAGGTGAAATTTATTTCCACTGTTTTCAGAATTTGAACGGCATGCTGTGCATGATCAGGATATAATATAATAAAATGGCTTGTACAGTTTATAGTGTTTTTTTCGCTTTCCAATGGTATATGAATGGACATTGTACGATCAGTAGTTACTACTTATTATATTTAAAATTTAAGTTATTCTTTCTATCTACTGATATTGGATGGCCTCGTTGAATAAAATAATGTAAGTGTGTGTATGATTTCCATAAGCACCTGTTCCTCATTTCAAGCCCATTGTCCCCATATGTTAACTCCCTTATGCAACAGGTTTGCGTAAATAAACATATCTAAATCGACTGCTTAAGCTAATTAGACTACTCCAACTAATTCATCAACTTCAACTAACTCAAATGTTCGGTAAAATGAGTACACCAATTTTATTTCTAGGACTATTTTGAACCCCAACGAATTTACCAAATTGGAACCTGTCACCCATTTGAACTTGTATGTTAACCAAATTTGACCACTTGGATATATTATTCAACTATTTTCAGTAATTTGATCATTTCGAATGAATACACCAGCTCAAGTGTATTGGACAATTGGGCCAAATAAATCCCCCCCCCCCCCCCCCCCCCTTCCCTCCTCCTTTTGTTTTTGTTTTGTCTATGTGCACAACTATTTTTGGAAGGTAGATATTCCTGAGTGCGACAATTCTCTAGAATCCAGTAAATCTTAATTTTGAACTTCTAGCACTTTCATTAGACCCATAGTTTAATGCAGTCAAGTATGCCTACATGTTGGCATTTATGTAAAGCGCGGTCAAAAATTCTGATACATTATGAAACCTCGATAAAATGTAAAGGAACCTCCGAAATACAAATATTAGGTAACAAAATGTACGTATGTATGTATGTATGTATATACTCAGGCACATACCCCTTTGCTGGGAGTGGCCGACACGAGATAGAGCCCGAGCTTAAAACAACATTTACAGGTCCTATTCTCAAGTTATACTTATAGTTACACTTATATGTTCCCTCGTCCATTTCTCTGTCTCGTCGAGTAGGAGAATTATAGAAGGGCAGGAGGATTCCTAGCCTCCTGCCTCCAACAAAATACTAAATTATAATTCAAACCGAGACAGCTTCGAATATGTATGTATTAGTAATTAGACATAATAAATAGGCATAACAAACAAGAAACGGGAAAGTACCCCACAAAGCCATCATATTTACTTTAGGAGATCCGTGGATGCTTCGTTTAATATAGACAACAAAGCATAAACATTCCCTGTAGAACAAACTTACATAATCACGATAGAAAGGATGGCTTTCTTTCTTTTTTGCGTTTGGCGGAAACGTTCCATTTTCATTGTCTGCAACGTTCAATTTTCATCGTCTGCATAACAAAGGTAAAGGCACCAAAGGTACCAAACATACCACACTAATACTGACTTCTACAAACACTCATTCTTTCCACGAACCATACGGGATTTGAACAGTCTCCCAGAAGATACAATAAATAGCCCTACACTAGACACATTCAAACACAGAATAAACTAACATTTCGCCCACATTACACGCACACCATAAACCCTCCACTTAGCTCCCCCCATCCTATATCCTGACCCCCCATCCTCCACCCTAATACCCTTATATGTGTGATATGCGCAAGTCCAGCGCCCTACACATTATCAATCGAGATCGAGATCGAGAGAAAGGCACGAGTGGTACACACATATCTCATTCATGTATCTTAATCTTCATATTGAGCATCGTCCCCCCTTATTTCCTTTATTCTAACCGAATATTCCTTCCACCTCCAGTTCTACTTGACATTAAAGAGCTAAGCCTCTCTCCTTCCCTACACCTTCGCTGCACTTGCTCAACCGCATCCCCTCTAACACAAGTGCCAGCGGCCATGATGGTTCAGGGGGCATGCCACAAATTGTGCCACGGGCTATCCTGGGAATCTATTTGGTCAAATCAGTGTTTAGTTTAGATCTACTGTAGTATAGCTAATATATATTTGAAAGCATGATTGTATTTTGTTATAACATTATGGTTATATATTTCTATTGCCTTTATAATGTGATATATTCTGCATTCGTGTAGGTATTGCCTAATCTGAATATACAAACACTACAGAAGTCAGAGCGGTATTGGAATATATATATCAACAATGGTATACCAAATTTATCTAAAACAAGATATGAATGAGTTTAGTGGTATTTATGAAAACAACATGTAAAACATGTATAGGCCTATGCATACACAGATAATGAGTAGGAAAACACTAACTCTCATCAATTTATTATTAATATATATGATATAAATCCAACCCAGTTAATAGTAACAATATGGAGACTATATAATTATATTCCCAAATATAATAATGGTAAAAAAAACATTTGCCAGATTTATTTTCATTTATTTTACAAAATTAGTAATAAAATATATACTTCCAGTTATTATACGTGAACAAAAACACGATATGATTTTAAGAATACAGATTTAACAAATTAAACCATACACTCCTACTTAAACAGATTATTTAAATGGTTATCACATTAACAATATTCGACACGCAAAGGAGCTTTTTGGCTAGAAGGGTACTCATCGAAACCTGTTGGGTCGTTAGTTTTGCCAAGCAAATCCAGAATGTTTGTCTTTATTCTAATTCTTTCTTGACCTACTTATCTTTGACACACTTTTATTATATTTCATTGACATTAATCAGACGTGTTTGTATTACACTGAACATTTACAGATCTGCCAGTATCATTCAGTATGTTTACAGTTTTCACAACATTAATACGTTGGAAGACCATGGATTTATCTGTACCATTTACGTTTCATATACAGTATAATGTAATGACATGATATCAATAATTTAAACATTAATATGAATTCACATATATTTCATAAATCTGAAACGTTTGATTACTCTCCCAAGGTTGCGAGGGGTGTTGCCTGTGGATTGCATTGTTTGTTGTCGTGTGGAAATTACGTCAAACTTATAGATGAACTTTTCTCATTGTAAGGATGCTATGCTTAACATTAATTGTCTGTATGATGCCAACTTTTGACAAAATGACATGCGTAATACAAGGCAAAACAAATTTAGTCTGGAGTTTAAGAATGCCGTATCTTTAAGTAATATGACCTAAAGTTACTTTGATACTACCATGGTTTACAACCTAGCAACCCTAGGGCGTGAAATTCAGTTCCATAGCATATGTCGGAAATCTGTCCAAGAGGTTGTTCTTTGTCAGTTTGATGAAAGTTTCATAGACAAAAATAACTTGCTTTCAATAAGGTACTTGAACTTACCTTGACTATATAAGCTATGTGAGGTTTGCTATAAAGTAATTTCAAATTAGTGTAAAGATAGATTTTAAGAGTTGACGATTGTAACTCTTGACTTTGTTTTTCCATTAAAAATGTACTAACATGACTTTAATTATTTTGAAAATTTTAAGAAATCAACTTTCAGTAGGCTATGATTGTCTATGATTTTACTGATATTATTTATGACTTTTAAATTTTTTATCTTTGGTTTTATTGAGATAACACACTGGCAAGGGGTGCTTGTGAAGTGGGTCACCAGCTGTCTGATGTATTTAAGACGAAGGTAGCTAAGGTGGGTGTTAGAGAGCGCTGTCGTCAACAATCTGTGGATGAAAACAATAAAATGCATTTAATCTTATCTTACTTAGATCATAATTCTCAGATAATATATACTTACAAACAGATGTATACAATAATAATCACACCAACATTCTCAAATATCATATGATTAGTTCAGCAACGTCAATCATTAATAAGGTTGACTAAAATAATGTGTAAAGCCCACATCACACATTCACGACATTCAAGCAGAAATGCACCAACATTAGTTTTGTATAAACATCTGCAAGCATTTCGGATCATATCTGCGCGTTATTTTTTTTTTTTTTTTTTTTTTTTTTTTTTTTAAGAGACAATGAACGGAGGAAGGAAAAACACAGATAAAACAAAAAGGTCCATGTGCCTAAAGGCATCCTCCATTCATAATTGTCACTTCATACTTGTCTCCTATTGTTTCCCGAAAAATAAGGACGTTCTTATTCTTTTGGCATAATATCCCGACTTGATTCCATGTCGGCTCTATGCACCCAGGGTTCTCATTTGCTGCGTACTATACTTACGGGGTATGTATGAAGTATGTGCACATTTTGGGAAGTGTCTTGTGACATTACCCCCCCCCCCACCAAAAAAACAAAAAAAAACGGTGTGACCTCAAATCGTATCTAGTACACATCAACTGAAACCTGTCCGTATCACACACGAAAGCAGTGCAGAGAGAACCCGCATTAAGCACACAAGGCACATGACAGATCCGTATCCTGATAGTTCATCTCGAAAAACACACGTGGCCTGGCAATACGCCATCTGTACAGAGTAATCCCATTCTGATACCAACAAGAAAGAAGAGGAAATCCACCCGCTTTCCACTAGAGATGAACGCACACTGGCAAGGCTGCCGGCAGACACGATACCTGCACGAGATGTATAGAATGTGTCGTGTGACGTGTGTCGTGGCTCAAACTTACAATAGTCGTCTTCATGTTGGTGTTGTACGTGCGGCATACGTGTGGCCTTCGTATGGCTACGTACAGTCACATGGTGGGTCACGTGAAATTATGTGCTGATTGTGTGAAAGACGTGTGTTAATTAAATCGGGTAATTGGCGCCATTTAGCCATGCATGTCATAAATATGTGACGCAGGCTTAACGAGTCCCATACTATTTATACTAACTTCATACTATTCCATCGGATGTACAATACCAACATTGCAATTTGACAATTCTACCCTAGATATGATCACCGATGTCGAATTATAAAGCTTAGATGTAGGACAAGAAATACATGTGTGATATTATATTGTAATAGTGACACTGCCGACAGGTAGAAGCGTTACTATATGACATCGGAAAAATACACTGGATACAAAAGTATGATGAAGCTACATGTTTTAACCAAATTATTAATTTCAACTATGATTAACGCCACACCAAAATACACTCACTCTCGCTTCCTGTAATATAGGTCTACATTTGCGTGTTGGATTGGAAAATATCCCCATGCGGGATATATCCAGTTTGTCTAAAGAATAATGGTTCTTAAGGTTTCATGACCTCATGGCTCATCATCAGCTCAGTTCAGTCAGTGACAGGAGGAGGTTGTGTTAATTTGAGTTCCTGCCCGGACCACCTGCTCGTGACCCAGTGACCATACGCACCTACCTGTGTTTGGAGGCAGTGCACTCGTGTATATATAAAAGTGTTTTAGCTCAGTTTTTAGCTGTTAGTTGACTTATTTGTTTTTGTTTTCTGTACTTAGTTGTTTTGCTCCTCGCTAAGCTTTTTGGGATCATGTCAGGTATGGAGTGCGAGTCCTTTACTGAACTGCATCATCTTATTCTCCAGGTAAGGGAAGAGATGGTTGTGGTGAAGGAAGAGGTCTTGGCTCTAAGGGAGGTTAATGTTAAACTTCAGAGGGAAGTGGATTTGATTAAAGACGAAAATCTAGCTTTCAAGCTTAGCCAAGAGGAAATTAAGTCGAGTAAGGGGAAAAGGGAGGAAGTTGATGACAATTTGTATTCATGGCAGGTTGTTAAAAATACGGGTGGGAAAGTCACACTCAAGAAGCAGGATAGTAGAATAGGTATGAGTGTGACAAATATATTCTCTCCTTTGCGAGACGAATGTGAGGGAAAAGATAGTCAGGATAAGGGAGGGTTAGCCGAAGTGCCTGCCGCCGACTCAGCTCCAACCGCTGACGCTGTGCTACCTACCACCACCACCACCCCCACCACCACCACCACCAAGGGAGCTTCTGCCACCACCGGGGGTTCTCCAACTGCAGCTGCTGGATCCTCCCGAGGGAGAGGTAAGTCTGTGTCCCGAGAAGGTAAGTCTGTGTCGATTGTGGGCGACTCCATGGTAAGACATTTAGTTAGGGCTACCCGCACTAAACTTAGGAAGGTTGTGTGTCTGCCTGGCCATGGAGTTGGGAGGGTTTTAGAGAAGATGGACCACATCTTGGAAGATAGTGGAGATAACCCCATTATCTGTCTCAGTGCCGGGAGTAACAATGTTGGTAAGGGTAGAAGTGAGGAACTGCTGCAGCAGTATCGGGATGTGTTAGATAAGGTTAGGATGAAGGGAGGGATCCCTGTAGTACATTGTATCCTACCCAGAAGAGGAGTTCCCAAGGAATGGACATCCAGGGCGATTGGTGTCAATTGCCGTTTGGAGAAATATTGCAAAGAAAACGCAATACCATTCATTGATAACTGGGATAGTTTCTATGGGAGAGATGGGATGTACGCAATGGATGGGGTTCATCTTTCACGGTTAGGGGTTTCTACATTAGCTAGTTCTTTAGATAGGGTGGTTGTGGGGTTTTGAACAGAAAAATTGAGAGTGTAAATGAGAGGTTAAATGGATCAATTTTAGCGTCAGGCGAAAGCGATAAGGATATTCAGTCTCATGCTAAACATGATGACTATATTGCAAATGATAGTAGTGATGGTGCAACGGAAGATGGAAATGTCGTTAGAAATAAAGGTACATTAGGTATAAAGAAAAGAAGTAAATTGAGAGTATATTACACAAACTGTAGGAGTCTATGTAACAAAATGAACGAACTTATAGCCCTTGTTAGCAAAGAAAATATAGACATAATAGCGCTAACTGAAACGTGGATTAATACAGAAACCAGGCATTTTTTAGCAGAATTTGATACACCAGGATATAGTTAGTTTAAATATGACCGAACAAGTAAGAGGGGTGGCGGTATAGCAGTGTTTGTCAGGAGTACATTAAAAAGCTGTATTAAATCAGGTATTAGACTAAATAACGATAATGAAAGTGTTAGGGTAGAGGTTAACGAAGGTAGTGAGACCATAGTTATTGGAGTTATGTATAGACCGCCAAATATAAGTAGAAATGACGGAACGTCATTATGGGAGGAAATTAAAATGGCATCAAGGTTTAGCAATGTGTGCATTATGGGGGATTTTAATTTTCCGAATATAGATTGGCAGCATCAAATAGGAGACTCTGATTCTGAGGAGTTTATAGAGGTACTACAAGATAGTTTTTTATTTCAATTCATAGATACGCCGACTAGAGGTAATAATATTCTCGATTTAGTTTTCAGTAACAATGAACATATGGTAAATAATGTAGAGATAGGGGACCACCTAGGAAATAGTGACCACAATTCTGTGTATTTTAATATACAATGGAAAGGTAATACCAGAGAGAATACAACATTAATACCTAACTTCAGAAAAGCCAATTATGGTGGGTTAAGAAGAGCCCTATTAGCTGACCCTATGGTCAAAAAATTAAGTCGATCCAGGTGTTCAAATGAGTGTACCCCTTCTCAGGCACCTGTCATCTTAAGTCAGGAAGAGACGTCAACCTTGGTAGATACATACGATAATTTTATCGAGTCAGTATTCAATGCACAAAATAAATACATCCCCAAAAGAAAATTTAGATCAACACAGAACCAACCCAAATGGATGAATAATAGACTATTAGATCTTCTAGGACAAAAGAGAGGAATATATAGAAAAATTCGGAAAGGCGAAATTCACCTACTTGCTTACTATCAGAATCTATCAAGACCGGTAAAAAAGGATATTAGGAAAGAAAAAAGAAATTATGAAATTAAGGTTGCAAATGACTCAAAAAATAATCCTAAAGCTTTTTACCAACTATATAAATCCAAGGTTAGAGATGTAATTGGTCCCCTTAAAATTCGATAGGAGAAATGACAGAAAATGATTTAGAAATGTGCAGTACATTAAATAGTCAATTTCTTTCCGTTTTCACTAATGAAAATTTGGCACAGTTTCCAGAAGTCCGTAAGGTATATAGCGATAGTATAGAAAATAGGTTAAGTACGGTTACTATAAGTAGAAATGATGTGCTTAAGGAAATTGACAGACTGAAACCTCATAAATCGCCTGGTCCTGATGAGGTATATGCTAGAGTATTAAAAGAATGTAGGGATGAGTTAAGTTACCCATTAACATTTTTATTTAACAAGTCATTGGAGACAGGTATAGTTCCAGAAGCTTGGAAGCTTGCAAACGTAGTTCCGATCTTCAAAAAAGGTGACAAATCAATAGCATCCAATTACCGTCCCATTAGTCTTACATCAATCATAGGAAAGCTACTAGAGTCAATTATTGCTAGTCAAATTAGAAACCACTTAGATACATTTAATTTAATAAATTCTTCTCAGCATGGATTCACTCAGTGACGTTCTTGCCTTACTAATTTGCTTAGTTTTTTCTCAGAGGTATATGAAGCAGTAGATAATGACAAGTCATATGATATAATATATTTAGATTTCAGTAAAGCTTTCGACAGAGTCCCCCATAAGAGATTGATGAGAAAGGTTGAGGCGCATGGAATAGGTGGGGCGTTGTTGGGATGGATTAGGTCATGGCTAATTGGTAGGAAGCAGAGAGTCAGCATAAATGGTACGAAGTCAGAATGGGGAGCAGTCAAAAGTGGTGTCCCCCAGGGATCTGTATTAGGTCCTCTGTTGTTTGTTATATACATAAATGACCTTGATTTAGGTATAACTAGTAGGATAAGTAAATTTGCAGACGATACCAAAATGGGGAGAACAATTGATTCAGATAGAGATATAGAGTGCCTCCAAAGGGATCTAGATACCTTACACGAATGGTCAGTAAATTGGCAGATGAAGTTTAACATTGACAAATGCAAGGTATTAAAGATAGGGAAGATGCATACAAATGTTAAATATAAACTAGCTAATATGGAATTAGAAAACTCGAATTGTGAGAAAGATCTAGGTGTGTTTGTTAGCAATGATTTGAAGCCTAGACAACAGTATATAAGCGTTCGAAACAAGGCAAACAGGATTCTCGGGTTCATCTCTAGGAGTGTGAGTAACAGAACTGCTGATGTTATCTTAAAACTTGACTTGTCATTAGTGAGACCCCATATGGATTATGCTGTTCAATTTTGGTGTCCTTATTACAGAATGGACATAGATTCATTGGAGAGAGTACAACGTAGAATGACAAAAATGATCCTTAATATTAGAAATCTTCCGTATAAAGAAAGGTTGAAGAAATTAGGCTTACATTCTTTAGAGAGGCGCAGAGTTAGAGGGAATATGATAGAGGTGTTCAAGTGGGTTAGTGGGATTAACAAAGGGGACATGACAAATGTACTAAAGCTCAGTGATAGCGAAAGAACTCGTACCAATGGTTTCAAATTAGATAAATTTCGTTTCAGAAAAGATATAGGCAAATATTGGTATGGTAACAGAGTTGTAGATGGGTGGAATGGACTACCAAGTGCTATAGTGGGATTAAAAACGATAGGGAGTTTTAAGATAAAATTGGATAAGCATATGGACGAGAAGGGTTGGGTGTGAAGGGGGATCAGCAGGGTTGGGCCAATCAGCGCTCTGCAGACCCCCGTAATTCTGCGTTAATCTCTAACCGTTTTGGTAAGATGATCCTCAGGGTATTAGAGTGTTGAGCCTATAATTGGGCTTTGACATTGGGGTTGTGTGGAACAGGGATCTGCCTTGCTTAGGCCAATCGGCTTTCTGCAGACTCCCATTTTCTTATGTTCTTATGTTCTTATGGTGGATACCGCAGCCAAAACGTTTACCTTTATGTTCTAGGTTGGAATCCTGGTCAGGGAGAATTATATATATATATATATATATATATATATATATATATATATACAGTATATAGTGATGATGGTCAAATTTGTAGTGATGATGACACTAGTAGTGATGATTAATGGTGATAGTGACTAGTAGTGATGATGGTGACAGTTGTAATGATGATGGCAGTAGTAGAAATGATGGTGATAGTGTGATTGATGATGGTAACCCATCGCAGAGTTGGGTATGTTGTATTAATTTTGGGCAAAACGGCACATCTATTTTATGTATAAGCAAATGCAGTTATGGTGTAACATATAAATATATTCAAAAATGTTGTGTAAATGTATGTTTCGCAGACAGAAACTCGCATTCAATATTCAATCAATATCTATCCACGTATTTTGATATTCTAATAACTTCGACATTCTCTTCAAATACAACATACATATGCATGCAGAATTTAATAAATAATAAACCTTAACTAACTTTAACATATGCCAATATAAGAAGTAAAACACAAATGTAAGCTAACATCAGGTGGTTGTTGGCGCCCCTGGAGCCTGATGGATGGTATCTCCACACTCGCGCCTTCCTCCTCCTCTGTGGATGAGAATGAAACGTTAATGTGTGGTAGCCAGGGTGTGTGTGGGCTGATCTGGGGAGTGGTGGTAGAGTGTGCATGTGGGCAGATCTGGGGAGTGGTGGTAGAGTGTGTGTGGGGGCAGATCTGGGGTGTGGTGGAAGAGTATGTGTGGGGGCAGATCTGGGGAGTGGTGGTAGAGTGTGCATGTGGGCAGATCTGGGGAGTGGTGGTAGAGTGTGTGTGGGGGCAGATCTGGGGAGTGGTGGTAGAGTGTGCATGTGGGCAAATCTGGGGAGTGGCGGTAGAGTGTGTGTGTGGGCAGATCTGGGGAGTGGTGGTAGAGTGTGCCTGGGGGCAGATCTGGGGTGTGGTATCTGGGGAGTGGTGGTAGAGTGTGCATGTGGGCAGATCTGGGGAGTGGTGGTAGAGTGTGTGTGTGGGCAGATCTGGGGAGTGGCGGTAGAGTGTGTGTGTGGGCAGATCTGTGGAGTGGCGGTAGAGTGTGTGTGTGGGCAGATCTGGGGAGTGGTGGTAGAGTGTGTGTCGGGGCAGATCTGGGGTGTGGTGGAAGAGTATGTGTGGGGGCAGATCTGGGGAGTGGTGGTAGAGTGTGTGTGTGGGCAGATCTGGGGAGTGGTGTTAGAGTGTGTGTGGGGGCAGATCTGGGGAGTGGTGGAAGAGTATGTGTGGGGGCAGATCTGGGGAGTGGTGGTAGAGTGTGTGTGTGGGCAAATCTGGGGAGTGGTGGTAGATTGTGTGTGGGGGCAGATCTGGGGAGTGGTGGTAGAGTGTGTGTGTGGGCAGATCTGGGGAGTGGTGGTAGAGTGTGAATGGGGGCAGATCTGGGGAGTGGTGGTAGAGTGTGTGTGTGGGCAGGTCTGGGGAGTGGTGTTAGATTGTGTGGGGACATATACGACAGTCCTGGGAGTCCTGCCATACACCATATTTTCCATTCAACAAAGAGCATCTGGATGATAGATTTGTCATCGATTGTTTTGCAATACACTTGGGTCCTGGTAATGTGTATAGCATACAGTCCCCAATGTATTGTATTGTTATTCTATAGTGATTAAGCAAATTGTTTTACTGGTGCACTCGCAGCAGACAACCCACGAATGTATGAAACATGAGCACCGAATTATGGGCACAAACTAATTGGGCACAGTGACAAAAATATCAGCAAGACAAATAGTCATCGAAATATTTATCATCATAACATTTCGCAAACGTGAATTTGGGCACTGTATATATTCAGCACCAATAATCTTGAGCAGCATGATATTTATTTGAGCACATGGAGTTTTGTTGACCTGCGAGGATGTGATAATGTAAGTGATCACAATAATAATGTAATTGATGATGCTGAGGATAATACTGATAATCCTACTCCTAGTGATAATGCTGACAATAGTGATGATGGTGAATTTAATGTGACACTATTGGTGAAATTAGTCATCGTGATGATAATATCAATATGTTTACCGGTTTCTGCATTTGTGATTTTCCATGGACATTTTTAGCCGCGTGTTATACCTCTAAGATGACCTAGATCTTTGGATGAATGTGCTCTAATGTAGTACTGAGAAGACCATCAGATAAGTTATACATGAGCTTGTGTGTGGCTTTGATAAACTAAGAAAACAGGCTACTCGAGTGTATGTTCTGCTTTTATGAAAGCAAATCGTAAACAAGGAGTATGTAGGTTGTAGAAGACAGCTAGATTAGCAACAATAAAGCTCCACAAGAAAAATTCGAAAATACCAATTAAGAAGTGGGTATGACAGATCTACACAATTACACCAAAAATATTCACTGTGTGTCTGGCCGATTTAGTTAGGAATGTGGAATGGAACATTTGGGGAATATATATTAATTGAGAATGTCTAAGCAATCTTTGATTAGCTGTTTATTTATTAAATATCCCCGACTTAGTAATAGTTAAAGCAAATGATTAAAGATGTAAACAGAAACAAACTTTAAAGTAACACTTAACATAAATACAACACAAAAAATACTAATCATGTGCAACCACTACAAATATGAAAAACAAATAAGGGGAAGACGTAGTTGAAGAATATATATACCTAGGCTAGGTTATTGAGGCAAACCTTGATCACTCTTAGATATATTAAGTGAAGGATAGGCATGGGAAGAAGTGCATTTGGTAAACAAAGCTTTATTTTGAACGCAAATACAATATAAACAAATAATAATATAATAATAAATTACAATTATATACCTGCAATAATAAATTGTCCTACAGAGAAAATTGCAAAGCTTATTTGTCTTCCTTGTACTAATTAATGTATTATACACTTAGAGCGCAACAGAGTGTCTAGAACATAAACTTAAGAAAGCAGAAAGAGGAATGGTTTAGGCAATGTTAGGCATAAATTAGAGATATGTGATGAAGACCTCTCAGATACGAGAACAGTCAAAAGTAGAAGACATATTGTACTTAACGTTATTAGTTTTCAAGTTGCATTGTATAATATTAGTTTCAGTAAATTGTTGGTTGCGTTAAATTTCGCCAAGCTAGATACGTTTACAAACAATATTAACTTCATTCGTGTACTAAAATTCGAACGGTCATACCATAATGTTCGGAAAGATACATAGTCCTTTGGCTAAAGTGAACTTAACGTAACCTTCCAGTATAAGATGTCCTAAATAGGGGATATGGTATTAGAAATCATTCGATTTGAAATATGTTATATATATATATACCGGTATATATATATATTGAGTATATATATCACAAATACACGTGAGCCACTAAATGTTTCCAATCTCTCAGTGGGTTTCGAACCGCCGACCGTCAGGAAGATAGCCACCACTGCCGTGGTGTAGTTGATTAAAGCGTCGGCAATCGTCCTGACGGTCGGCGGTTCGAACCCCACTGAGAGATTAGAAATATATATATATATATATATATACTAGCAGGGGTACCCGGCATTGCCCGGGTTTAAATTCTACCATAATCACCATCACTACTACCACCACTACTACTACCATAATCACCATCATCAATCACTACTACCACAATCATCACAAAACTACTACTCGGCCTCGACCTCCCTGTGCCTCATTAAACGGCGACCTCGATTTCGGCCGCTAAATGACCTCCAATTTTGGATCTGACCTCATCCGTTCCCCCATTTTGGGGGCTGCGAACAACTTTCGTTCCATACACCTTTTCGATCGGAGGCCTCCTTCTGCCCCAAACGGCAATTTTTTCATTTGTTTTTCAATTTCGGCCTCGAAACGACCTCCGATCGTGGCCTCGCCCCCTCTATGACCTGACCCAGGTCAATTGAAACCCACATGCAAAGTTTCAGCTCCCCAGGTCCAAAACTGCGCCCGCCTATTAAGAACACACAGACAAACAGACACACAAACTGATTTAATAATATATATATATATATATATATATATATATATATATAATGTCTATCTATCTATCAATATGCTCAGTCCCAATCCCCACTTTTCCTATTTATATTTTGTATTTTCTATTTAATTCAATTTTATTACTTTTTGTTTTTGTCTTGGGGGTGGCAGCCCCAAGACAGAGCAAGAACAGGGCAAACACAAAACACAACATAAAACAACAAACAAACACAGACAAAACACAAATTCACACACATCTAAGTCACCCAGGAGAAGACCCAGAGACCAGGGACACCAAGGTCGCTCCAGCACTCCCCTGGCCCCCGACCACCCGGAGAGGTTCAGATCTCGGCAGGCAGACATGCAGTAGAGCCGAAGCAACAAGCCCACCCACCACACTTCCAGGCGCACCCTTCATATTAATCGTCTTCCCAGGCCAGGCGCCTGATGGACTATTATCTAGTCCAACTTGCGCCCGACCGCTTCCTCCAAATGACCACGTGTTCACTCAATTATTCACAAGCATTCTCCATTGATTTCTGTTTATTACCACTTCCTTTGCCTGATCTATAGTCATTCCTTTATCATCCAAAGCTTGTCTTACACAGTCTCTCCATTTCAATGGGGGTCTTCCTGCCCTTCTATCTCCCCTTGTATCTGACTCACATATTCTCTTTGTGAGCCTTTCATCTCCCATTCGTTCAACATGACCATACCAGCTCAGCACCCTTCTGTCCACTCTGGCTGACTAATGTTCCTGCTGCCCCACTCTCCTACGTATCTCTTCATTCCTCAATCCGTCTATCGTAAATACAATAGGCTATGACTCTTTTGTGATCTTGTATGTCTCTGTGACGTCACGATCGCTCCTACAGCACGATAGGACGAGTAGATCATATATTATAAGATTTTAAATAAGTTAAGTTATAAAAGGCCTAATATGCAATTAACCTAAGACGTGCGCACAGGGGGTTTTCTACAGGGTAATATTGTGCGCATGTATGATGATTTTGGGACCCATTGCCAATTTCGATAAAAAGTACATCATCGTGTAGGGAATGTTTGCGTGCATCGGCCCATATATATTTGACCCCCCAAAAAATGTCTGGGGGGGGGTGGGGGAACGGTCCGTAGTTGAAAAATGTGGAGCGAATGGCACCGCGCGGCTAGATTGTCATCGAGCGGCAAGATTTCCCTGCCGAATTTTCACACGCCCAGGGGATAGAAGGAGAGGGAGGAGGGGGTGGGTTACCGCATATTATCACGTATATCTCCTTTTTTTATCCCTTTTAGGCTATGTAGAGTATGTATACGTGTGTAGGCCACCCATATAACAATGAATATGCCTCATAGTGACCAAAAATTGCAATATATAAGGGAATTATAAGATAATTTTTAGGCGGGAATGAAGATGGGTTGGAGGTTTGGCGGAAATTTATTAGCTGAGAGTGTGGTTTACGCCATAAATATCACTTATCTCTTGTACTTAGAGCACTGTCATGCTATAATACATACTTGTACATATGTAGACGTGCCATATATCAATATATATACCGCATATAGACCAATTCATGCGATATTTACGCACATTATCAATGAGTTTCTATGCGTGAACCAAGGTGTGAGTGAGTTGTGCTGGGAATGAAAGGGGGAGAGGGTGTGTTACGCCATAAATATCACTTATATCTTAGAGCACTGTCATGCTATAATACAGACTTGTACGTATGTAGACGTGCCATATATCAATATATGTACCGCATATAGACCAATTCATGCGATATTTACGCACATTATCAATGAGTTTCTAGCAGACGGAAGCCTGAAAGGGTGGGTGGGGCGGGTGGGTGGGAGGGAGGCATGCAGGGAGTGAGTGAGTCGTGGAGAGAGGGAAGGCAGGCAGGGAGATCTCTAGATAGATAGCCAGCTTTGTGATAATTGTGGAGGCGCCCGAGGCGTATGGATGTCTTGGTATTTTGAACCTTATGTCTACCAGGTGTCTGGTGTTCGCTGCCACCAAGAGGTCTACAATAACATGAGTCAGGAATGGAGAGAGAGAGAAACTGAGACATGCGTATGTCGTACGTATAAATGGACTTCAGAATTGCATTTTTATGCAAGCAGACATTGCATTTTAGACACATGTGAAGTACCACAGAAACATGTAGGCCATTGACTGTAAATAAAGTACTATATTATAGACCAGCAACGAGGGTGGTCAGTAAACACAGGCAGATTGCCTTTTTTGATAGAGAGCTAAATATAGACTGGTGTCTCCTTACACTTGCGAAAGAGTAGATTGCCACCAGAGAAACTTATATTTATTTATTTCCAAGTAATATGCAATCTAAATGTATATTCGAGACCTACTGCAAGTATTTGTATGACAGTCATGACTATGTATAATCCAATATACGCGCGTAGGCGAGACATAAGAAAGCTGGTTGAGCAATTTTCGACACCCACACAGTTATTATTCATTTTTATTTACAATATTATACAATACAAATGTATTTGTGAAGAGTATTTTATGCATTATTGTATTTATACAAATTTTGTTCCCATACAGAGCTGCTGTGGCTGGAGCATCAAGGAGCGGCAAGGGTCACCCCGTGACCGCTTGACCGTGTGATAATGAGTGGAGTCACACTGAGAGGGGCAATTTTGCTGAGTGTTTGGGCAATTTTTGACAGAATAAAGTTATATAATTACTAATTCTTGACAGAGACAAACTTTTATAAACCTTTGCATGATATAATTGATAATCCCATCAATTTACAAACGTAAATTGGTGGGATAATTCACTTTTTTTTTGTATATTGTCATTTCGATTGTAGACAGGAAGTTTTGAGTTATATTTGGTATGAGCTCCTGTGGCATGGTAGGTAAGGTCGCGGACTGGAAAATCCAAAGTGTGGTAGGGTAGTGGGATCGATTCCAGGAGGGGGTTATGGGGAAGGTTTTATACTGTCTAGAAATGTTTTGATAATTTTTTTGTTTTACAAGATCATGCCATTGTATTCAAACAATATGAAATATTCATAGAATATATCATATTGTAAGAATACAATGACATGACTTTTTTTTTTTTTTTTTTTATTGTTTTATTTTATTATCTTAGTAGGTTTGACAGGATTTATTGAAACATATTTATTTTTGTACAATTCATTTGAGGTAAGAAAATAATTATATACACATTACTTAGGCTAATAACAAACATATATATTGATATACTAAAAAGAGAAGGCATATTACATGTAAATCTTTGAAACTTATAAACTAAATAATGAAACATACAATTATATAATGTAAAAGCTATATCACAGGGACTTCTTTGGAACTTATACATTATATAATATATGTTACATTATGAGGTAGCGTGATCAATTAGGTCAGGTCAGGTAAGGTAGGGCGCGAGTCCAGGGCAGGGCAGGGCAGGGGGCGAGTCCAGGGCAGGGCACGGGGCGAGTCCAGGGCAGGGCAGGGCAGGGGGCGACACTCAATAATTCTTGAAGGTGTGGTAGTCCCTGAAGCAGTCACCCAGGCAGAGTGCAACTTTGCACTCGGCGCACATTGAGGTGACTCTTTTGGTGACATGGGGTTTCCTGACACTGGAGCTGCAGACGGTGCACTGCACCTGCCTGTGACGAGTGCCAATCAGCTCGGTGTTGGTTGGGTAGTGTCTTTCGACACCCAGCTGGATGCGGTCAGGAACGTGATCCCCACGCTATGCCGTACGTCTGTGAGTGGTGGTGCCATACTTCTCCAGGAGTTGGTATGAGACATTGTAGACGAACTCCCGGAATTTCAGCTTCTGGTTTGGGGACATATCCTTCTTCACCAACCACAAGTTGTAGGCGTTGAGCATCGTGATATCAACTAGCCCTCTCACATCCTGACGCAATTTTTGAGCCTATTAGGGATACTTTAAAGCCTTTGTTACCGTCAGGGGTATTTATAAACCTTTAGTTTATTTACTTCAACCTCCGCAGTTGTCTTTGAGTTAGCTGTGGGCAGAAAACTAATTTTGGAGAGGTAATTATAAGAGTGAGAGTAATCTATTTCTTATTGCTAATCTGGCAACCTCTGCGTCATAAGGATGTGAGAGGGCTAGTGTTACGACTGGGGTTCAAATATATCAGGGCTCTTATTCATTGGACTAGTAATGGCATAAATGTTACAACGGAAAGCGCTAGCTCCAACCTCTGATGTATATTCACAGTGAACAAAGAACACAAATACTCTACAGAGTTCTATATGCAATAATAGGCTATCAAACTCTCAATAAATGTGCGTCTACTCTAGGCTTAATGTTATGTGAAAACAGCCTATTACTACCTATAACCGAAGGTGCTTGGTTATGGTATGCAAAGTAAGGTGGTAAGAGAAGTTATAGCTTACGTTACTTTAATCAATAAATGTCAGGCACTCCTGCATGAAAGAAAGTGAACTAAAGTCCTTCAACACTAACAAGGAATCTTCTTTAAATGTTAGATGCTATAAAGATGCTCGTATCGGAAATGGAACCCAAAAAGGCAGGCAGCGGAACAATGCTCGTGCAGGTAATGCAACCAAAAAGGCAGAATATATATAATGCCGTCGGAGCCAAGAATATCCTAAACACAACAACAATAATAATAATCGCCACGACAATGCAGTATTCCTATCAACAAAAAGAGCCTAAGTCGTTTGTGTCTCAATACATCAAACTAGGCTGCGAAATGCTTGTGTAATCATAAACGGGTATGCATAAAAAGAGTAATTAGGTTAATATACTTAATGTCTACTATGATTGATAAAGTCTAGCTAGAGTCAATGATACGAGATACTGGTGCGCATGGCATGCCGCATAGCCTAGTGCAAATCTCAAGTCTGTGCGTCAAATATTACGTTATAATGAAGGGTAGCTCTCTTGAGAAACCTTAATACCGAAGTATTAAGCGTTCTCCTGGCGTACCTCAAAGACAAACAATCGAGACTAGAACAGTGCAGAATGGTATAGGCAAAAAGCCCTCATTCGTGCATGCTCTATTCTCAATGGCACACAGACTAGAATTTACTCAATCAACTCCAGTTCTCAGTTATGTCGTGCCGCTTTTAACTAAAGCCAGCACTCATAGGAAACAATACCTTATAATATCAGACTCCCAGTCTAGCATTATCTAATCCAGCAGAACACTAATAATTAAAGGATGCAGTACTTAAACAATATAAATGCCAACCAATGCTTCGTGATCCACTTATCTTAACAACTAACATACATGGGTTATATCAGACCTTAACGCACAATACAACTGGCCAGCATGAAGCTGATTTTGCAGAGTTAACCAGAGGGGATATAATGTTAATAAAAAGGAGGTGAAAGATATGGAAAATGAGAGAGATAGGCAGAGGAAAAGATTCTCAGGTACAGAGCAGGTGACAGGTAGCAAGGGAAAAAGATGGGTGCGTTCTAGAAACCAGATCTAGACCAGTCAAAGTAGGGCTGGACTTAGAACAAATTGCAATAGAAGGTTTTTTGGCTTTAACTTGTTTATTAGGTCCCTCTGATGAACATATAAAAAGTCTCCAACTTTTGGACACCTGGAAAGTGGTTAATTTTCAGCCAAAAAACCTTACAGCCAAAAAACCTTCTATTGCAATTTGTTCTAGGTCAAGCCCTACCTTTACTGCACATTATTGTCTATTACATTTTGCCTAGGCCTATACTAATCCCATCATCTTGTTTCTTGTTTCAACATATTGGTGCGACATCTACCGAAGCCATGGAAGAAGAGGTGGTGCATAATCCCTGCGGCATTTGCTCAAACACGTTAGACGAAGGAGAAACAGTCAAGCTGAGGGCGAAGGGAGCAGATACTATCAACAAGGCCAGTACTGAACGTGGAACGCCATCAATTACCGTGTCCGAGGGCCAAACGGTGCACATTGATTGCCGAAAGAAGCATGTCAATACGAAGCCAAATAGAATTCCTGGGAAGCAGAAGAAACGTCCTGAAAAACCTGCTCTTCGTTCTCAGACACCAGACTTTTGTTTTACAGAGAACTGCTTTTTTTGTGGTACAAAAATCTATTTGGACACAAAGCATGATTCAGAAGAAGTGTATCCAGTACGCACCTTCAACTTTCAAGGGACAATACTTTCTGCATGTGATGCCAGGCCTGATGGGTGGGCTGACACTGTCAGAGGCCGAATTAACTTTGCACGCGATCTTCCAGCAGCTGACGCAATATATCACAAGCAGTGCAGCTCAAATTTCCAGACACATAGGCAGATCCCCTCCAAATATCGTGATTCCGCAGACAGTGAACCTCCTCGCAAGGGTCGCAAAGTAGATGCCTCACGAGAGGAAGCATTTCTACTCGCAATCGAGGACCTAGTCAGTGGCAATGATGATGAACAGACTACAGTGGTTGATCTCGTTGATAGAATGTCCCAGTTGTGCCCTGATGTTGAAGCGTATAGTGTAAAATACATGAAACAGAAACTTATTTCATATTTTGGGGATGAACTGGTTATTAGTAACGTGCATGGACGCAGCGATGTTGTAACTGTCAAAGAAAGTGCTGCAAAGATTTTGCAACAATTCAAAGACTCACCACAGACTGATGATGAGGAAGCCAATCCTCATTTACTGTATGAGGTTGGTATGAACATTGTGCAGAAGATGGAAGGTAGCAATGCTTTTGACTTTTCATTTAGGAAGAAAGATCAAGTTGAGTCGTGCTGAAAAAGTACCAATCGACCCACAGCTCCTTTTCCAGAGGCTCCTCATCTTTGCTAATAACAGGGACTTAGGTGTTGAAGAGGTCTTTGCGTATGAGTTGTCTAGCTACCCTACTGCTCTGTTCGATAAGTGGGGGAGGCTCAGGGAAGCCAATAAACCACAGCTAGGAGATGAGATAGCTGCTGTTGTTCCCAAGTCGTCATTGGAATCATTTGAGGAAGAAAGGACTGTGACCCATGTTCTGGATGGTGGTTCCTTATTGCAAAGGATTCCATGGAAGAAGGGTGACACATTTGAGGACATTGCAAGCATGTACATGAAGCATGTTTCCAAAAACTCTCTCAACCCGGTGGTTGTATTCGACGGTTATAAATCAGGACCTACTACCAAGGACATGACACACAACCGACGATCAAAAGGAGTCTTTGGTCAAAAGGTGATGTTCACTCCAACCATGCCCCTTCGGTCAAAAAAGGAAAACTTCTTGTCAAACTCGGACAATAAGCAAAACTTCATTGACTTATTGTGTGAAACATTCAAGGCAAATGGAATTGACTGTGTCAATGCGCCAGCAGATGCAGATGTCATGATTGCGAAGAAGGGAATTGAGCATGCAAGGGAAACCGTGACATATGTGATAGGTGAGGACACAGACTTGTTGGTGCTGTTGTGTCATTATGCGGAACGAGGGATGAATGATTTGTACTTCAAGTCGAGCAAGGAAGGTGGGAAATGTTGGCATATTAACTCAGTAGCAGAAGCTCTCGGTGAAAGCATCTGTCGTGTCCTGCCAGTTGTCCATGCACTCTGTGGATGTGACACAACCTCACGACTGTATGGTATTGGTAAAGGGGCTGCCTTGAGGAAAGTGAGGGAAGACAACGGTTTCTTGAAATGTATAGAAGCATTCTGTTGCCAAAGTGGAAGTAAAGACGCGATATCATCAGCTGGTGAAAAGGCCTTGGTTTATTTGTACGGGGGAAAAGGAAATGACACCCTTGACGGACTGCGAAAGACAAAGTTTTGCAACAAGGTGGCAAAAAGTTCAACTACCGTTGAAGTTCACAGCCTTCCCCCAACAACCGATGCAGCCAAATACCACTCGTTCCGAGTTTATTGTCAGGTCCAGGAATGGATGGGGAACTGTGTGGACCCCGAGAAATGGGGCTGGTGTCTGTGGAAGGGACAGCTTGAACCGAAGACGATGGATTCGCCAGTGGCTCCTGATTCACTACTGAAATTGGTCAGATGTCAGTGTAAGGGCAACTGTGACACTCAACGCTGTAGTTGCAAACGGAATGAGCTTGAATGTTCCAGTGCATGTGGTCAATGTAAAGGACTCTGTCAAAATAGCAACTTTGATGCAAGCACCGATGATCCAAGTGAATACGAACTCCTATCATGAATTACATAATTGGCTCTGAATGACGTCATACTACGTCATGTTTTTTTTTTTTTTTTTATAAAAAAGAGGGACAACAGGTCAAAAAACCCATACAAGCACAAAGTGCCTGTGTCACCCCTTGTGAAAGAGACAGTTCAGCCTGTCTGTAAGGTTTTTCGGCTGTAAATTAACCACTTTCCAGGTGTCCAAAGTTGGAGACTTTTTATATGTTCATCAGAGGGACCTAATAAACAAGTTAAAGCCAAAAAACGTTGTTTGTAATACATTTATAGGGTCTAGGAGCAACCAGAAAAAAGTTATCTGTAAATTGAAGCTTTGGACGGCGGCCATCTTGAATTTATGCAAATTAACCACTTTCCCAGTGTCCAAAAGTTGGAGACTTTTTATATGTTCATCAGAGGGACCTAATAAACAAGTTAAAGCCAAAAACCTTCTATTGCAATTTGTTCTAGGTCCAGTTAAATGATTGCTAGATTTACTGGACTATAAGGGCCTCTCTCCACCAACCCCCGCAAGGCAGCCAGCCGTGACGTCATCGAGCGGGACAAAAAACACTGCGCGCCCCCTCTCACTCTGTTCTACTCCCTCTCTCTCTCCCAGATCCTATCATTACTAGTTAATGATAAAATATATACTTTACAATTAAATATATAAAGCCTTGACATGGGCGAAAACAAAGAGCCTTTCTGGACTGCCCATGACACGAGCTTTCATATGAAATAAAGCACACTCTAATACATAAACTGTAGCCCCATCCACTGCCCTGGCGATCCTAGTGAGTCACTGTAGGACAAGCCATGCGGTTCTAACGGAGTGGTCAACGTCAAACCCCCCCCAAGATTTTTCTCAGAGGCCCCAAGGCTCACAAAATCTGATGGTTAGAACCCATGCTATATCTCCACTTCCCATCACCCAGCGGCAATAACATATCTGGCACAGTTCTTCAACAAAACATTTTTCAAAATTATAACCCTCCCCAACACCATAGGTCAAATCATATGTAGTTATGCTCCTCAAGAGCGAGCTTCTCTAGCCCAGCATTCTGAGAGGAGTGCAACTCAGAATTACTGCTATAACATACTAAACAAATTCAACTATCAAAGAAAGAGTTTTTATTTGATTTTAATGTTTATAATTTGTTTATTTCGGCTGCACTATAGGGGCAAGCCTATTTTTTTCTTCTATACCAAACGCTCAACTCCTGCTTTACGACCCAATACGCTGGGCTACAACCGCGAGCCAACAAGCACCAAGCGCAAAATACTATTCAAACTAAAGCAGGAGGCAACCCGTGTGTCAATCTACCCAGGATCATCTACCCTCGAAAGACAATCTGCAATCACGTTGTTACAACCGGCAATATGGCGTATGTCCAGGTTATATTCCTGTAACATTAGCGACCACCTGGTCAGCCTCATATTCCGATTGTGAAACTGGTTCAAAAACTTGAGAGGGTGATGATCTGTGTAAATTACAAGGACTGGACCATAGGCTGGAACATAGACCTCGAAATGCCTCAGTGCAAGTACAATTGCCAGCAGCTCTTTCTCGACAACAGAGTAGTTCTTTTGGGCTGAATTGAACTTCTTCGAGTAGAAACTAACAGGATGTTCCAGCCCATCATCGTTCTTTTGCATAAGGACGGCACCAGCCCCCACACCACTAGCATCTGTTGCTAGTTGGAAAGGTAGGCTAAAGTCAGGGGCCCTGAGGATCGGGTGAGTGCACAACAGGTGTTTTACTACGCTAAACGCCTTCTCACACTCAGGCGCCCATTTGAATTTCTTATCCTTCGCTAAAAGATCTGTCAGAGGTGCTAGCACGGTAGAGTACCCCTTAATGAAGCGTCTGTAGTATCCGATCATACCTAAGAACCTCATGATCTGCTTCCCCGGCCTGGGAAAGTGATCAATCGCAGCTATCTTGTTCTGTGGGGGGCACACCTGTCCCAACCCCACCATGAACCCAAGATACTGCACGGACGCCCGCACGAAATCACACTTTGCCAGGTTGACCACCAAGCCAGCCTCACTAAGCCTCTTGAACAGGAGTTCTACGTGCTCACAATGACTCATAAAGCTGTTGTCATAGATAATAACATCGTCGAGGTATACTGTGCAATTAGGAATGTCTGCCGTTATATCATTCATCAAACTCTGAAAGGTAGCGGGTGCGTTCTTTAGGCCATAAGGCATAACGTTACAGCGGTAGGTAGCACCATCCACCACAAAACCACATACCTCTTTCGCTCGTTCGGACAAGGGCACCTGCCAGTATCCCTTAACCAAGTCCACCTTGGTTAGGTACTTTGCATTGCCTATCTTGTCCACACAGTCGTCGACCCGAGGAAGAGAGTATGGGTTGGTGGGCGTCAAACCATTTAACCGTCTGTAGTCTACACAGAATCGCACCTTACCATCCGGTTTTGGTTGCAGCGTGACGGGAGATGTCCACTTCACCACCCCCTTCTCAATCAGCCCCCTTGTTAACATATACTCCAACTCCGCCCGGAGGGCCGGCAGTTTAATAGGGGGCACCCTATAGGGAACTGACTTGAAAGGGGGGTGGTCTCCTACGTCCACGTCGTGCACCTCTAGGGTAGTGAGGCCTGGGTGCTCCGCGAAAACAGAGGGGTATGAACCGAACAGGCGCTCCACAGCCCCCGGCTGATGCTCAGGTAAGTGTTGCAACGCTTCCTGAGCCGCCTGGTTCGTGTTCCCCGCCCACTGGTTCGCAGAGACATGATGATCCCAGTTATCCTCCACCTGAGCTTGACTGTCCCGTTCTCCTTCTCCACCTTGACTGCTAAACGTCATCACAGGCACAGTGAGAGGCTCAGGGGGGTGCCTCACATACTCCTTCATAAGATTAACGTGACATAACTGATTGCGCTTACGTCTGTCTGGAGTGGCTACCAAGTAATCCAGGTCCGATAGCTTCTCAACCACCCTATAAGGACCAGTGTACTTCGCGGATAAGGGGTGACCTACAAGGGGCAGTAGAATCAACACCTCCTGTCCCACGTGAAACTCCCTGAGTTTAACCTTGAGGTCGTACCTGTCCTTCATGAGGGCCTGAGAGCTAGTCAAATTACGGCCAGCCAACTCCATACTGCGCAACATCCGTTCCCGACTGTCGAGGACATACTTGAGCATAGAACAAGGTTTTTCTGCACCCTCCCATATTTCTTTAACCATATGGAGAGGCCCTCTGACACGGTGTCCAAAGACGAGCTCATTAGGGCTGAATCCCAAACTTTCCCCAGGTACCTCCCGTGCAGCAAACAAAACATATGGCAGGCCAAGATCCCAATCTTTCCCATTCTCAAAGCAATAACAACGAAGCATAGATTTAAGGTTGAGTGCCATCGCTCTAACACACCCTGGCTCTCCGGATGATACGCAGATGACACAACCGTAACAATCCCATGCTGCTGCATAGTTTGAACAAAGAGGTTAGAAGTGAAGTTGGATCCTTGGTCTGACTGAATCTCCTGCGGGTAACCATACCGGGAAAAATACACTAGCAAGTTTCGGACCACCGTCTTCGCTGACCCATTTCTCATAGGGTAAGCGTCAGGGTACCTTGTTGCTACATCCATGATGGTCAGGAGAAACTTGTTTCCGGCACTTGTAGGGGGAAGGGGGCCAACCATATCCACTATAACCTTACTAAAGGGAGGCCCACTGACAGGAATGGGGTGTAACGGCGCCTTAGGAATGCTCTGATTCGGTTTGCCAACCTTCTGACACACATCACACATTGCCACCCATGACACAACTTGTGCTCTCAGACCAGGCCACCAAAATAATTTCCCCAAGGCTGCAACCGTCTTACGGACACCCAGATGTCCCGCCAGTGGTACATCATGGGCCAACCTAAGTAGGCTTTCCCTGCAAACTCTCGGCACGACCAGCTGGTCTACCTCTCCTGACCCCCCCTCCCAATTCCTCTGCGGATCTTGGAATCGCCGGTATAATATGCCATCTATGAAAAAAAAATATCCCGACTGTGCATCACTGTCCTCCTCCAACTCGACAGCACCGGTACCACATTCAAGAACCTCCGGGTCTTCCAATTGCAACTTACGAATGTCCGAAGGAGCAAGCCTATCCAAGTGTTTGCGAAACAACTCATGCCTCCCGCCTACACTAAATTTGGCCTCCCGTTGCTCTCTCTCTGCGTACCGTTGCTGTCTCATCGTCTTTTTAAGCCCATCCACTGCCTTCTCAGGAACAGTTAATGGGTCTTCTCTAGACTCGAAAATTGGTCCTAATAATGAGTCCCCGAGAATGTCCGCTGATACTGAACTCTCAACCGCATCAACTTCCAACCCCTTCTCGGTACCCTTCCTCCGCTGATCTAAAGACTGTTGACCAGAATGTGACTCCCTGGATGCAAGGGAACGGGTGACAACACATGCCATAGGTTGCCACCGACACTTCTCAACCCACTCCTGCTCCTCCCTACTCACGTCGGCCGGCTTCTCGGCAACGACCAAGGGTGGAGCCTCAGAAGTAGGCCCCGCAAAGTCGTTGCCGAGAAGGAGGTCGACGCCCCCAACGGGTAACTTCTCCACAATCCCTACATCCAGGTCACGAGTCACACCATCAACTTCCATCTTCATTCTTACAAGCGGATATGACCTTGTTGCATTAACTCCCTGAACCACAACCACCCGCGCCGTATTTACAGGTTTACCAGTGAAATTTCTCAACAGTATTTGCGATGCCCCAGTGTCACGCAAAATTCTCACCTCATGTCTTCTACCCCCCCACTCCACACAACCGAGTCCCCTGTGGTCACTAAAGGCATCACGGACAGGGAATAAGCCTTTCGGATCCTTCTGCACTGGCAGTGTATTTACCTCGGAAGAATTGCCTCTAACAAGCTCCGATGTCCTCTTGAACACTCCAATGCCGTGAGCAAAAGACACGGATGCCGGAGGAGGTCGACTAGGGCACTCATTTGCTTTATGACCCTCCTTGTGGCACTTAAAACACATAAATTTCGGTTTCGGCTTATACTGTGATGTAACAGGCCCCTGACTTTTCTTATACGGCGTGGTGTTAGGTTTGAATTCAGTTTTAGTTTCATTGCTCTTTTGTTTAAATGTGTCATTGCTACGGGGAGGGGGAGGATAACGGTCCCTAGCACTTGCATCGTACTTCTGTGAGGACCCGCAACCCCGAATCAACGATCAGCCATTTCTGCTGCTTCTACTAGAGTTCTTGGGTTTTTCTCCTTTAAGTTCAAAGTTAGATCACCGCCTGTGCTCTTAAAGAACTGCTCCAACATCATTAACTGCTTAATTTCATCAAATGTTGTGACCTTCTCAGATCGGAGCCAGTTCCCCATAGCATCGGACAAGTCCCGGGCGTGTTCCAAAAAGGTGCTATATCTTCCCTTAGTTACACCGCGGAACTTCAAACGGTACGTTTCTGGTTTCAGTTCGTAAGCCCTCAGGACAGCCTCCTTAAGATCCTCGTACACAATACATAACTCCAAAGGTAACGCATCGTAGGCTTTAAGACCCTTGCCTATTAATCTAGAGGATACAAGTGCTGCCCATTTATTCTCTGGCCACTGGTGTTCCTGGCACTTCTTCTCAAAGCGTGTGAAAAATTCTGTTACACCACTCTCATCAAACACCGGAACCAGTTTCAATAAGTGCGAGAGAGACTGCTCATGAACCCGGTTACCAGCCCCAAGTCGCTGTCCCGTTGCCTCTACTCGCGACTTCTCTACATCCATGTCGGCACAGTACCTAGTCGACTCTAAATCCACTTGGATTTTTGCTAGCTCTATGTGCTGCTGACTGATAGTTTTTCTCTCTTCTATCTTGGCTAATTCTATTTGCTGCTCACCTGCCCTGATAGCCTTTCTCTCTTCGATCTTAGCTAATTCGAGCTGAAGCAATAATTCTGGAGATAACCCTTGAGGAGATAAAGGTGCTACAATGTTTGAAATTACCGGTGGTCCCCCCAGGGGCAACCCACCCTGCCAGTCACCACCCACCTGTGGAAGCGTACCCGGGGTCAGCAAACCACTGGGATGGCTGGGAGTCGAGTGTAGGGGAAGCATGGCCGAAGGGCTCTGAGCACTCAACCCATCTCGCTCACCAGTCACCCTGCCCAGTACACACGTTATCAAGTTATCCTTGGTCATGCTGCTAGTAACCGCATGACCGATAGCTGTGGCCAGGCATTGAAGACCGTACCGATCCATACCCTCCAACCGCTCGGCAGTAACAGGCCATTGCAAAAATATCCTAGCATCCTCCTCACAGTTCACCCGATTAACCCTTTCATCATGCTGCTGTTCCTCAGTTTCGACATTACGTACTGTGCCTCCATTCTCCTCTGATCCGGTATAAGACATGATGCTCACAAAAATTTCTCACCACAATATTCAGAAAAGAAGCACCCCAAACTCTTATACCTCGATATACACACAAAAATTCTCGGAAATACTCAAGGGCTATACTATGTTGCAAAAAAAAAATTATTCTTGCTGATCCCCGCAAAATATTCTCCAAAACAACAAATGTTCCCTGCTAATAAATGTAGGTTCACCAAATCCTAGGTAAGGTCGCCATTTGTTACGACTGGGGTTCAAATATATCAGGGCTCTTATTCATTGGACTAGTAATGGCATAAATGTTACAACGGAAAGCGCTAGCTCCAACCTCTGATGTATATTCACAGTGAACAAAGAACACAAATACTCTACAGAGTTCTATATGCAATAATAGGCTATCAAACTCTCAATAAATGTGCGTCTACTCTAGGCTTAATGTTATGTGAAAACAGCCTATTACTACCTATAACCGAAAGTGCTTGGTTATGGTATGCAAAGTAAGGTGGTAAGAGAAGTTACAGCTTACGTTACTTTAATCAATAAATGTCAGGCACTCCTGCATGAAAGAAAGTGCACTAAAGTCCTTCAACACTAACAAGGAATCTTCTTTAAATGTTAGATGCTATAAAGATGCTCGTATCGGAAATGGAACCCAAAAAGGCAGGCAGCGGAACAATGCTCGTGCAGGCTATGCACACAAAAAGGCAGAATATATAATGCCGTCGGAGCCAAGAATATCCTAAACACAACAACAATAATAATAATCGCCACGACAATGCAGTATTCCTATCAACAAAAAGAGCCTAAGTCGTTTGTGTCTCAATACATCAAACTAGGCTGCGAAATGCTTGTGTAATCATAAACGGGTATGCATAAAAAGAGTAATTAGGTTAATATACTTAATGTCTACTATGATTGATAAAGTCTAGCTAGAGTCAATGATACGAGATACTGGTGCGCATGGCATGCCGCATAGCCTAGTGCAAATCTCAAGTCTGTGCGTCAAATATTACGTTATAATGAAGGGTAGCTCTCTTGAGAAACCTTAATACCGAAGTATTAAGCGTTCTCCTGGCGTACCTCAAAGACAAACAATCGAGACTAGAACAGTGCAGAATGGTATAGGCAAAAAGCCCTCATTCGTGCATGCTCTATTCTCAATGGCACACAGACTAGAATTTACTCAATCAACTCCAGTTCTCAGGTATGTCGTGCCGCTTTTAACTAAAGCCAGCACTCATAGGAAACAATACCTTATAATATCAGACTCCCAGTCTAGCATTATCTAATCCAGCAGAACACTAATTAAAGGATGCAGTAAACAATATAAATGCCAACCAATGCTTCGTGATCCACTTATCTTAACAACTAACATACATGGGTTATATCAGACCTTAACGCACAATACAACTGGCCAGCATGAAGCTGATTTTGCAGAGTTAACCAGAGGGGATATAATGTTAATAAAAAGGAGGTGAAAGATATGGAAAATGAGAGAGATAGGCAGAGGAAAAGATTCTCAGGTACAGAGCAGGTGACAGGTAGCAAGGGAAAAAGATGGGTGCGTTCTAGAAACCAGATCTGAGGGAGAGGAGTCAGGAGTCAGAGTGAAGCTAGGTAGCTTCAAGGTTAGAAGTAGAAGGGTCTAGTGGAGAGCGAAGTTTTGAAGGATGAAGAGTTGGAGAGATAAAAGCTGGTGGGCTGACCACCTTGCTATTTTTCATGTTGGTTGTTGAGTTCTGAGCAGCATGCCACGTGGTGTTGGAGAGGAAAGGCCGTTGTTGTTGAAGGTGCGCGATGATGGTTAGTCGTAGAGGTATTTTGGTTCATCGAGGTAAGGAGATGGTGTTCTTGTCGGCTTGCTGGCGGTCATTCCCCGGTCAATGTCTTCATCTCCTTCCTCCATCCCCTCCACGTCGACGTCTTCTCCTATGTGGGAGTATTCAGACGACGTGGAGGCTGCCACCGGATGATCATGGCTGGTGATGGAGTGGAGGTTGAGGCTGGTCCTGCAATTTTGAGTCGGCTGGCTTGTTGGTGTTCGGCTATAATTGATGATTGGTGGTCGTTGCTGCTGTTGCTGGTCAAGTTTCATTGGTGTTGATGGTGAGGAGTGCTCCACTTTGCTTCTGTTTAGACTAAGAGGTCTTGGCAGAAGCAGCTGTTGTTTGGGAGCACTAGAGTGGCGAGGAACTGTATATATATACTCGCACTAGCTCGAGCCGCGTGGGAAAACAGCGGTTACAAGTCATCTAACCACTAGCAAAGCTTACAGCATGGTAAGGGCCTCTCTCCACCAACCCCCGCGAGGCAGCCAGCCGTGACGTCATCGAGCGGGACAAAAAACACTGCGCGCCCCCTCTCACTCTGTTCTACTCCCTCTCTCTCTCCCAGATCCTATCATTACTAGTTAATGATAAAATATATACTTTACAATTAAATATATAAAGCCTTGACATGGGCGAAAACAAAGAGCCTTTCTGGACTGCCCATGACACGAGCTTTCATATGAAATAAAGCACACTCTAATACATAAACTGTAGCCCCATCCACTGCCCTGGCGATCCTAGTGAGTCACTGTAGGACAAGCCATGCGGTTCTAACGGAGTGGTCAACGTCACACTAGGTGGAGGAAGAGCTTGTGATACCACTTCACAGTCTTCCTGAGACACTCAACGCCTGACAGCTGACAGTCAGACTTGTCCACCAGGCGCATGTTCTTGGTATAGTCCACTACAATGTCGGGCTTGTAGATGGTCTTCCTGGTTCGGTAGTGGATTTTGCCAGAATCCACCTGGGCACCTGTGTGGACGGTGGAAAGCAGGTGGACGTCTCGTTTATCCTTCCACTTCAGGGCTATCACTTTCCCACACTTCTCGAGCTGCTTGTATTTCTGCCCCTTTCGTCGCCTTCTTCGCACATGCCTCTCGCGGTGTTCCTGGGCCAGGTCGTCTTCTGAAGGTGTGTCACTGGAGGAGGTATCTGTAAGAGGAATGAC
Organism: Paralithodes platypus; assembly: GCA_032716605.1. Taxonomy (NCBI): domain Eukaryota; kingdom Metazoa; phylum Arthropoda; class Malacostraca; order Decapoda; family Lithodidae; genus Paralithodes; species Paralithodes platypus. The sequence continues at coordinate 41,654,923 of CM064525.1, forward strand.
ATTACCGGTGAACTTAGGCATAAACTTTCTTGTCTTTCTGACAGTCCCACATGACCCCGTTTGGTTGTCATGAAGAAACTGGCAGAGAGCAGGAGAAGTATACCAGTTGTCAGTGTAGATGATGTGGCCTTTGCCCAGGTAAGGTGTCAACATTTTCCTGATGATGGCACCTGACATGCCCATGGGGTCATTGGCAGCGGCTTTCGGTATGTCAATGTCAGAGCCTGTATACACGATCATGTCAAGCACTATTCCAGTTGCACAGTCACACAAAACGAAGAGCTTGATTCCGAACCTATGCCTTTTCAAGGGGCTATACTGCTTAAAAACAAGACGTCCTTTGAAGAGCACGAGTGACTCATCAATCACCAAATTGAGGAAGGGGTAAAAGTATTTCCTATACCTCTCCAACAACATGGTGAACACATCCCGAACTTTCCATATCCTGTCAATCCTGTTAGGATTGTCGTTGTCTGCAAAGTGCATAAATCTTAGCAGCAACAAAAATCTGTCACGAGTCATGAACTTATTGAAAGTTGGGGTGGCGATGAGAGGGTCGTGCTTCCAATAGTGTTGCAACACATGCTTCTTGATCAGAGGCATGAGGAACAACAAGGCAAAGAACGTCATGAATTCTTCCACAGTCGTATACACCCAGCCTCATATTATCGCTTTTGGAGAAATGACGTCCAATCTGCCAAACACCCACCTGTAGTAGGCGTTTGTTTAGGCAACGATGTACGTCATTACCTCCATATAAAAAAAAGCGAGGAAGAAGTCGCTTTCGTTCGCTTGCTCGTCCCAGGGCCAGTCGTCAGTTGTACCTGACGTCCCAGGATTGAACTGGGGCACGTCAGGTACAAAATTGACCCCGTCAGACCAATCGAACGAAGGCAGCCCAGGGATCGGAATGTCGTCTGCGTCTCCTTCATCGTCTGAAATATCGCTTCCATGGTCGCGATACAGCACTGCATCATCATCACCCTCCTCTTCACTTGACAGACGCCCTTCCTCATTCTAGTCACCGACGTCGGACTCACTCCCACTGTCCACTCCCAAATCCCCCCACCCTTGGTCCCGTGCTAGGGCTTCGTCGTCGAAACCCGGGCCGCCAATGCCCTGCGAATCACCATCAAACAGCAGGGCAGCATACTTTGATGGTGTCAGAGTTGTCCGGGTCACTTTAGCACGTGCAGGAGTCTTATGGACAGGGACAGCAGAGGCTGTGGCAGGGGCGGCGGCAGGGGCAGCAGTGGTGCATGGTCTTGTGGCCCTGGAGGCAGGCAAGATGATGGTGGTGCCTGTCGCCCTTCTCTCTGTTCCTTGGGCAGGGGCAGCAGGGCCGGCAGGGACACCAGGGCCAGCAGGGCCAGCAGTCGCTTTCCCTCTCCCTTTCCCCTTCCCCTTCCCCTTCCCTCTTCCTTGGGCAGGGGCAGCAGGGGTGGCAGGGGCAGCAGGGGCGGCAGGGGCAGCAGGGGCAGCCGGGCCAGGGGCGGCTGGTGGTGGTGGTGGTGGTGGTAGGGTCACTGTGGCTGGGATACGGGTTCTCTTCTCTACGCCCGTGCATTTAATGTTTCCTGCCCCCGCAGGTTCTGCAGCCCTAGGGCGGCCTCCTGCGTCGCTGGTACCGGTGGCAGGGGTGGCAGCGGTGGCAATGGTGGTGGTAGTGGTGGCAGTGTCCCGAAACACCAATGACCTCTGTACATTTGCCGTGCTTGCATGTGTTTTCCGTGCTTTGGGTGCTAGTCTTTCGTCCTCAGAGCTGTAGGGCGTGTTGTAATGGTAGCTACGGTCTTTAGCAGCCACCCTCAGCCTTCCACGGCGACTAACACCACCCTAAGGAGGGCTGGTTGTGTCATCAGGGAGCAAGTGTGAGGGACGTGTGGGCTCCATGACTAGTGCTTGGTTACTGGCGCGGTGGTGCTTGCACGAGTGCGGGGCGAGCGTGTGGTGGGGTGGTGTCGAGAGTTGACATGTAGTACTATACGCACACCAATTTTCAGCGGCCTGGCTATAAACACGCGGTTTTGGTACGCGTTCTAAAGCTCTGCTCTTAAGAGTCTTCCCGCAGTCCGCGGGGGAACTCTTAAGAGTCTCCCGGCAGCTCCCGGGTTAAGCAATATTGCCATGGTCTTATGTAGTATATATGAATTTATCGTACATATTAATATAATTTATCGTATAGAGCAACCTAGATACGGTACGATAATTTGGGCTCCTGGCGTTTTGCCAAGGCAGCAAGGTGTGCCTTCGAGGAACACCAGAGCCTTCACGAACACCAACCAGTTAACATCTAATTTTCAGCCCTCAGTTGACCGTGCTTTTGTGTCTCTAATCACAATACACAAACAGCAATACACACAGCTACACCATCACAACGCTCTCATCGACACCAAGACTGACTGACAGATAAGCATAATAATCATGTCCATTCCCATGTAATCGTTTATTCTTTCTTTAACTTGACTCGTGTCTCGGGACCGAAGTCTCGATCCCCATTGTCCACCGCCATATTGGGTAAAACGTTCTCCCTTGCCTCATTGCCACGTGGAACTATTGGTGAGTTAATTCCTGGCTAATATTAACCCTTATAACCTTACCCTATATATAAATTTATTATGTGAGACCTTTGGATATAACTTAGCTTGTTTCAGATTGAATTTAATTTAGATATGGAGTAGTTTTCATTTAGATTGATTTATTTGATTCATTATAGCTTAGTAATATTTAACTTCCATTGATAGTTTACCACATTGGTGCCCAGACCCGGGAATTAGCTACCAGTAAGGGATTTTAAGGCAATGAACAAGGGGACATATAACAGGATGCAGGAATAACTCTATGATAATTTGGTATGACTAGCCAAGCGGTGGTTAGAGCCGGAATGCAGGGTTATATCGTTGCGCCTGCCTAAGTCCTGCATCCCACCCATCATCTCTCCCCAATAAATTTTCTTTTCCGTTTCCGACTTCCTGTGACATATGACCTGACCTAACATTTTTTCTTGTTCAATATGATCCATTGGTAGGTATTGCTATTTAGTGTACTATTTTTTCTCCATAACATAGAAGTCCGCCGGTCGGCGTCTCTTAATTAGACTATTATTTGGCCGTTGTTTTTGTAACTTAACATTTAGATACATAGCCTATAGGCTCACATGCAAAATGAATAAAGACAATAAAGAGACACCGTCTAGTGGGGTGCTGATCAAAGCCCCTAAAAATCAAAGGGCGGGACTTCGGGGAGTAATAAATAGGCTAATTGTGGACGTCAACACTTTCATCACTACTGCTGAACTAGAGGAATTGGAGGCTAGATTAGAAAACGTCCAGGCTACCCACGGTCGTATTACGGCTCTGAGTGAGGTGATTGTGGCTGACATGATAGAGGAGGAAGAGATAGTTACAGAGTGTGATAATCGCGCCCTCTATGACGAACCTGTCTTTAGAGCGAAGTACCTATTACAGCGTGCTGTCGCGAGTAAGAAGGGATGCGAGAATGAGGCCCATAGAAGGGCTGACCCAATACATACTGTACACCTCCCAAAGCTCAATCTTCCTACATTTGGGGGCAAGTTAACTGAGTGGTTAGCTTTTTGGGACGTATTTCGATCTACGGTTCATGAATCCTCTTTGGATAATGTCCGCAAGTTTCACTATCTGAAGGGACAAATGGAAGGCGAGGCCTTAAATTTAATAGAGGGTTTTGCAGTAGTGGGTGGTAGTTATCTTGAAGCGGTTCACTTATTAGAGTCCACATACGGGGATAGAGAGCAGTTGAAGATGGCCCATGTCGTTGCCTTGTTGGGGCTCGCAGAACCACAGTATAAGGTTGATGAGTTGACAAACTTCAGGGCAAATATGGAGTGCCATACTCGATCGCTGGACACCCTAGTGCTTACCACGCAGGAAATGATAGTCATTATCTTGCGTCAGAAGCTTCCTATGGCAATACTTGATAAGGTAAGATCATTTGAGCTGGGGGAGTTCAAAACTCAGTTCAGTAAGGAGATCAATAATCTACAGTTGAACAAAGGGAGAATGTATGTGTCGGGAGGGAGTGAGAATGTGGAGAAGAGGGGAACAGTAAGCATGACAGTGGGGACTAAAGAAAAGAAAGAGGGTGCGTATAAGAAACCTGCTATGTAACAACAAACATAAATGGAGTTTCTGCGTAAAATACCAAAAATATGAGACAAAACTAGCACAGGCGAAAAGATTGAAGCTATGTATAGGTTGTCTAAGTAAGGAACATGGTAAGCAGGGACAATGTACTGCTACATACTTAAGGCCCTGTCGCCACTGCAAAGGACATCACTTTGATTAGTTGTGTCCTACGGCAGATAAAGTCAAAGACGTCACAACAGAGGGTACTACAACTGTGACACTAGGTAGTACGCAAGACACCACTATATTGCCCACAATACAGATTCCCATGGAAGGTAATGACAGTAACAAAGTTTGTCGGGTACTTCTAGATAAGGGGTCTCAACGTTCCTTTATAAAGAGGTCCGTACTAGTGGGACTGAAGCACCGAATCGTAGGGGCTGAGAATCTTCGATTACAGGGCTTCACAGGGGTTACTGATAAACAAGACTACGAGAGAGCGGAGATTTCATATTTCTACCGTAAGAACCGGTACTTTATGACTTGTATCGTAGTAGACACCCTACCAGAATATGTATCTGTGGGTGTGAAGAAGGTGGAACACACATTACGTAGCAAAGGGGTTAACTTGTCAGATCCCATGGGAAATCAGAGTGAGGTGCATGTTCTACTTGGTGTGGATCATTATTATGAAGTAGTATACCCTGGATTTAAAATGATGTGTGGTGTAATTTTAATCCCCACTAAATTTGGATATTGCATGAGCGGAAAGGTGCATACTACAGTCAAAGGTCCTGGTCGACACGGTCTCGATATATAGAGTCAATGTAACCGCGGCAGAGGAGTTGGGAAGGGAGGATTCCCAACCTAGTGACCCTAAGATGGCTGCCGAGTTCGACCTGGAACGACTGTGGAGATTGGATCACATAGGCATTAATCCTATGGAGACTGATTATGAATCGGAAGTTGCGCTACAAAGGTTTGACGAGTCTGTGTGCTACTGTGCCTCAGACAAGCAATATAAAGTTAGTATACCCTGGAAGGACAGTGAGATAAGCCTGCCTACCAACTATGGTTTGGCATTAGGTCGCTTGCGCGCATTACAGCGTAAATTGTCTAACGAACCGAGCATGCGCCAGGCGTATGACAATGTATTTCGGAGTTATGAGGATAGGGGCTTTATTGAGAGAGTCGATGTCAAGGAACCGTTTAAGAAGGGTAGGGTTCACTATCTGGCCCATCATGGGGTACAAAGGAGTACAAAGGAGTACAAAGGAAATCAAGCAACAACAGATCTAGTGACCCTTCTAGGTTGCTTGTCCTCCAAAACACTGAGGATCAAGTGTCCAAACAGTAGTTTAGAGTGGGTAAGAGAACATTGGAAAGGGAACTACTGCCCTGGAACTAATGTCCGTGGCAGGATTAGGAAGTTAGTAGGGGACAGATGGGTTAGTAACTGAGGGGGGGATAAAATAAAGTTATTCATTTACAAACGCAGTCAGTCGCGGGTTTGAAGCGAGATATTTGTCTAGGCAGAGTTTAAATGAATCAATGGTGATGCAGTCTATAACGTTTCGGGGAAGCCCATTCCACAAGTTGACAACTCGATTGAAGAAGAAATTCTTAGATTCGTGTGAGTTAAAAGATTTACCAATAATTTTGCAACCGTTTCCCCGCGTGTAATTAGATTGGTCGATAGTGAAGTACTTACTACAGTTCATATTGTCGATGCCTTTGATGATTTTGAACACTTGAATTAAGTCACCTCTTAATCTGCGCTGGGTTAAAGGAAATAGATTTAATTCTCTAAGACGCTCTTCGTATGGTTTGTTCTTTAGGCTAGGTATCATTTTGGTAACTCTACGTTGAACTCGTTCTAGCTTGTTTATATCTTTTTGGTAATAAGGGCACCAGGATTGAACGCAGTATTCCAGAAGAGGGCGGACTAAGGAATTGTAAAGGGTTAGGATAACTTCTTTGGATTTATGCTCAAATGACCTGCCTATAAAGCCAATTATTTTGTTTGCCTTCTTAACAACTTCTGAACATTGTTGACTCGGTTTTAGGTTACTCGATATTGTTACTCCCAGATCGGTTTCTCTGTTTACATTCTTAAGCTGAGTGCCATTCATCGAATAGTTTGCTTTCTCATTTAGGTATCCGATATGTAATACTTTACATTTATCCGCATTGAAACTCATTTGCCAAATTTGGGCCCAACATGACAATTTATCTAGATTGTGTTGCATATCGTCAACTTGTTCTTTTGAGAGTACGCTATTTGCAATTTTTGTATCGTCAGCAAATTTTGAGATTGTACAGGTGAGCCCTCATCTATGTCGTTGATGTAAATTAGAAAGATAATTGGTCCTAGTACCGATCCCTGGGGTACCCCGCTACTTACATTGGTCCATTTAGATGCCTTACCGTTTATGACTACTCTTTGCTTTCTGTCGCTGAGCCAATTTTCTATCCATTTCAACACACCGTCTTGTATTCCATGCACTTTTAGTTTTAGCAGTAAACGTTTGTGGGGAACTTTGTCAAAGGCCTTTTGAAAATCAAGGTATATAATATCTACAGCTTTACTCTCATCGTAGAGGTTGAGGATATCGTGGAAGAAGTCTAAGAGGTTTGTTAAACAGGAACGTTTTTTACGAAAGCCGTGTTGAGTATCTTTAAGTATGTTATTTTCCTCTAAGTGATTTATGAGTCTGTCTCTTATGACCGTTTCTAGCATTTTACATACAACTGAGGTTAAGCTAATTGGACGATAGTTACTGGGTAGGGATTTGCTGCCTTTTTTGAATATCGGTGTTACGTTGGCTAGCTTCCACTGATCAGGCATAGTTCCAGACTGCAAGGATTTATTGAATAGTAATGTCAGTGGTTTGGAGAGCTCATCCTTAACTTCCTTCAGAACTCTAGGCGAGATTGTATCAGGTCCAGGCGTTTTATTTACCTTGAGTTTATCTAAACAATTCAATACTTCTCTCTCTGTAACGGTGATATTGCTTAGAACATCTGAATTATCAATCTGAATCGGCGATGGTGTAGGGATATCACTGAGGTCTTCTGTTGTAAAAACTGATGCAAAGAAGGTATTGAGGGCATTACTCATTTGTACTTCGTCTTTGGTGTATTCTCCATTTTCATCGACTAACGGTCCAACAGTTGAAGTAACTACTTTTTTCTTTCTGATATAACTATAGAATTCTTTCGGGTTTGTTTTACTTTGATTCGCAATATGTAACTCTAAGGTCTTTTTACTTTGCTTAATTCACTTTTTGGCTTTGCGTCGTAGCTCTACAAATTTCACCCGTTCTTCGTCATTTTGTGAGGATTTTAATCTATCATTAGCAAATTTTTTAGCAAGCAGGCAGTTTGAAATATCTTTATTCCACCATTTGGGCTTATTATTATGGCCTGGACGCCGTATTTTCGATGGTATGCAGTCCTGCACTGCTTTTAGGTAAGTGGTTTCGAATAACTTCCAAGATGTATTTATGTCATTATTGTTAATTAAAAAGCTCCAGTCAGTTTCTTTAAACATAGCTCTAAGTTTATGGAAGTTTGCTTTCTTGAAATTAGGGACTTTTTCGATGCTACTATTTGGTTTGTTACTAGTAAACTTTAAAGTGAAAGTTATCGTACGATGGTCGCTGTTACTGAATTCATCACCAACATTCAAATTCTCTATTAATTCTTCTTTTGTTGCAAGTACAATGTCAAGAACGTTATTACCACGGGTCGGCGTTCGAACAAATTGATAAAGCGAACTCTCTTGCAAGTTCGTATACAAGTCATATCCGGAGTGTGAAGTAAGAGTATCGCCCCACTTGGTCACAGGTAAATTAAAGTCGCCAAAAATTACGGTATCTTGTGAGTTACTTACATCTGCAATTTGTTCATAAATTTCTCGGTCAGTTTGCACTGATTGAGCTGGAGGTCTGTATATTAATGCAAGTATTATTTTTGTACCTTTATTATTCTTTATTAGCACAAAAGATGCGTCGACGTTCACAATTTGAGGTTTTGACAAGAGGGTAGGGTTAAGACTTTCTTTGATATAAAGTAAAACGCCACCTCCATTTCGATTTATTCGGCTTTTCTCAAACATTACATAACCGGGAAGTGAATACTCTGCTAAAAAGTCTCTATCTTCTGTATTGAGCCAAGATTCTGTTATGCCAATCACATCATAATTTTCTGTAAACACTAGCTCCTCTAAATCTGAAAATTTATTACGTATGCTACGAGCGTTTGCATAGAAAACCTTTAAATTTGTTATTTTAGAACTCACGGAACGCTCTTTAATAATATTTTTGGTTCTTGTCGGATCTACATTTATGTTCATGGCTGTCCTCGGTCCTCGCTGTCTTCGGTCCTTATTACTGGTGGTCCTCGGTTGCCTCTGTTTTTTTCTTGGCGTTGGATGATTTAGCGTTTTTTGATCCATGGCTGCGGACTGCTTCGTGTAGGAGACGACCCATGCGTGCTGAACCCACAGGGTTTAGATGAGTGCCATCCTTGCGGAACAGAGTAGGCTGGTTGTAGAAGTTGTCCCAGAGGTTGATGAATTCAACTTCTTCCCTCAGACACAAATATTTTTGTGCTGAAGGCCTTGTCGTAGAATTTATCAGGTGCGTCGATCTTGGGGAGAATGCCTGAGATGATGATATTCCTTGACTTGTTTTTGTAGTGCTGGATCATCTTGCGATATTTCTCCATCAACTCTTCGGATCTGGTGCGCATGACGTCATTTGAACCAGCATGGATGACAAAAAGGGTATTTTCATTTGCATCCTTTGTGGTATCTTTGAAGGCTTCCACAATGTCGTCCAGTCCAGCTCCTGGGATGCAAAATCTTTTTCATTGATTTGGGACTCTGTCGCAGAACTCTTCGACCTGTCCTCGTAGGATGGAATCCCCAACGAGCCTGGTCTCTTCTGGTTCGTCTTCCATCTCTACCAATATCTCAAATCTGTTTGACATTGTGACTGGTAGATGAGACCTTTTCTGCGTTGGCCGTGCACCGTTCCTCACTGGTGTAAATCCGGAAACCTGTGGTGGGTAAGGAAAGACAACGTCACCACACCAATACGGGTGGTGTATGACTGTTCTGCCCACCAAAGGTCAACAACCCAGTCTAAATGACTGCCTGTTGACAGGTCCGTCCATGGTGTCGGACCTGTCCCAACATCTATTGTGGTTTAGGCTGGGGAAGTACGCCTATACCAGTGACATCGAGAAAGCATTCTTGATGGTCAAGCTAAAGGAGGAAGATAGAGATGTTACCCGCTTTCTTTGGTTCAGCGACATTAGCGACTCTGAAAGTCCAATCATAATATACCGTTTTCGGGTGGTTCTATTTGGGGCCACGTGCTCACAGTTTTTGTTAAATGCCACAATCAGAAAACATCTAGCTGACACTCATGAGGACACAAGTAAACTATCTCGCGGATTATATATTGACAATTTGCAGGGTTCTAGCGATAGTCAGGATGATATGTTATATGCATACTGGCAAGCACGCAGATTGTTTGCGGATGCACATCTATTTATCCGCGAGTGGGTTACTAATAGTGAAGATCTTCAGAGTTTGATACAGGTGGACGGTACGGCAACTCTTAACCAGGAAAAGACCAGAAATTTGGGGATGATCTGGCAACCTAAACATGACATACTAACTTTTCAAACAAGGTCTTTTGCTCAGCAGACAGGAGCGCACACCAAAAGAAGTCTGTTGAGCAAAGTTGTGCAATTTTTTGATCCTTTGGGTTTAGCATTACCCGTTACCATAAGAGCTAGGATTCTAATGCAGGAAGTTTGGAGACGTAAAATAGGATGGGATGACAGTTTGCCCGAGGACTTGAATGACCAAGGGACATTGTTGTTGAATGAATATGCCATCCTATGTACTAAACCTATACCTCGTAAAGTGGCGGCGTTCGGTGACGTTACGTTACACACGTTTTGCGATGCTAGCGCCACGGCACACGGGGTAGCCATATATGTCGTTACTTCATTTGGGGCACATTTAGTTACAGCCCGGGACAAGGTAGCCCTGGTTAAAAAGGTAACTATCCCTAAAATGGAATTGACTGCCATGCTGCTATTAGCACGTCTGGTGCAACATGTACACGCAGCATACGAGAGCGAATAAAATATTGAATTCGTTCACGTATGGTGCGATAGTCAGGTCGCACTCAACTGGATACATAGCAAGAAGTCTCTGCCAGTTTATGTGTGGAATAGGGTAGATGAGATTAGAGCCCTTTTGCCAGACGTTGCTTATCATTATGTAAATACAAAAGAAAACCCTAGTGATCTCATAACTAGGGGTATAACGGCTAGCCAGTTAATGAAGTCCGAATTGTGGTGGCATGGTCCAAAGTGCCTGCTCCATGAAAGTGAATGGACGATATGGCATGCTGTTGGTGAGGGACTTCTGCCACTGGAAACAGTGGCAGTTACAGCCCAACCAAATGAGCCACCGGGTCCTATCATAGAGTGGGCAAGATTCGGTGACTATAATAAACTAGTCAGAGTTGTAGCTTGGGTATTGCGATATGTATCCAATCTCAAGCTTAAAGTAACGGGCCAACTCTGCAACAGGGGTCACAACATTGATGCTCGTGAATTTAAAGCAGCTGAAGTAACTTTGATCAAATGGGTTCAAGTAGAAACCTTTTCCATTGAATTAGAATCCTTGAAAAGCTCGAATAAGACATTAATGCCTAATATAGTGCGTCAACTAAGGTTGCACCTAGACAATGGCCTCATCAGGTGTGAGGGTCGCCTGAAGTGGTCGGGTGTACCAGACGGCACAAACCGCCCTATACTTATGCCAACAAGACATCACGTTACTGATCTATTGATCATACGTGCACATAGGGAAGTAAAACACTACGGGGTATGTCATATTATATCAAATTTACGTCTCACATGTTGGATACCCAGAGTTTGACAAGTAGCTCGACGCGTAGTAAGAAAGTGTGTAATATGCCAGAGACTAAAAGGTAAACCATATGCAACTGGACCAGCTCCACCTCTACCGGAATGCCGTGTAAAGCACGTAGAACCTTTCCAAGCGGTAGGCTTAGATTACACAGGGGCATTGAAGACGAGGGAGAGTGAGAAGGTTTATATATTATTGTTTACCTCTGCAACATCTCGAGCGGTACACCTAGAACTATGTGATAATATGTCTAGCGAAGAATTTATGCTGGCGTTCAGACGGTTTTGTGCCCGTCGTTCATTCCCTCAACTCATTCTTAGCGACAATGCTCCCACTTATGTCCAAGCATCAAAATATCTAAAGGATATGAGTAGTGATCCTACTATCATCACTTTTTTAGGGGAGAAGAAGTGCGGATGGAGGTTCATTCCAGTTAAGGCACCTTGGTTTGATGGCATGTGGGAACGGTGTGTCGGCATAGTAAAGTCGGGACTCAGAGCGGTTGTAGGACGTGCTCTATTAAAGAAGAGTGAGTTGACGACAGTCCTCACAGAGATAGAGGCAGTCGTGAATGATCGCCCGCTTACATATGTGTACACCGACCTGCAAGAACCACTACCAGTAACGCCAGCTCACTTGCTATATGGGAAACCATTGACTGCATTTCCATCTGATTTCCAATCCATAGTAGAGTTAGAGGATCCCTCGTTGTACTCTGAGGTAGCGGTGTCTAAGAGATACCAGTATATATCCAGGATAATTGAGGATTTTAGGAAACGGTGGATTAGTGAATATCTGCTAGCATTGAGGGAAAGGAGTGTTACTCCCTCTGGTCGACCAACGGCACCTACAGTTGGTGAAGTTGTTTTAATTAAAGAAGATAGGCCTCGTTTATACTGGAAATTAGGCCGCGTGTTGGAGGTATACAAGGGGGCAGACTCTGTAGAGCAGGTAGCGCTATTGAAGATAGCCACTGGAACTACTGTTCGTCCTATCGCACGTTTGTACGCTTTGGAGCTCAATTCCGCATTGCAATCTACCCCTACACCATCGCCGATTCAGATTGATAATTCAGATGTTCTAAGCAATATCACCGTTACAGAGAGAGAAGTATTGAATTGTTTAGATAAACTCAAGGTAAATAAAACGCCAGGACCTGATACAATCTCGCCTAGAGTTCTAAAGGAAGCTAAGAATGAGCTCTCCAAACCACTGACATTACTATTCAATAAATCCTTGCAGTCTGGAACTATGCCTGATCAGTGGAAGCTAGCCAACGTAACACCGATATAAAAAAAGGCAGCAAATCCCTACCAGTAACTATCGTCCAATTAGCTTAACCTCAATTGTATGTAAAATGCTAGAAACGGTCATATGAGACAGACTCGTAAATCACTTAGAGGAAAATAACATACTTAAAGATACTCAACACAGCTTTCGTAAAAAACGTTCCTGTTTAACAAACCTTAGACTTCTTCCACGATATCCTCAACCTCTACGATGAGAGTAAAGCTGTAGATATTATATACCTTGATTTTCAAAAGGCCTTTGACAAAGTTCCCACAACATTTACTGCTAAAACTAAAAGCGCATGGAATACAAGACGGTTGTGAAATGGATAGAAAAATTGGCTCAGCAACAGAAAGCAAAGGGTAGTCATAAACGGTAAGGCATCTAAATGGACCAATGTAAGTAGCGGGGTACCCCAGGGATCGGTACTAGGACCAATTATCTTTCTAATTTACATCAACAACATAGATGAGGGTCTCACCTGCACAATCTCAAAATTTGCTGACGATACAAAAATTGCAAATACCGTACTCTCAAAAGAACAAGTTGAAGATATGTAACACAATCTAGATAAATTGTCATGTTGGGCCCAAATTTGGCAAATGAGTTTCAATGCGGATAAATGTAAAGTACTACATGTCGGATACCTAAATGAGAAAGCAAACTATTCGATGAATGGCACTCAGCTTAAGAATGTAAACAGAGAAACTGATCTGGGAGTAACAATATCGAGTAACCTAAAACCGAGTCAACAATGTTCAGAAGTTGTTAAGAAGGCAAACAAAATCATTGGCTTTATAGGCAGGTCATTTGAGCATAAATCCAAAGAAGTTATCCTAACCCTATACAATTCCTTAGTCCGCCCTCTTCTGGAATACTGCGTTCAATCCTGGTGCCCTTATTACCAAAAAGATATAAACAAGCTAGAACGAGTTCAACGTAGAGTTACCAAAATGATACCTAGCCTAAAGAACAACCATACGAAGAGCGTCTTAGAGAATTAAATCTATTTCCTTTAACCCAGCGCAGATTAAGAGGCGACTTAATTAAGTGTTCAAAATCATCAAAGGCATCGACAATATGAACTGTAGTAAGTACTTCACTATCGACCAATCTAATTACACGCGGGGAAACGGTTGCAAAATTATTGGTAAATCTTTTAACTCGCACGAATCTAAGAATTTCTTCTTCAATCGAGTTGTCAACTTGTGGAATGGGCTTCCCCGAGACGTTATAGACTGCAGCACCGTTGATTCATTTAAATTCCGCTTAGACAAATATCTCGCATCAAACCCGCGACTGACTGCGTTTGTAAATGAATAACTTTATCCTCCCCTGAGTTACTAACCCATATGTCCCTACTAACTTCCTAGTCCTGCCACGTTAGTGGCAGGGCAGTAGTTATAATAATAATAATAATAGTTCTTAAAGCTAGCGCATGCTAAGCTAGCTAAGGATAGCTCAATAAGGCCGATTAGGTGTATTTCCATTGGGGTCCTGTACTACTACCCCATCCCTTTGCTCATGAGGGATGGTAACGACTCAGTGCTTGTGAAAAATCTTTAATGCGCCGAGCGTGGGCGCGAACCCGGGCCTTCTGGGTGGAAGTCCGAGATGCTAGTCACTACACCAAGCGAGCCGCTTGGTGGCGGAAAGTTCCCTTCCCAATGTTCCCTTACCCACTCTAAACCACTGTTTGGACACTTGATCCTCAGTGTTTTGGAGGACAAGCAGCCTAGAAGGGTCACTAGATATGTTGTTGCTTGATTTCCTTTGTACTCCTTTGTACTTTGTACAATCTGATGCTCCACCTGTTATTGCTGGGTCCGAGGATTCTCAAAGGAACGACTCACCTCTTACTGATGGTGATCATTTTCGGACCGGGACGCGTCCCAGCCGCATTGCTGCTGGCGCCGTCGACTTGTGGCGCCTCTGGGCAACTTTAGGTTTAAGGTGGGGTTCAGGTCTTTTTTAGTGGGGGGAGTGTATCGTAAATACGATAGGCTATGACTCTTTTGTGATCTCATATGTCTCTGTGACGTCACGATCGCTCCTACACCACGACGTAGGACGAGTAGATCGTATATTATAAGATTGTAAATAAGTTAAGTTATAAAAGGCCTAATATGCTATTAAGCAATATTGCCATGGTCTTATGTAGTATATATGAATTTATCGTATATATTAATATAATTTATCGTATAGAGCAACCTAGATGCGGTACGATAATTTGGGCTCCTGGCGTTTTGCCAAGGCAGCAAGGTGTGCCTTCGAGGAACACCAGAGCCTTCACGAACACCAACCAGTTAACATCTAATTTTCAGCCATCAGTTGATCGTGGTTTTGTGCCTCTAATCACAATACACATACAGCAATACACACAGCTACACCATCACAACGCTCTCATTGACACCATGACTGACTGACAGATAAGCATAATAATCATGTCCATTCCCATGTAATCATTTATTCTTTCTTTAACTTGACTCGTGTCTCGGGACCGAAGTCTCGATCCCCATTGTCCACCGCCATATTGGGTAAAACGTTCTCCCTTGCCTCATTGCCACGTGGAACAATTGGTGAGCTAATTCCTGGCTAATATTAACCCTTATAACCTTACCCTATATATAAATTTGTTATGTGAGACCTCTGGATATAACTTAGCTTGTTTCAGATTGAATTCAATTTAGATATGGAGTAGTTTTCATTTAGATTGATTTATTTGATTCATTATAGCTTAGTAATATTTTACTTCCATTGATAATTTACCACACCGTCTCTACGAGTAACTCCACACATACTCCTCAAGCAGCTCATCTCCATCACATCCAGCGTTCTTCTCTCCTTTTACTTCAGAGCTCATGTCTCAGCCCCAAACATCACTGTTGGCACAACAATTCCTTGATACATTGCACTTTTTAATTTCATTATATAATGTATATCTCACAAACACACGTCCGCCGCTAAATGTTTTTATATTCCCAGCCGGATTCAAACCACCTACACTCAGGACGAGTGTCCATGCTGTGACGTCTACCAGCGTTGGCAGAATCGCCTCTCGTTAGCCACTAGCGCTCGCCAGGGACATCGAAATGGGCTACAGTTATCAGAGAATGTTGTTCTTTCTTTCCTAGTAATCGCATTGTCACATACAGTCCAGTGGTGGTCTTTGTTTTCGTCTGTGACAACGGGTTATATTTTATATTAACAGTAGTGATGATAGTACCAGCGTGGGAATGAGAAAGACTTTCAGAGCAAGATGGTAGTGAGTGTCTGTAGGTGCGGGTGCATTCCTGCTTCTCGCTCGCCATTGGACTGTGTCATTGGTCTTGCTGTGTCACGTGACACCTGCTGTCTTGTGACATCTCGGCCCGTGATTGGCCGACCATCGCGCCTTTGCGGGCTCCTGTGTAACTTACCTCCTCCGTGAGGGTCCACAGGAGCTGTCCTCGTCAGGACAGGCTTGGCGCGCGTGCTTCTAACACCCCTTTGCATACTCTCTCCCGATCACCACCTTTATCACTGTTTCTCTCTCTGAACTTCTTCTTATCCATTACTTCTCACCTTTATTCAATTACTTATCCCCTGGGTCCTGCATACGGTTTTCATAGCCGGCCCATTGTATTGCATGCGCCGTCCTCAGAGATATTTACATGTACTTAGAATAGGTTTGAAGGTTCTTAGTTAGTTTAGGTTAAGAACTTTGTGTGTCTCCATTATTGATTTAGTGTTTCTGCTCTTTTATTTAATGCTAGACTGGGATAAGGTAACTGTAGTAGTTGTCTCCGATGTGTGTACGGTTTGCTTATACCTACACGACTTCGACCGGTCCTGTGGTAGCCTGGGTTGTCTTTTCGGTTGCGTCCTTTGCGAGTGCAGCTTTGTGTTGACTGAGGGTTTTGGCCTGTACCAGTTCCACACTTTGCTTCCTCTTTGCTTGTCTTTAGAGGGTCGCCAGGATAGAACCAGATACTTGTGATCTGGATCTATCGAGAGAGCACCCTAGTCAATTAACGTAACTTAAAGGATGCAGTCTTAAGGACATCGCTAGGCTACGAGCCTGTCTTGCTCAACCCCAGTTCCTTACCTAGAGTATCCCAGCTAGACATTATTAATCGAGTAGACACTTGTTAGTATTTAATATAAGCTCTTTGATATGTACGCATTATTATTCACAGCATTTATTAGTCTAGGTTGTTGTTGAGCCACACAACCATAGCAGACTGTTTCGTTGATGAGGAAGTACTTCTTTTCGTGGCGAGCATTGCTACTGTTGCGCATTTATAGTATTCTCGTGTCAGTTAACATTATATGTCCTATCTTTTTGTGTATTCGATTTACACGTGTGGTGTCCTGCCTCCTGCCTTTATATAGTTCAAGGTCAGTACGAGCATTTTATGAGCATCAGACTTTCTTCAGAAGTTATCAGGTCTATGCTGTAGGACTATACTTCACTTTCTTTCAGGTAGGAGTGAAGAGTTTATTGTTGTTTAGAGTAACTGTATTGAAGCATTTTTTTATTGTATTAAATCTTGCAGTGATTTAATTGATCTTTCCATAGATTCCTTTTTATGCATTTTAACGTAACTTGCATCTTGTTTGTTATCAGGCTATACCAGTGTCGGTTAGCCTGAAGTAGAGTACATTTATGCCCAGTTAAGGATACCCCGCTATCGCAGATTAACCTGGAGGGTATAGGTGTTTTGTTCGCCAGCATATAAGTTTGAGGGTTTGGATCTAGTGTACCGTTGTTGCATAGTGCCCTATTACTAGTCCAATCATTGAGTGCCCTTGTTTTATTCGTAGTCCCGGTCGTAACAAATGGCGACCTTGCCTAGTATCTTATCTTAGTCGTCATAACAAATGGCGACCTTGCCTAGTATCTTATCTTAGTCGGCATAACAAATGGCGACCTTAGTCTAGGATTTAGTGAACTAAGAAATAATTGCAGGATTTTTGGACATTTGTTTTTGAAGAATATTTTGGACACGTTGGATTTTTTTTTTGGCAACGTAGTATAGCACTTGATTTGTCTTCAAGCATTTTTTGAGTGAATAGTGCTACATGAGAGTTCAGGTACTTTTTTTTTATATAAACGTTGAGGATTTCCGGTGGACACTATGTCGAACGACGAATCAATGCACAGTGAGGACACAGTACGGGAAGCAGGCGAGGAGGTGGAGTTGTTAAGTGACGTTCGGTGGTGAACAATGAGGAGGATGCTCGGATATTTTTGGAGGAGCCTGTGTCAGCGGATCGTGTGTCGGGGCTAGACCGGTACGGACTGCAGTGTGTAGTCACGGTCTTGGGGTTTCCCGGTACTAGCGGTTTGTCAAGAGGTGAGCTGGTTACCTGTGTGCTCGGTAGGGCTTCGGGTGGAGCGGGAGCTGGGGCACCTTCTGCCCAGCCCCCATTCCACTCGACTCCTACCATGGCGCCCCCTCGGGCTCCGGAGCCGGGTACGTTCCCGCAGGCCGATGCCCACTGGCGGTTGGGTATGCCTCTAGGTGATTCACGGGGTGGGTCCCCAATAGTAGCACCCCCTCCTAAGGTTTTGTCTTCCGAGATGTTGTTTCAGCTCGAACTCGCCAAACTTGAGGAGAGAAAGGCCATACGTGAGGCTGAGCTCGAGCAACAAAAGTATGAGGCTGAGCTCGAGCAGCGAAAGCATGAGCTCAGGCAGCAGCAGCAGCGGGAATCTGAGCTTAGGATACGTGAGGCTGAGCTACAGGTTGAGGCTACGAAGTACTGTGCAAACATAGAGCATGAGAAGCCTCGGGTATAGTTGACAGGGCAGCGTCTCGGTTCTGGGAATCGAGGTCTTGATCAGTCTTTATCGCACCTTCTTAAGTTAGTCCCTGCATTTGACGAGTCGGGTGTCACCGAGTTTTTCCTGCGGTTTGAGAAGAAGTGCCGGGAGCACCAATGGCCCGAGGTTAAGTGGGCAGCCCTTGTTTCCTCTAGGTTGGTTGGCAAAGGACTCAAGGCATATGATGTGTTGCCCTTGGAGTCTTGTATCGATTATGAGGTATTGAAGGAAGCTGTTCTGCGGGCGTACGAGATACAACCAGAGACATATAGGTTGAAGTTTCGGGGTGTTACGAAGGGTCGTGAGTGCACTTTTCTAGAACATGCCCGGGAACTGTCTGATGCTTTGAGAAATTGGCTGAAGTCAGAGTTGTTGTTGTTGTTGCTGTTCCCCTGGCTGCCTGGCCGAACAGCCCCAAGGGCCCGAGCAAGGCCAAGGCCATAAACGAGCGCCCCCACAAAACCCTCCCTGCTTACCACTAGCAAGCCCGGGTGACCGAAGCCACTCCAAGGCAGGGAGCTGAGGAGGGTGTGGAAATGCCTGGGAAACCAAAGCCCCACCCAAGGCCCTGTGCCCCTCAGCAATTAAGAAGGGAAAGTTGAGGGGCAAGGGAAAAATGTGACGCTTTGGCTCCTAGTCTGCCAACTTCTATGTTGACAGTAGGGAGGTCAATCCACGGAAAAGACGCCGTCACTTGAAATCTAGAAGATATATAAGTAAAAGGAACAGTCAGAGTAAGCTATGGGTATGGCAGAGATTGCTCAGCTCTCACTCTGATAGACCAGCCCATCACCACATGACTAGAACCCATTCCTCTTAGCATTGCAGCTAGGAAAGGCCCTAGAAAGCCGCCTTTGGCGGGGGGATAGCTCCCCTATTTCAACTCCTTTCGGGGTTGGGCACCCGCCATGAGGTCAGAGTAGGTGACGACGTTCGAAGATATTTAGCAGTTATTCCTTCTAGAGCAATTTTTTAAATGCACAGGCGGCGACCTGACATTGAACCTCAAAGAGAAACATCCTAAAACTCTACAAAAGGCAGCTGAGTTGGCTGACATGAGATTATCGCTGATTCGTGGGTGCGGGTCTGCACAACGGACCGATGCAGTTAACAAGGGGCGCAACACAGATGCGCCCCCCAGAGTCAGTGATGCAACATTTAATAACAAAAGTAAGAGCAATGATACTAGTTTTGATCACAAACCAAGGACCGTCCTGTTTGAGAAAGGTCAGGGCCCTTCCCCACCTCAGGGGAAGTCCAAGGGTGAAGTAGAGTGTTTTAAATGTCATAACAAGGGGAATTTTGAACGTTCCTGCCCTAGTAACCAACCTACAGCAGTCGTGTCTTTGGCTAGCAACATTGGGGTGTCTCTGAGGTCTTCTGCATTTACCCGGGGTGATATGTCAGATGCGTGGGCACAGCCAGTGAAGGAGTGTCCGGAAGGCTCGAAACCTGTCTGCGATGCTTTTTGCGACGATAGAGGGCGTGGCTGCGTGAGTTGGGCTGGTTGCCAGCATGGGTTAGAATTGTTGCGTGATACAGGTGCATCCCAGACTCTGATGAAAAACTTTACAGGCCAACCTATAAACGCGGCACGGGTAGTTGTGGTGCAGGGTATTAATGCTACACGGTCATACCCGTTGGTTCGAGTGGAGCTGGAGGTTGATGGTGTGACACGAGAGATAGATGATGGAATCGTAGAGAAACTGCCAGTAGAGGGCGTCGACCTTCTTCTCGGCAACGACTTTGCGGTGCCTACTTCTGAGGTTCCACCCTAAGTCATTGCCGAGAGGGCGGCCGACGTGAGTAGGGAGGGGCAGGAGTTAGTCGAGAGGTGTCAATTACAGCAGATGGCGTGTGTTGTCACCCGATCTCATGCATCTAAGGTGTCACAGCCTATTCCTCAGTCTCTAGACCAGCGGAGGAACGGTCGGAAGGAGAAAGCTAAAGTTGGGAGAAGTTTTGTGAGTTTTGATCCAGCGGCTCTTCTTGGCGACTCAGTAGTAGCACCAACGTTTAGGTCCAGAGTGGCCCCAGAACCTGTCACACTTGGTGAGGAGATAGGGCGTGAGAAAACTCCGAGACAGTAACGTTACACACTTAAGCAAGATAGGATCGAACAGTCCAGTATCGGGGGAGGCCATAAGTTGCTCCGGGAGCACTTAGATAGCTTGGCTCCTTCGGATATCTGTAGGCTGCAGATAGATGATCCTGAGCTTCAGAAGTGTTGTAACGGTGCAATTGAACTCGAGGACGGGGAAGCATGTAAGGAGTTTGTGAGGCAACCACCTGAGCAGCCTAGTGTCCCTATGTTGGTCTGCAGCGGCCAAGGTGGAGAAGGAGAGGGGAGCAGTGGGGCACAGGTGGAGGAGAGTTGGGATTGTCATGTCTCGGCGGAGCAGTGGGCGGGGGATACGAGCCAGGTGGCTGTGGAAGCGCTAGAGCACCTGCCTGAGCAGCAGTGTGCAGCGCTCCAGCACCCGCTCGGTTCATACCCCATTGTTTGTGCCGAGCACACGGCCTCACAACTCTGGCGGTGCACGAGGGTCCGCTGACAGGTCACTTGAGTGTGAGTAGACCGTTGGCCTCGTTGTTTCAGTGGTTCAAGGTGGGCGACGAGGCTTTGGCATGGTTGTCAGGTCGGGGTCGACTCATGGATGCTAAGGGTAGTGGTCAGAACCAGGACATTGAGCAGATTGGTGAGGTTGGCTGTGGAGTGGATGTGCCCGGTCGTCGCATAGCCTGCCAATGCTGCTCTAGTCGAATGCAACAGCCCTACCATAGACCGACTGTATCTGGCCATGTCGCTGAAGGCGGTGATGCTGTGCAGGCAGATGTAGTCGCAAGGAATGCGGGGGTGCGCATGTACGGTATCGGCGGGGTGGCCTTAACAATTATGAACTATGAGAGTGACTGCACAGGTGGTACAGATTGTCCCTCTCATGACCTGGCTATTCTAGGGACAAAGGTGGAGAAGGAGGGAAGCTATAGTGTAGAAACTGTGGTCTCGGCTGGGTTGTGGGAGGGCAATGAGCATGTTGTTCGTCGAGATAAGTTGCAACCTCTTGTTCCTAAGCGTCAAGAGAAGTTGTTTACTAGGCTGTGGCAGTACATCCGCATGTTTGTTCATTCTCCAGGCCTGATGTACGGGGTAGAATCCGACATAGAGGCTGGAGACAGTGCAAGGTTCAACTTGGCTCCATACCGTATAAATCCTGCTCGACAGCCTGTTGTGAAAGCAGATCTGGACTACATGTGGACGAAGGGTCTGAGGGATAAGGGATATCGTGAGTGGTCGTCGCCTATAACTTTGCAACCTGTGTTAAGTGGCAAGATCAGTGTGTGTGTTGATTGCAAGAGTGTGTTTGCATTATCCCTGACAGACGCCTATACCTTATCCAGAGTTGACGATCCCATAGACCGCATCGGGGCTGCATCGCTTATCACGAAGGTAGAACTAGTGAAAGGTTTTTGGCAGGTCCCGTTGCCGGAAAGAGCGTAGAGAAGTGCCAGGCTTGTGATGAACTGGGCAGTTTATCAGTGCCAGGTGTTGTTTTGCTGCCGGAACACAAGTTGGATGTGTGGCATGTTAAGGGCGCTGATAATGTTGTGGCTGATTGTTTGTCACGAGAGGGTACGCTTCAAGGAGCACCCTTGCCGTTCAGTCAGTGTGTGTTTGAGAGTGGAGAAAAAACCAGGCTTGCCCCTGTAGAGCAGCCGTCAAAAACAACATTAAAATTAAATCAAAAATCACATAAAAACTCCTTCTTTTTTATAGTTAATTGTAAGTTGCCAATGTTATAGCTAAAGTCCTAAGTTGAACCTGTCTTTCACTTAGTAGACTGGGCTCTGTGAAGCTCACTCAGGGAGCATAGCAGGCTAAATTATACTATTGTGTTTGGGAGGGGTTGTAAGATTTGCTTTATGCTAATATGTTGTTTTATTTAAGATTGAGCTTTGCATTTCATTTCTGGTGGAGTGGCTAGGTGTGGCGGGTCTTGTCGACATTCTGCCTTGTCAGATATGGTGCTCGCCTAATGTTGAGCGTCCCATATTTTGGGCGGGGTGTGACGTCTACCAGCGTTGGCAGAATCGCCTCTCGTTATCCACTAGAGCTCGAAATGGGCTACAGTTATCAGAGAATGTTGTTCTTTCTTTCCTAGTAATCGCATTGTCACAGACAGTCCAGTGGTGGTCTTTGTTTTCGTCTGTGACAACGGGTTATATTTTATATCAACAGTAGTGATGATAGTACCAGCATGGGAATGAGAAAGACTTTCAGAGCGAGATGGTAGTGAGTGTCTGTAGGTGCGGGTGCATTCCTGCTTCTCGCTTGCCATTGGACGGCGTGTCTTGCTGTGTCACGTGACACCTGCTGTCTTGTGACGTCTCGGCCCGTGATTGGCCGACCATCGCGCCTTTGCGGGCTCCTGTGTAACTTACCTCCTCCGTGAGGGTCCACAGGAGCTGTCCTCGTCAGGACAGGCTTGGCGCGCGTGCTTCTAACATCCCTTTGCATACTCTCTGCCGATCACCACCTTTATCACTGTTTCCCTCTCTGAACTTCTTCTTTTCCATTACTTCTCGCCTTTATTCAATTATTGATCCCCTTGGGTTCTGCATACGGTTTTCATAGCCGGCCCATTGTATTGCATGCGCCGTCCTCAGAGATATTTACATGTACTTAGAATAGGTTTGAGGGTTCTTAGTTAGTTTAGGTTAAGAACTTTGTGTGTCTCCATTATTGATTTAGTGTTTCTGCTCTTTTATTTAATACTAGACTGGGATAATGTAACTGTAGTCGTTGTCTCCGATGTGTGTACGGTTTGCTTATACCTACACGACTTCGACTGATCCTGTGGTAGCCTGGGTTGTCTTTTCGGTTGCGTCCTTTGCGAGTGCAGCTTTGTGTTGACTGAGGGTTTTGGCCTGTACCAGTTCCACACTTTGCTGCCTCTTTGCTTGTCTTTAGAGGGTCGCCAGGATAGAACCAGATACTTGTGATCTGGATCTATCGAGAGAGCACCCTAGTCAATTAACGTAACTTAAAGGATGCAGTCTTAAGGACATCGCTAGGCTACGAGCCTGTCTTGCTCAACCCCAGTTCCTTACCTAGAGTATCCCAGCTAGACATTATTAATCGAGTAGACACTTGTTAGTATTTAATATAAGCTCTTTGATATGTGTGCATTATTATTCACAGCATTTATTAGTCTAGGTTGTTGTTGAGCCGCACAACCACAGCAGACTGTTTCGTTGATGAGGAAGTACTTCTTTTCGTGTCGAGCATTGCTACCTTTGCGCATTTATAGCATTCTCGCGTCAGTTAACATTATATGTCCTATCTTTTTGTGTATTCGATTTACACGTGTGGTGTCCTGCCTCCTGCCTTTATATAGTTCAAGATCAGTACGAGCATTTTATGAGCATCAGACTTTCTTCAGAAGTTTCCAGGTCTATGCTGTAGGACTATACTTCACTTTCTTTCAGGTAGGAGTGAAGAGTTTATTGTTGTTTAGAGTAACTGTATTGAAGCATCTTTTTATTGTATTAAATCTTGCAGTGATTTAATTGATCTTTCCATAGATTCCTTTTTATGCATTTTAACGTAACTTGCATCTTGTTTGTTATCAGGCTATACCAGTGTCGGTTAGCCTGAAGTAGAGTACATTTATGCCCAGTTAAGGATACCCCGCTATCGCAGATTAACCCTGGAGGGTATAGGTGTTTTGTTCGCCGGCATATAAGTTCGAGGGTTTGGATCTAGCGTACCGTTGTTGCATAGTGTCCTATTACTGGTCCAATCATTGAGTGCCCTTGTTTTATTCGTAGTCCCGGTCGTAACAATGCTTTAATCCACTACACCACGGCGTGATAAAGGATACTTAACCATTTGTATTTATGTTAAGGAGAAGGGAAATCCTACATGGGGAAAGTAATTAATTTCATATGCATGTCATAGGATCCATATATCAGGATACCATACAGGGATTTGTATAAGTAGCCCCACGTGACTCGGATTTAAGTGATTTAATTAAATTATCGCCCAGGCAAGTTATTGATTCTGTTATTGATTTTGAAGATACATTTTCTTTGTAAAGTATCTTCAAGATATATTGATGCAATTATTTACCAAGAAAATTTGCGTTCTTTCACATTATCATCTTATTTAAGCAATATAAAACATGAAGAAAATAGGCCCAATTTGGCAAATTAACGTAAATAACAACAATACAAAGGCAAAGTATTTGCAGAATATAAATCAAATCCTGAGCCAATAATGAGTTGAAAGGAATGTTATTAATCTTCGAAAAATGTATCAAGAATTTACCAAGAGTAAGTATTATTACCCAGATAAATGTTAATATTCATAATAATCGTCTGGTTACTTATATAGCGTCTGTATCTCTTCTTTCGAGGATTCACAAGCGCTTATTACAAAAAACACCCATGTACAGTACCTAAAAAACCTAAGCACATCGAAAGAGATCCACACCCCATGATAGCTAAGGGACAACTAAACTAACCCAACTCAACCAAACACAACTGTTCATACAACCAATCCCCAAGTTTCGGACACTAATTGCAGAGAATGATATGAAATCAAACATTATGAATTGTGCGAAACGTTAAGTTCAGGATTGATCTTTTTTATTAGTAATTTTTCACCAATAAGTGCTTCATAGTGGCTCCGAAACTTGGCAACTATTTGAAAATTCTCAGGAGTGTAGGGATGGTTTTGTTCTCTAGCATGATTACGAATGGCCGAAAAAGATGTTTTTTGCATAAATGTACCTGATCGATGACTTTTACCAATGTGCTCGAACATTCGCACTTTAAAGGCACATCCAGAACATCCTATATACCTGGTCTGACAACCAGGACAAGTACTGTACATTTATATACGATGTTCGAGCACAATTGGTCAGGAATTCGATCTTTAAATGAGAAGAAATTTCCTATGGTAAACTCATTCGTGAATATAATTCTAAAATTAACAGCGGGGAAATTTGTACTCAACAATTTTTATATGTATTTTCTGTACTGATAACTTACTTTACCGCAAAAGGGCATATTAATGTATTTTATCAATTTAGGAACATTGGATTTAGTCTGATCAGGGGAACATAGTTTACTGTAAGGAAACCTCTTCAACACCTTGTCAAATAAATCCCTGACATAATTATTGTTAACACAATCATCTCTAAGTTTGCCTATTTCCTCATGTAAAAGATAATACGTGAAACATATAGCATACGCTCTATCTAACAGGGTTTTAATGGAAAATAGCTTGTATATATCTGGAGTGAAACTTAACCAATTGAGTCCTTGATTTGTGAAGCTTGATTTTCTGTACACACCCGTTGTGAGTCCCTGTACCGTTTTATGAACACTTACATCTAGAAATGCTAATTAACTATTTTCTTCTAATTCACAAGTTAAATTTATATTCTTGTGTTGACTGTTCATATATTATAAAAATTTGGCATTAGCATCATCATTATCGAAAACGGGTGTGTATAGAAAGCCAAGCTTCACAAATCAAGGACTCAATTGGTTAAGTTTCACTACATTAAAATGCCCTTTTACGGTAAAGTAAGTAATCAGTACAGAAAATACATATACAAATTGTTGAGTACAAGTTTCTCCGCTGTTAATTTTAGAATTATATTCACGAATTAATTTACCATAGGAAAATTATTTTCTTCTCATTTAAAGATCGAATGCCTAACCAATTGTGCTCGAACATCGTATATAAATTTACTTGTCCTGGTTGTCAGACCAGGTATATAGGATGTTCTGGACGTTCCTTTAAAGTGCGAATGTTCGAGCACATCGGTAAAGGTCATCAATCAGGTAAATGTTTGAAAAACAAATCTTTTACGGCCATTCGTAATCATGCTAGAGAACAAAACCATCCCTATACTCCTGAGGATTTTCAAATAGTTGCCAAGTTTCTGAGCCACTATGAAGCACTTATTGGTGAAAAAATACTAATAGAAAAAATCAGTCCTGAACTTAACGTTTCGCACAATTCATAATGTTTGATTTCATATCATTCTCTGCAATTAGTGTCCGAAGCTTGGGGATTGGTTGTATGAACAGTTGTGTTTGGTAGAGTTGGGTTAGTTTAGTTGTCCCTTAGCTACCATGGGGTGTGGATCTCTTTCGATGTGCTTAGGTTTTTGAGGTACTGTATTATGGGTGTTGTTTGTAATTTTTTGATTGTCTGCTTATCAATTATCAAAGCATTTTAGTTTTGTTTATGTTCATTGTTTACAAGATGAAGTTTGAGGCCAGTGGGTTATGATTAATGTTATTTTGTATGTGGGAGTTGTTTCACTAGGTATGTTTTAGCTTATTAAGTGATAGAATGTATTACATTAGATCCATTTTCTTTCCAATAGTACTTATTGTGTATATTTTTAGGATCAGTCTGTATAACCTGAAGATGATACCTTGTTGATGCAAAAAACTCGATTAATATATATATATATACCGGTATATATATATATATATATATATATATATATATAGTATATATTATATATACTGTATATATATAGTATATATATATATTATTGTTGTCCTATGTGAGTGAGGGAGACAAAAGGCAGAACTGCCTGTAGCGAGTGCCTCCCCCAGTGTTGAATGAGTGATAGGGCCAAAATCAAGGGACGTTCAAGCCAAAATGCCTGGACACACTGAGTTTGAAGCAATTTAAGTCATAGGAAGAGAGAAACATTGATTCTGGGAGAGAGTTCTAGAGCTCAGCCGTTGAATAGAATAAAGACTGAGAATAACGTTTCAATCTTGGGTTGGAGAGTTGCACAGAGTAGGAGTGGGATTGTGTTGCAAGAGGGGTACCACTTACCCTACATAGAGGAGGTGGTATGCACGGGAAGAGCTCTGAGGAACACTGATTGTTGTAGTAGCGATAGAATAGCGAGAGAGATGCAACATTGCGGCGAAGATAGAGAGATTGCAGAGTTGGTGAAATGACGGTAGTTAAAGATACGAAAGACCTTCCTTTCTACTTTGTCTAGGAGTTCAGTGTGAGAGGATCCTCCACACACATGTGAACAATACTCAATACAAGGATGCACTGTACCCCTGTACAGAGCAAGAAGCTGTGCAGGGGTAAAGGACCCCTTGAGGCGGTTGAGCACACCCAGCTTCTGGGAGGCTGCCTTAGCACGACTGGTAATATGGTCCTTCCAATTGAGAGCAGAAAAAAAAGAGACACCAAGAATATTGAGAGAAGATGATGGATTGTTTTTTGTATTGTTGAAGTGTAAGGGATAGTCCTCTGGGGGTTCCGGTAGTAAGGTGGAGAAATTGGGTTTTGGAAGCATTAAAGGCAACAAGGTTTTCTCTGCGCCAATTGGAAATAGTAGTAAGATCAGAAGATAAATGATGCATTGCTTCATTACGTTTGTTTTTGAGGGATTGCTGGCTGAGACATTCAGGAAAACTAATTGTGTAGTGTAAGGCAGAGTTGTCTGCGTAAGAATGGATGGGGCTGGAGATACAGTTGAGAAGATCATTTATGAAAATTAGAAAGAGGATGGGAGATAGGACAGAGCCCTGAGGAACACTGAAGTTGATAGGATGAGGAAGTGAGCGATGGCCGTCCACAACCGCAGCTATGGAACGACAGGAAAGGAAATTAGAGACAAAGGCACAGATAGAGGGATAATAACCGAAGGAGGGTAGTTTAGAAATGAAAGATTTGTACCAGACTCTATCGAAGGCCTTCGATATGTCTAGCGTAATAGAAAAGGTCTCACCAAAGTTATGTCTAGCGTAATAGAAAAGGTCTCACCGAAGTCCCGAAAGGTGGATGACCAAGAGTTAGTGATATATGAAAGAAGATCACCAGTAGAGCAACCTTTAACTCATACACTGGGAAGCCATGGTAGTTCAAACCCTCCTGCCATGCGAAGATATTTGGTTCTATTCTGACGAAAATCGTCACATGTAACGTATATATAATTATTACTTATCCATATATGCCTATTTGGTTTTAATACGAACATATGAACATTTAAGAGCAATAAAAGAAGTCTAAATAGCATTTGGGGGGTGAAGAAGACGTTATATTGCTGCAAGGTCGTATCATGAGGCGAAAGCAAGGGGCGTAAATGCTCCCTCTACATGCTTTTGATCGATACTGATGAGTCTGAGTAGAAGTTTCTATATTGCTAGGATCTCTAGCTGCCTCACTCGTGTTAACGAGACCAGGAGGGGAAATTTTGCGCCAAAAATTACCTGATAAAAGGGGGAATAAGAGGAAAAATAGATGATAATTGAGGAGGGTGAGAAGGAAGGGGTTTGGGACGCATATGTAGAAGTGATAGCATGTAATGGAAGGGGATTTATTTCACCTAATCACAAATTGCTTTGTTTTCAGTGCCACTGGGGTGTTTTCTAAGTTTTTTTTTATGCTCTGGATCTATTGAGGACGGTCGCAGTGCACCAGAAAAAAACTCTATTGAGGACGGTCGCCATTTTTTAGTTAAGGAAGCCATCCTGGCGATCTGAGAGTAGTTTATGAGAAGAGAAATGCTCAAGAAATTTGGAAGCAAGAATAGTTTCAAAAACTTCAGAGATACAAGAGATGAGAGCAATTGGACGATAGTTGGAGGGTTGAGAGTGATCACCCTTCTTTTGGATAGGTTGAATGAGAGCAAACTTCCAGCAAGAAGAGGAGACATTAGAGGAGAGACAGAGACGATATATATAACTGTGGGTTAAGTGGATAAATGGAGGGGTTGGGGGGTGGTGGTGGTTCGATTGTTTCCGGGGAGGGTGGTTGAGCGTGTGTGTGTGGGGGGAAGGGAGCAGAGGTGGTGGGTTGTGGGTGACGCTTGAGCCAGTTGGGTACGAGCTGCGACAGACGTTGGACGTGTGGCTGGAAGTGCTGGTTGAGCTGGGAGTAAACTTGCCTCTCAGGGGTATTGGTGAGTTATACAGCGGTAACTGTACAGCTGGACAGAATATTTTAAAGTGAGGAGGGGAGATGGTCATATACGTCAGGCCCGACAGTGATTTTAGTGAATGCAGTTTAATTCTATCTTACTGAGTGAGAGTGAGTTTAGCTGTGACGAACCCCTCCATTACTTAAGTGTTGATGCTCACTTTATGTAGCTTAACCATTTAAGGATGTTTACCTAATGATATTTGTTCAATGTTTGTTAATAAGTTAATTAAATTATTGACCATTCCTTTTTTATTTATTTATTGAAACTGGCGACCTCATCTTAATATCGTCTTAATAATTTTCTTCACTGCTTGTCTTATATTTAATTAACGAGTGCCATACCATCAAATAAGACTACTACAAATAAAAAGGTAATATATATATATATATATATATATATATATATATATATATATATACAGTATATATTTACTGTATATATATATATATTACCAGACGCCTTACCTCTCTTAATGAGAATAGCCATGCACAAGACGCCCCCGAGTGAGCTTGGTCCCTATGAGAATGACAGCCAATGCCAGTCATTCAATGATTCACAGGATTGACCACTCAATTTAGGATCCATTCAAGTATTACCACTCTTGCTAATACTGTGTACCAGAAGCTGGGTGAGCTCACCCACCTCCAGGGGTTCTTTACCCCTACCCAGCTTCTTGCTCTGTACAGGGGGACAGCACATCCATGTATTAAGTATTGTTCACATGTGGGGAGGTTCCTCTCAAACAGCAATTCTTTAAAAAGTAGAAAAACAGCCTTTCGTTTCATCAATCCACGTCCTCTCACTGATTCTCTGAAATATTTCTCTCTTCGCTGCAATGTAGCAGCTCTCTACAGCTATTACAATAATCAGTGTTCCTCAGAGCTCTCTCACTGTATACAAGTTCCATGTACAGCCCATAGCACCCGACTTGCATCACAATCCCACCTCTAATCTGTGCAACTCTGCAACCCAAGCGGGAAACAATATTCCCAATATTTGACTATTCAACAGCTGAGCTCTGGAACTATCTCTTATGATATATCTTTCCTTCATCCTATGCCTTTAATTGCTTCAAACTCTGTACATCCTGGTATTATGGCTAATGCATTCCTTGATTTTGGCCCTGTCACTCTTTTAACTCTGGGGGAGGCACATAAAATGACAAAAACATATAAATAATTCTAAGGCAACAGCCCTCTAATAAGCTTAGGATTTAGATTAAATAAAAGTGTCAAGAGGAATAAAACAAGAAGCGAGCTATTTGCTACCATTATCAAATTTGATATCTGCATACTATTAGTTTGTAGAGCTTAAGTTTAAAAAAAAATAATAATAATATTTTCCCGGGAATATTAACCCGTCAAGTGCTAACATCATACACCATGCTTTAGAAATGATAACATTCTGAAAGGTAGCAATGTACAGTAAGTACACTGTGGAAATTGGCCACCCAAATAATTGCCATACAAGATGAATGTAGGCATAAGAGTAAATAAGAATTACTAGTCAAAAGCTATGTGAATCCTGTGTGCATTAAGTATTGGTATTTGCCAATATACCCTACTTGTTTAAGTGTAGATCCACATTTATAAAAATGCATGTTAATTTCATAATTTCATGTCTCTAATTTTGAATATAGCTATAAACTAGGTCAGATACAAAACCACAGATAGGTTTCGGGTTACTTATAATATAGAGATGAACCAGAACTTGATAGAGGCCAGTAATTTCCAACTGGAACCTGGGTTATCATGAAATTCCAGTTCTGTCAGGAACTTTGATATAATAATTGTCTGAAACCGGAACTTTTTATGTGGTTTCTGATTATCGTTTTACAAATTTAGTTGTAATAGCAGCACTGGTATGTGTTTGCTTCTTTATCCCTATGGAACCTTATTAACCCTCTCAGAACCTGTGGCATCCTTTTCATTATATTCTGGCAATGATTAGGCGATTGTATGCAATTTAGGAAGGACGTCTACCCATTAAGAGGCTACAACT
Source organism: Paralithodes platypus (assembly GCA_032716605.1). Taxonomy (NCBI): domain Eukaryota; kingdom Metazoa; phylum Arthropoda; class Malacostraca; order Decapoda; family Lithodidae; genus Paralithodes; species Paralithodes platypus. Next base: position 41,686,075 of record CM064525.1, read on the forward strand.
ATCTCAATTAACCTTCTAAATACAGCTGAAATCAAACATAGAAGACATTACCGGTACTGAAAAGGCTAAGCTCTTCAACTCCTGATATCCTGTAAATGTTATTGCACAACCTGAACATTGATTTCAGCCTAGGGAGATCCTCTCAATCATGTGAGAAACAATCAATTATATATAATTTACTTGTGAGTCCCCCGACGAGATTCATATTAATCATGACCAAACATTCTTATTAAATATTATATATTAATATAAAAAACATTGAATAATTTAATCAATCTATCATTGAGGATTTATTTCATGACAGAAAGTGCCTGCCCTCATCATCTACAAAGGGGTACCTCTATGAAAACCTCTGGCTGCAATTATTTCCATTCTAAATAACTAGACATTACTGACTAACTTGCTTAAGCCAGTAAAATGTCGTCTTTCACTAGAGTTCCTCCAATCAGGCGTGTTCCTTATTGATACTACCACGAGAATAAGCACAATTTCAGGTAGGTGAACCATATGTGCCATACATATGTAGTCGTCACTTATGAACACTGCAATTAATATGCAGCTATCAGTTAAGAACTGATATCTGTAGAGTTTGGTTTTGAACAATTTTTAAACTACCTATACTCTGAAGAGTTCAACTGAACAATAGTTACCGCAACAATCCCTAGGAGTACAAGTATTTGCTATAATATAAGCTTGCAATATACTAAAATATATAGTCCCTGTCGGACCTCAGGCCTGTGTTACACCAGAACATGAGAGCTAGATGTTGGACGATTATTGACTATTTTAGTATAAATATACAGTGGATTATTCAGGTATCTGCTCTAGTAAGAAGTCACTTCGAAATAGTAAAATATAATTAAAGATCTTGCTTAGCAAACTGCATGCCCTATGTGTATGTAATCCTGACTAGCAGGGGTACTCGGCGTTGCCCGGGTACTACCACCACTACTACTACCATAATCACCATCATCAATCACTACTACCATAATCACCGGCCTCGATTTCGGCCGCTAAATGACCTCCGATTTTGGATCTGACCTCATCCGTACCCCCATTTTGGGGGGCTGCGAACAACTTTCGTTCCATACACCTTTTCGATCGGAGGCCTCCTGCCCCAAACGGCCATTCGGCCTCGAAACGACCTCCGATCGTGGCCTCGCCCCTCTATATTAAGAACGCACAGACAGACAGACACACGAACTGATTTAATAATATAGATAACTTTATATTGTACTATAACAAATAGTAACAACAAACATCTATTCTAAGAAATGAATTTTCCAATAATAGAACTCTGCATTGTAAAATTAAATCTATTTTGTTTATATAATTATATATCAAGCAATTATCCAATTGTAATGATCAGATTGTATTTTATTACTTACAATGTTCCTTGTCCAATGTTCTATTTACTTATGTTATCTTGTTATATTGGTTCCTGGTTTATAGCTAGACAGGTGAAAAACTTTTAAGGATATACAAGGTGTCCAGCGAGTTTTGTCATATAATTCCAAAGATAAAAGCTTAAGTAATTCTAAGTAAAAACTGGCATATACACATAGGCTTTTGGGGACATTGTGTTACAGTTATGGGCCCTCGCAGCCGGCTTTTGGGCGTATTTTTGTAATTTGTTACCCTGTTTTTCTTCAGTAAGATGAGGATAGGAAAAACAACTATGAAGTGTGTTATGAATTATTATGTTCTCTCCACTAACCAACTTTACTCCTAAACTCGATTAATGAAATTAACAAAAACATGTGGCAGTCCGGGGATTCGAACCTAGGATGCTCACACCGAAAATCAACGCACTTATGCATTGCACCACGAAGACCGTTTAAGAATACTGCACAAGCCTACGATTTATTATGCAGTTTCGAATCCTGCATACCAATCTAAGTATGTACAATATCCCAACTGCACTATCGGAGGCTATGCATAGGTGAAAGGAAATAGTAATTAATGGGGCACTTAACCCTAGGGAAGGCCTCTCGATAAACCACTACTGAACCTGAATGAATTATTATGTTTTCTCCACTAACCAACTTTACTCCTAAACTCGATTAATGAAATTAACAAATGGCATCAATACTTTAAACTGACTAAAATAAACCACTGTTATATCGTTCTTCGTACTTCATTTGCATCGAGCTGAATATTACAAGAAACCAACGAAACTTAATTATAAGCTCATCATCACGTAAAGAAGAAAAGCGCTACCGAGAAGTATTGTATGCGTTCATGAAGTATTGATAACATGCAATATCATACAGCATTTAGCGTTATCGCTATTCATTATCTTTACATGGAAAATGGGTTAAAACTGACAAAAATATACAAATCCCCTCCTCTTCGCATGGCAGCTGTGCGTTTTTTGCCAAGCTTACCCCTTTGTTTCCTCTAAATGAAACAAAAGGATAGAACACTGAGATGTGTATGATGGAATATATACACTTTAAAGAGGCATAACACTCCTCTGTAGCTTTATTTATCTGCCCATGGCAATGTGGTGAATATACGATTTCGTGTTTTATTTGTTATATTCAACTCATCTTCACAGGAAAATTAAGAAAGCTACAGAGAAGTTGTTCGTGTCCCTATGAAGAAATAATATGATGTATTATTTAATACCATATATTTTCTTCTCTATACCATTTCATTAGAGGGAAAACTGCTTTAAAAGTGATGCAAAAACACATAAATGTCGACTTTAATGGATCATAACAGCAACAAAATACCCTCAAAAGCCAATGTGTAGAGATTTGTTTTTCTTCTCAGAATGACGTAATCTTTAATTTCTGGAAGTATTTTACAAAACTTGCGGGACACGTACCTGTAGATACAAATACAAGGAAGGCTATAAACCATCAAGGGCCAGTGTGCATCCTCCGACCCTTACGGTAACTCACTCTTAAAATATGGATGTGTTAGGCCATGCAATTTTAGACACTCGTTTTATACATACCAAAGAGCCATTATGATGTCACTTGATTAATAGAGGGTGTCATTCATGACGTCATTTGCTGCAACATATGAACCACAGTTGGTTATTCCCGGTTTTGAACATTAACGCCTTCTCTTGACAAATATAATCACAGGTAGGTCAGACTGTGATTACTTAGCTATTTGTGTTTAGTGCGGCAGCAGTAATTAACTATACTAATTGTGTTAACCTATTCACACAATAATTTGCTTCGCTATAAAAGGGGGACCAGGGATGACTGTCATTAACTGAAATAGTTTCCAGTTGAAACAATGATGCAAAGTTTCTTTTCACATTGCACATCAATTTAAAAAAAGCTTGTAGTGAGGAAGCCACCCAGCCGGGTACACAGGGGCTATTGCATATTAAGCAAGTTACCAAAGTTTATCTCCCATGATAGGATGTCACAAATGTCCACTAACTTCATGTTCGTATTGAAAGCTTAATTATCAAGAGTACAGAGACCACCCATCTGTCACGTTTTGCTCGGGAATCTTGGTAGTGTGCTAATGCGTCATAGGTCATTCAAGGGAAAAACGGAATTAAATAATTATGTTGTGCCTCGTTTTTATCATATGCATTTTAGTTATATATTTATGTCAACATTTTGCACATGAAATATATCTATGAATATGAATATGTTTCAAAATCCTCCGCCAAACTGTGGCTAGTGTTTAATTTTGTAATAATGGCTGTCCATTTGGCTGTTTGTTTTTAAGTGTGTCTCTTTACAAGATAACTAACATATGCATTTATATAAAAGCTGGTCAATGATTACTAACAGCCCCGGACCCTATTAATGTACCCTCCGAGGCATCAGTGGTGAGCATCGCTAACAATTATCCACTTTCGAAATTTGAATATCGCATATCGTAATCGTATCTTTCAACATTCGCTAGACCGTTAATTAATCAATTAATACGGTTCCGCTTATCGCTAAACGTAAACGCAATCTGTATTGTGATTTTTAATTAAAACAGTGCAAAAACGAGGGTGAATCATTTGGTAGTGTAGTAAAAAAAAAATATATATTATTTATCACATGCTTAACCCTCTCAAATATACCATAATTCACCTCAAGTCAGGCCTCACTCATTATATCGTTATATTTAACCTTCTTTTTGTATTATTTGTACCGGGATAAATTAGTACAAATTATATATATATTATGTACTTAAGGGCATGCCTTAAATTTATATTTTACCTATTCCTTAAATTATTGTGAGTGGGATCAATTTGATAGCCTAATAACCTAATAACAATGTGACAATATATCTTCAAACAAATTTGCTTGGGAAATCATGTATGTATTTATTTACATAAATAAATACATAAATATATATATATATATATATATATATATATATATATATATATATATATATATATATACAGTACCGTATATATACCTGGTATATATATATTTGTTTTTGTTTATTGCTAATCTTCAATACTTTATTCCAGTGATCATGATGAGTTTGGCTTCATACTCCTTCTATATTGTATAATATTGCTTATGTATTTATTATGGTATTCAGGAGTACTAGGGTAATAGACTAGTAATAATGTATGGAGATAGTTGAGAACAAAACTAAATACTAAATTCAGAGGGAAATTACCCCAGTGACACCATGATGGTTGAGGTTGGGAGATGTCTTAGATTGTTACTATGTTATCAATCTATTTATAGAGTCACTAATACAAATACTATCCATATAATAATTAGTTGTACTTTTACTCCACTACATTTTACTTCTTTTAATTTTGTGGAGTAAAACTTCAGCAAATTTCCGAATTATTCCTTCCAATAGATTTGAAATTCCCAGTAGTATTTTTCATGGAGATTCCCCTGAGTGTAGGTGTAACATTCCTTGGATAGTTCAAAGGTCACCATTATATATAAATAGCGCTGATAAGCCTCCCCTCTCCCCCCCCCCCCCAAGCACCCTAAAAACTCTTCCATTGTCCCACCTGATCCTACAGGTTTAACACCTCACCCTTTCCACCAGTGATCAACTCAGCATGGCTATTTCATTAGACGCTAGCGATTGCGGAAGTAGCTAAACTTTTCTAACCCGCGGATATTTGCAGAATGTATCCCTTAAATATCCCGCTTACTAAGATAGGACATCTGAGGACCCTGGAGGACAAGGGGCGAATGTGCCACCATGAGCAAAATTGAGTTAGGACTGGTTCCCGATAGATGGAAGCACTGAAAATCACGTGGTGAAGAGCGTGTGAAGAGCGTTTTGCGATTCCCACCCATGCGGGCTCAGTACCCTAGGTTCTAAATCCCTTGTTTCGACCTTGTGTAGCGGCGGAGGAGGTATGGATTGTAGGAGGTGGAAGGGCGAATGTTCCCGCGCGCTCAAGCCAATGAGCGGCCGGCTAGCATTCCCCGGGTTAAAGGCCCGCCTCCCGGCCAATGACACGCGCGTTTGCGCATTTTTTTGGCTGAAAATTGAACAGTATCTTAGTTTCATGGACATCTAATACAGGATTAAATTTCAAGCAGATTGAACAATAATTACTATAGGCTGAAAAAAAAAAAATCTATTGTGCGTTTTTTTTTTTTTTTATTTATTTATTTGTTTCTATCAGTTTGTCTCTTCCAGAGGATTCTAATGGTATATAATAACATGCTATTCTGTAATATGCTATGTATGCCACCTATTCCAGACTTTAAACACTCATAAATCGAAAGTAAGGTATTGGCGCATTCGCCCCTTGTCCTCCAGGGTCCTCCTGCTCTAGCGGAATTAGTGGCTTACAGAAGTGATTACGGAATTGCCCACCTCTGCCTCCCATACATGACCGCAACTTTGCTGTCAGTATGTGTTTGTTCCATAAGGTGGGCGGTGTTGCATGTTTTTTACTGGAGTTTCCCTTGTAGTATTTCATTGTGTATTTGTATTATAAGCGTATTTTCTATTATTATTATTATTTTTTTTAAATTGGAAATTCCTTTTCAATGGCTAAAGCGAATGTAAAGTCTCATAAACAAGCTATATTGTAGTGTGCAAATTATTATTATATCTGTTGTAGGTTCGCCTCCAGAGAATCTAATCTTGAATAAGAAGAAGATAAGAGCCAGAGACGTGTGCATTTTTACCTCTATTCCTATATTTCGGACGTACCTACATCCATCTTCAGGCATATATATCGATCCTAAAAGAAGTGTTCATAATATTATATAAGTATTACATCTATAAAATGTAGGATCATTTTATTAAAATAATTGCAAACTTACGAATGTAAAAATGCATAACATTATACTCCCACCAAATAAAACTGCTAGCGATACACTGTATATTGAGAGCTCCACTATATTCGAACACAATTATTTTCTGACTAAAAAATAAAATTGTAGTCGAGTGAGACCCATATTACTTCATTTAATTACCGCGTTACTTAAAATATTTGTGAAAATCGTAACTCGTAAAAAATATGCTAACCACATGTATAGCTAAGGCAATGAATATGTAAATATGTTTAGTAATCTATGAAGATTAATAATTCCTAAAATATACTAATGTATTTGAATAAAAAAACAGACAGCTAGCTATCTATCTATTGCCCGACGCCGTGATCCCCGAAGGTGTGGCCACGAACGAACCGCCCCCATGCACCTCTGTCCCCAGTCAGTCGACGCCCCTCCCCCCAACCAGCACCGCCTTCGTTCATATACTTCCTCACTCCATCCTTCCACCTCTCTTTCGGTCTACTTCTCCCTCTCTGTCCCTCCACCTCGCTCTCGTACACCTTCTTAGTCATTCTCTCGCTTTCCATACGTTCCAAATGGCCGAACCATCTCAAGTTGTTCCTTTTCACACTTTCCAGCACATCTACCTCCACACCACACCTCCTTCTTACTTCCTCATTAGTCTTTCTATCCCTCCATGTAACTCCGCACGTACTTCTTAAGTAATTCATTTCCACTGCTCTCACTCTTGGTCTGAGTCTCTCAACCAACGTCCATGCTTCGCTTCCGTAAGTCAGTGTCGGGATTACCACACTGTCATGCAAGGACTTCTTCACTTCCATACTGAGCACCCTATTTCGTGTTACTGCTTTCAGCATTCGTACAACCCTCTTCCCCTGTTGTACCCTCTCCCGCACTTTTTCATCCATAGTCCCATCTTTACTCAACACACTGCCCAGTGTGACGCATGTCCACGTGTGAGCATGCTGTACAGAACGCCTAGTCATGCCCCACTCTCGCTGGGATCGTCAGGGCAGGAACTTTGGCTGTAGTCTATGTAGAGTTTCCTAACTTAGTTCATGTGAGCCATTGTACTATAAGTATTATGAATATGTATTTTGTTTTCATCTGAGTCAACGAGTTCTATTTTATATCATTAGTTATAAGTATTGTGTGTAAAACTTATTTGTAATGATGGGAAGAGAAACAGCCACAGTTGGGGGTCAGTGGGTGCACCAGGCGGGAGGTGGGCCTAACTCACTAGCACTCCTCCCCCCCTCAGTGCTAGGAGAGCCTTTGTGTATCCCAGAGGAGAGAGAGAAATTACGTAATGGTTGTCAGTGGGCGGTCCTTAGTAGTTCACGTTGGGCTCACTAGAGGGCCGGGTATAAAAAGGGAAGTCTAGCCATTTTTTCATCAGAACTCATTAGGCAGAGCGACTTCTCATTTCCCTTGCTAACTATATATATTCTTCTGACTGATGGGAACTTTCTCTACTACCTTACATTCTTATCTCCTCTTTTCCCTCCCCTGTTTAACTTCCATGGTCCCGTTGGTGCAGAGCTAGTCAGCCAACATATTATCGCTTGAGTTCTCACGAGATACTTGCCTATTAGATAGCCTATTTTGGAAGGGTTGACTTAGAATAGGATTGATTTATGTTTGTTGCACTTGTATATGCATTTCCCTGTGTGTTATTATTATTATTCCTGTTTTCTGCTAGTCTAGGTAATGCTAGACTGGGGTAAGGCTTTTCTGTGTTACGAGTTGTTGTTTGATGCAGTGGTTAAGCGATAAACCTGCATACTCGTTTCGGTTCAGTGAAGCCTAGGTTGGCTTCGCGGCTGACTGTGTTGAGTTAATAATTTACAGTGCGTGAGGGCAAGAGCCTAACCACCCTGTATTTTATTAACAGTTTGTCTTTACTTTGTCAAGGAGCCGGGAGAAAACCAGATACAAGGGATCTGGATTTCTCAAAGTGCACTTGTTAGTTTTAACGTAATACTTTAAACAGTCGTGAGGACTTCGCTAGGCTACAAGCCGTTTTTGCTCAGTCACTGCTACCTTTTGGCCACAGTACCCCAGCTAGACTTTACTCGATTAGTAGATACAGAATAGTATTGAAGCTTTCCTTATGTATGATATTGTTTATGCACTATTGATTTCATGTGTTGCAAGCATTAGAGTCTTGTCTTGACTACCCAGAATTGAAGAGAGCTGTCCTACGGGCATACGAGTTGCAACCGGAAACATATCGATTGAAGTTTCGGGGTGTTACAAAGACTAGGGAGGCGACCTTTCTTGAACATGCCCGGGACTTAAAAGATGCACTTAAAAACTGGACACGTTCTGAGAAAGCTGAGACGGCAGAACAGTTGACCGAGCTGTTTCTGCTCGAGCAGTTTTATAAGTGTACTGGTGCAGAAATTACTTTAAATATTAAAGAAAAGAACCCAAGAACTCTTCAAGAGGCAGCTGAGATGGCTGACCTCAGGTTGTCGCTAATCAGGGGATGTGAATCTGTAAAGCGTGTTGATGCAGTTCCCAAGGGGCGCGATACTCCAAACCCTCGAGCTCAGGACAATCACTATAGATATAAACCTCAGTTTAAAAGCCAAGATACCAGTACTGAACCAAAGACTACAGCCGTCCCATTACAGAAGGGTCAGAACTCCGCCCCTTATCGGAAGAGACCGATAGGGGAAGTGGAATGTTTTCATTGTAGAAAGAAGGGGCATTATGCAAAATCTTGTCCTAGTAAGCCGCCAACTGCAGCCGTGTCTTTGGTGCGCAGCATAGGTGTGGCTGAAATGTCGTCTGGATTTACCCAGGGTAGTTTGCCAGCGGCAGGGTCACAGGCTATGTATAAGACTCAGGAAGGCTCGTCCCCTGTCCGTGATGTCTTTTGCGCCCATAGAGGGACCGGTAGGGTAAGTTGGGCGGGTTGCCAGCATAAGGTGGAAGTTTTGCGTGATACTGGAGCTTCACAGACACTTTTGAAGAATTTCACGGGGCGTCCAATTAATGCGGCACGGGTGGTTGTTGTTCAGGGTATTAATGCGACCAGGTCATACCCGTTGGTTCGTGTGGAGCTGGAAGTTGATGGTGTGATCAAGGACTTAGATGTTGGGATCGTTGAGAAATTGCCAGTGGAGGGCGTCGACCTTCTTCTCGGCAACGACTTTGCGGTGCCTACTTTAGAAGTTCCACCCTTAGTCGTTGCCGAGAGGCCGGCCGACGTGAGTAGGGAGGAACAAGAGTGGGTAGTTAGTTGTCAACACCAACAGATGGCATGTGTGGTAACTCGTTCCCAAGCATTTAAGGTATCACAGCCTATTTCCCAGGCCACAGAACAGCGGAGAAAGGGAATTAAGGAGAAGCGGAAGGCTGGGAAAAGTTTGAAGAGTTTAGAACCAGTGGCTCTCCCAAAAGACCCAATAGCAGGACCTTTGACCGAGTCTGTTGTAACTCCAGTGCCTAAGACAGTTGATAAGGTAGTGGAGGAGGCAGAGACTCAGAGACAGCACCGTTACCTGCAGCGAGAAAACCGGATGTCTAAGTTGGATGTTGGGGGAGGGCATGAGTTGTTCACCAAGCAGTTAGACATGTTGGCTCCCACAGACATTCGAAAGTTGCAATTAGAGGATCCAGAGGTTTTGCAGTGTACCAATGGGGCTGTGGAGTTAGAAGAAGATAGGGATGCAAAGGCAGGGGATTTTTTTTTCTTTAATGGAATTTTATACCACCGATATCAAGATCCTAAAAGGAACTGGGAGGGCGGATCAGGTACAGTTGACCAGCTGGTCGTGCCAGAGGGTTGCAGGGAAAGTTTGCTTATGTTGGCTCATGATTCTCCATTATCAAGACATTTTGGTGCCAAGAAAACGGTGGCGGCTTTGGGGAAATTCTTTTGGTGGCCGGGGATGAAGTCTCATGTGCAGTCATGGATAAACTCATGTGATATTTGTCAACGTGTCGGAAAACCGAACCAAGTTATTCCTAAGGCTCCGTTACACCCTATTCCTGTGATTGGGCCACCCTTTAGTAAAATTATTGTTGACATGGTTGGTCCACTCCCTCCCACTAAGGCTGGAAATAAATATTTGTTAACCATAATGGATGTTGCCACTAGATACCCCGATGCATACCCTATGAAAAATGGAATGGCTAAGACGGTAGTCAGTAACTTGTTGTGGTACTTCTCAAGGTACGGGTACCCGGAGGAGATTCAGTCTGATCAGGGATCTAATTTCACCTCCAACATGTTCAAGCAAACAATGCAACAGCATGGGATACGAGCAGTAGTATCGTCAGCATATCACCCTGAGAGTCGAGGGGTGCTTGAGCGGTGGCATGCTACACTTAAAAGCATGCTCAGGTGTTATTGTGCTGACAACGGTATGGATTGGGATCTTGGATTGCCTTATGTGCTGTTTGCTGTTCGGGAGGTACCTGGTACCTGGAGGTACCTGGGATTTAGTCCAAACGAGTTGATTTTTGGACACCGTGTCAGGGGCCCCCTTAACATGCTGAAAGAAATTTGGGAGGGGACTGTGCAGCCTTGTCCATTATTAAAGTATGTGCTTGAAAGCTGTGAGCGCATGCTTAAGAGTCTGGAGATGGCAGGTAGAAATTTGACAGAATCACAAGCTTTGATGAAGGACAGGTATGATCGCAAAGTGAGGCTCTGGAAGTTCACTGTAGGACAAGAGGTATTAATTTTGTTGCCTTTGGTTGGTAACCCCCTCTCTGCGAAGTACACTGGACCTTATAAAATTGTAAAACAAATGTCAGACTTAGATTACCTTGTTGCCACTCCAGACAGGAGGAAAAAGAACCAGTTATGTCACATGAACCTTATTAAAGAGTATGTGAGGCGCCCCTCTGAGCCTCTCACTGTCCCTGTGTTGGCTTGTTGCGGCCGTGGTGGAGAAGGAGAGGGGGACAGTCAAGCTTCAGAGGAGGATAGCTGGGATCAACATGTTTCAGCGGATCAGTGGGCGGGGAACTCGAGCCTAAGGGCTGACGAGGCTATACCTCATTTGCCTGAGCCGCAGTTTGATGCTATCCGTCATTTGTTCGGTTCATACCCCACTGTATTTGCTGAACACCCAGGCCTCACTACTCAGGCTATGCATGATGTTGACGTGGGGGACCATCTACCCTTTAAGTCAATCCCGTACCGTGTGCCCCCCATAAAACTACCAGCTCTGAGGGATGAGTTGGAGTATATGCTCGGTAGAGAGTTGATAGAGAAAGGCACATTTAAGTGGACTTCCCCCGTAACACTGCAGCCTAAGCCAGATGGCAAGGTACGCTTTTGTATTGATTTCCGTAGGTTAAACGGTTTGACTCCAACTAACCCATATCCTCTTCCTCGGGTTGATGATAGTGTTGACAAAATTGGTAATGCTCGTTTTTTGTCTAAAGTAGATTTAGTAAAAGGTTACTGGCAAGTACCTTTGTCCGAGCGTGCTAAAGAGGTATGTGGTTTTGTTGTGGACGGGAGTATCTACCAGTGCAATGTTATGCCTTACGGACTTAAGAATGCACCAGCAACGTTTCAGAACCTGATAAATGAAATTGTAAAGGACATTCCAAATTGCACCGTATATTTGGACGATGTAATAATTTATGATGACGACTTTGAGAGCCATTGTGAGCACCTTTAGACCTTGTTCCGGAAACTTAGTGAAGCAGGTCTGGCAGTAAATTTGGCAAAGTGTGACTTCGTAAAAGCCACTGTGTACCCAGTACCTTGGGTTTGTAGTGGGAAGGGGACAGGTGTGCCCTCCTCAGAACAAGGTACAGGCTATAAATAAATTTCCGCACCCAACAACCAAGAAGCAGGTTATGAGATTCTTGGGTATGATAGGCTACTACAGACGCTTCATAAAAGGTTACTCAACGGTGTTGGCACCTCTCACAGATTTGTTATCTAAAGACAAAAAGTTTTCATGGGCACCTGAGTGTGAAAAGGCTTTCACTTTGGTGAAACATTTGCTATGTACTCACCCGATACTCAGGGCCCCAGACTTTAACAGGCCTTTCAGCTGGCAACAGATGCTAGTGGTGTAGGGGCTGGTGCCGTCTTGCTACAGACAGACAATGAAGGTGTGGAACACCCAGTAAGTTTCTTTTCTAAGAAGTTCAATGCTGCACAAAAGAACTATTCTACAATAGAAAAGGAATTACTGGCGATTGTGCTGTCGCTCAGGCACTTCGAGGTGTATGTTCCAGCCTATGGCCCAGTCGTGATTATCTACACTGATCATCACCCTTTGAGATTCCTGAATCAATTTCACAATCGCAATATGAGACTGACCAGGTGGTCTTTGATGTTGCAGGAGTATAACCTGGACATCCGTCATATTGCTGGATGTGACAATGTGATCGCGGATTGTTTATCAAGGGTGGATGATCAGTCGTAGGCTATCACAGGTGTGTGGGTTTGAGTGGAGGAAAATAGGCTGCCCTTATAGTGCAGCCGGGAAAAACATATTAAAATATAAAAATCATATAAAAACTCTTTCTTTTGATATAGGTAATAGTATAAGTTTGTCATAGCCTATAGAGTTTGAGTAGTCCACGAACTATCAAACGGCTGAGCTGCTGTAAGCTCGCTCTGGGAGCATGATATTGTGTCTTTTTGCTATTGTTGGGAGGAGTTATAAAATGTAATTTTTTGTTTTTATAATAAGATGTGTTTTGGTGATAAACTCAGCTTTGTTTTAGTGCCATGCGGTCGCTGGGTGTGGGGGGCTTGATGGGGTTCTGTGTTTGTCAGATTTTAGCTCAGGGTTGAGCGAGTAAAATCTTGGGGGAGGTGTGACGCATGTCCACGTGTGAGCATGCTGTACAGAACGCCTAGTCATGCCCCACTCTCGCTAGGATCGTCAGGGCAGGAACTTTGGCTGTAGTCTATGTAGAGTTTCCTAACTTAGTTCATGTGAGCCGTTGTACTATAAGTATTATGAATATGTATTTTGTTTTCATCTGAGTCAACGAGTTCTATTTTATATCATTAGTTATAAGTATTGTGTGTAAAACTTATTTGTAATAATGGGAAGAGAAACAGCCACAGTTGGGGGTCAGTGGGTGCGCACTAGCACTCCTCCCCCCCTCAGTGCTAGGGAAGCCTTTGTGTATCCCAGAGGAGAGAGAGAAATTATGTAATGGTTGTCAGTGGGCGGTCCTTAGTAGTTCACGTTGGGCTCACTAGAGGGCCGGGTATAAAAGGGAAGTCTAGCCATTTTTTCATCAGAACTCATTAGGCAGAGCGACTTCTCATTTTCCTTGCTAACTATATATATTCTTCTGACTGATGGGAACTTTCTCTACTACCTTACATTCTTATCTCCTCTTTTCCCTCCCCTGTTTAACTTCCATGGTCCCGTTGGTGCAGAGCTAGTCAGCCAACGTATTATCGCTTGAGTTCTCACGAGATACTTGCCTATTAGATAGCCTATTTTGGAAGGGTTGACTTAGAATAGGATTGATTTATGTTTGTTGCACTTGTATATGCATTTCCCTGTGTGTTCTTATTATTATTCCTGTTTTCTGCTAGTCTAGGTAATGCTAGACTGGGGTAAGGCTTTTCTGTGTTACGAGTTGTTGTTTGATGCAGTGGATAAGCGATAAACCTGCATACTCGTTTCGGTTCAGTGAAGCCTAGGTTGGCTTCGCGGCTGACTGTGTTGAGTTAATAATTTACAGTGCGTGAGGGCAAGAGCCTAACCACCCTGTATTTTATTAACAGTTTGTTTTTACTTTGTCAAGGAGCCGGGAGAAAACCAGATTCAAGGGATCTGGATTTCTCAAAGTGCACTTGTTAGTTTTAACGTAATACTTTAACCCGTTGAGCCCCGGCTAGTTATAATATTTTGTTCACCCCAGTCCCAAGCCCTTTTTACTTCTTTTTTTTGTTTGCTAAAATGGAAGACAAGGATGAGAAATGAAAAAAAATAAAAAAAAAAATCACCTCAGACATTTTTTTTTGGGGGGGGGGGGCCTCAACAAAATTTGTTGAGCCAAAATGGAAGAGAATGGTGAGAAATGAAGACAACTCATTTCGGTCATTTGGGGGGCCGGGGGGGGGGGGGTGGGTTCAATAGTTCGTCTCCCCCGCATGAGCACCTGCCCGGGAGCACTAGGGTAAAATCTGAGTATGGCATTGTATGGCATACATCCTAAGGAGTGTCTCACATAAATCTCAAGCCTCTAGCTCCCATACGACCGGAGTAATGAAGGTTCAAAGTGGCGGTGAACTAAGGGTGTAAACTATCCCCACTAAGCCCACCACCACCAGCCGTGCGGCTGTCTCGGCCCGCTCACACCTACTGGCCCGGCTCCCACACACACTACGGTACCTCCCCCTCCTATTCTCCCGCCATTTCCTACCTTACGAGCCACGTAAGTGTTTTTTATATGTCGGACGCACGTGATGCGTCGCTGGGAGTTGGTGATCAAAGACTGCCGATGCAACACGTGCGACGCTGGGTCTCACCGGGTTAAACAGTCGTGAGGACTTCGCTAGGCTACAAGCCGTTTTTGCTCAGTCGCTGCTACCTTTTGCCCACAGTACCCCAGCTAGACTTTACTCGATTAGTAGATACAGAATAGTATTGAAGCTTTCCTTATGTATGATATTGTTTATGCACTATTGATTTCATGTGTTGCAAGCTTGGCTACTTTAGTGATTAGTGGCCCACGAGCACAATCCGAGTAGGCTATTGCCATTGCATTTGCGGAGTACTTCTTTTTAATGTTTGCCATTTACTATTGCATATTCTGTTAATTATTCTTATGCCAATTTAAACCTTTAATAGTATGTAATTGCCAGTGTTTTTGCTTATTGAATTACTGTTCAAAATCCGATACGTACTTCTTACGAGCATCCGAGAAGCATCTAACTTTTTTTCAGAAGATTCCTTGCTCGATGCTTAAGGACTATTAATTAACGTAACGTAATAGTGCCGATCCGAAGTAGAGGGTGGAGGACTTCTTAAGTTCATAGTCAAGGGTAGATTACTTCGGCTTCGGCCAACACTATTCTTTGGTGTTGTTGTTTTTTACTTCATTGTTTGATTGTTGACCAGACTAGATAATTCCTGTCTCTTTATTAGTCTGTTGTTGAACACTAGTACCGAGTTCTTGTATACCCCGTTATAGCAGATTGAACTCTGGAGGGTATTGGTGTTTTTTGTTCGGCTGGCAGTACTCAGGGGTTGGGATCGTGTGTTTCCGTTGTGGCAGCGAGCCGTATTCGAGTCCTGATTGAGAGCCCTTGTGTACCCGAGTGCCAGTTCGTAACACCAGATACTTAAAAGAGTTGACGATCTCCATAGCCTGACCGTTCAGCTTCACCTCACACTCTGTGACTTCACCCCTATCGAAGACCATAACCTTGCTCTTCCCTGCATTTACCTTCAAATTCCGTTTTTCGCACACTGTTCCAAACTCATTTACCAGACCCTGCAACTCCCATGCATTATCACTCATCAGAACTGTATCATCCGCAAACAGCAGTATAGGTAGCTTCCACTCAATTCCCTCCCTTTTCAGCGATACACCAACATCCACTGCTCTTGATAGTATTTCTTTCATGACTCCATCCATATATACAGTAAACAACCACGAGGACATCACACACCTATGTTTCAAACCAACATTTAGGTCAAAGAACTCTCTCTGATCACTCTCCACACGTACTGCCGCCTTTGCACCCTCATACATGCTCTTCACTGCTTTCAGCAACTTGCTATCTACTCCGTACATTTTAAGTACTTTCCACAAACCTTCTCTATCCACTCTGTCATAGGCCTCCTCCAAGTCCATAAAGGCAACATACACCTTTTGTTTCTTCTCCAGATATTTCTCCACAACACAATTCAGGGTAAAAATCTGATCTACACATCCTTTTCCCTTCCTAAAACCTCCCTGCTCGTCGCCTATCCATTTCTCCGTTCTCACTCTCACTCTCTCAATCACTACCCTACTGTATACCTTCCCTACAACGCTTAGAAGACATATTCCTCGGTGGTTACCACCCACTCCTCTTTCCCCTTTGCCCTTATATAGGGGGACTATTATGCCAGTCTTCCAGTCATCGGGTGCACTCCCCTTCTCCCATGCTAGTTTGCACATTTTACATACCCATTCGATCACTATCTCACCACCATACCTCAACATTTCCCCACACACTCCATCTGTTCCAGGTGCTTTCCCCAACTTCACTCTTTTCATGGCTTCCCACACTTCTGACCTCCTGATCCCCACCTTCTCCTCCACTACTTCTCTTCTTCTCCCTCCCATACCATATCCAGCTATGTTTTCTGGCTCTTCATTCCTTACATTTAGCAACTCATTGAAGTACTCCCCCATCTTTCGACTCTCTCTTGCTTCTCGGCTAGCATTCTCCCATTCTTATCTTTCACACCCTTACTGTTTCCCTTGCTACCTTCCCAACTTTCTTGACTTATTTCCAGAACAGTTTATTACTCTCCCTCCATTTTACACTCAGATTCCTTCCAAATTCATCATCTACTCTTCTCTTACTTTCCTTCACTACTCTCTTCACCACTCTCTTACTCTCCACGTACCTTGCTCGTTTCTGTCTCTCGAAATCTTCATTCCCTCTACTACCCAACCACTCTCTATATGCTTTCTTCATTTCTTCCACAGCTATTATTACCTCTTCTGTCCACCATGCTGTACCTTTCACTCCCCTCCCTCTTCTCCTCACTCCACACACCTCCTCACATGCTGCACAGATCTCATCCTTAAACACCTTGCTCATCTCCTCCACTTCCTCCATAACTTCCAGGTCGAACCCACCTAGTCATCTTTCCATGCTCTCCTGTACTCCTCCCTGACTTCCTCCTCCTGCAACCTCTCCACCTTCCTCTCGCCTCCCTCCAGCTCTCCTCACCCACTTCTTTTGTATCCTAACCTTAGCTACCACTACATAATGATCAGACAGACCCCCTCCAATACTCCTATACACCCTAGCATCCATCACAAATGTCTTCATTCGTTCATCCACACATACATAATCAATCAATGACATTCGTTCCACCACTGTCTCATCCTCCATCGTCCACACTCGTTTCCACATGTAGCTGTGGATCATTCTGTGTCAGAAGAAGGTGTTGGCTATCCACAACCTCCTCCCCACACATACGTCCACAAGTGCACTACCATTCCCATTCACCTCTGATGGTACCCTCCACCCTCCCACCACTCCCTCAACTTTCCTATCACCCACCTTACCATTCATATCCCCAATCAGAAATATTCTTTCGTTCTTGTCAAACTTCTCCAGGCACGCCTCCACATTCATCCAGAACTCCTCTTTCTTTCTTTCAAGTTTATCCTCTGTCGGGGCATACACACACACAATCACCCACGTTTGTATTCCTACTTTTATTCTCACCCACACAATCCTTGAACCCACAGACCCATACTCTCTTACACATTCCTTCCATTTGCTACTTACAAACAAACACGCACCTTCTCTCTCGCTGTTCCTTCACTCACTCCAGCACACACACCCATTCCACACTCCCACTCTCTCACATCTGAACCTTTCCATTTGGTCTCTGTCATTCCACATACATCCAGCCTGGCATTCACTAGCACTTCCAGAACCTCTCTCTCTTTTGTGCCATCATTCATGCCACTAACATTCCATGTAGCCATTCTCAGAATGTCTGAAGGAATGTCCTTAGTCGGTCGTGGTTCGTCAACATAAGTTCCGTCCGCATCCGAGGCTGTTCGTTCGTTTTTCTTTGCTTAGGTATTTTTTCCGGGTGGGGGTCGCAAGCCCACCGGCCCAACATCTTTAGTCGCCTCTTACGACACGCAGAAGGCACGTGGGGCATATTCTATTGCCTTTCCCCCAGACAGCTACAAATAAATATATGTTACCATTTAAAAACAATCTTTATATAGATATCGGTACTTACATTGTTGGCAGACTGCAATCCAATATGAGACTAACCTCTACCTTAGTTAGTTGGTTAAACTAGGAGTTTAGAGGCTATCGACCCATGAAGATCATTAAGCTCACCTTAAAGTCAGGAAGAACATAAGACCAGAGTCCCCGAGACCCCCAAGTTTATACCCCCAGGTATACTGGGAATATAAACCCGGAGGTTGTCCTGCTCGAAAACCCCAATCGTCTTCCTTAAGGGTACATCACACAGTCAGGAGTGCGAGCTAGAATCACTAGGAGTAGGAGACAATTCGGACTCGCGGGCCTATTCGCGGTGAAAATCGACGACTCCTAGTGACTCTTGCGACTCCAAGCGACTTCTGTTAGACTCTCACTCGCTGGCGGTGAAAATTGATGACTCCTAGTGATTCTAGTGACTCATGTTAGACACGCACTAGCTCGCATTCCTAACTGTGTGATGTACTCTTTAATCGCGACCAGGACTGGAGCCTCTGTACGAGAACCCCAGTCCCTTGTGAACCTATATTGTTGAAATAGGACTTCAGAGGCTATCAAACCTATTGGATTATTAAGCCAGCACACTGTAAGTCAAGAATAACGTCAGGACTAGAGCCTCTCTGCGAGAACTCCAGTACCTTTATCGTGAACCTATACCTTAGATTAATTGGGAAGGCCATCAGCCCATCAGGACTATTAGGCCCTATACCACAATGAGGAATTATTTATACGTAAAGACAAGGGTACCCGCAAATATTTAGAAACAATGCTGAGTGAAACAAATTATTATGAAAATATACCTACTAATAAAAAACAACAACAAAACACTATTTAATGAAAGCTATCCAACCAAATAATCAACTGATGTGTATCATACTTATGAACTTATGTATTTCATTTCGGTTTATACTTATTAATATATATTTTTTCTGCAATGAAAATATCAGTCTTGTTCATAAATTTAGAAATTATTGAGAAGTTATTTTCATTGAATTGATGGTCTGATTACTGAGCATGATTTCTTATGATCAAAAACTACCGTTTCTGTAGGGTTTGACCTGTTCGAACACTCTTTCCCACATGGTCCATTATCCTTCATTGGAAGGCTCGTAAGGAGCAGGGCAGCGAGGACATTTGAATTTATACGCGATATTGGAACATATTGATTCGGGAAGAGTTTCCTTAATTTTGAAAAATTATTGTGAATTTTTACTTCAGATGTGAATATGATTCGACAATTTATCGCAGTGAAATTTGCGTGTAACATTTTATTTAATTGCTTTCATAATTAATAACTAGGTTTTCCATAAAATGGTAATTTGATATATTTCTTTAGTTTAGGATCATTGTAGATGACACTTTTATTGCTGTACTTAGACGAGAGAAAAGATGTGAACATTTTATGAAACATATTTGAAGAGTAGTTGAATTGAGCAAAGTACTTTTGAAAAGTTTTAATTTCGAGGTCAAAAAGTAGGTAGCTTGAACACAAATGATATGCTCTATTCAAAAGAGTTCTGATCGAGCTCGATCTATCTATATGCTCAGGCCCAATCCCCACTTTTCCTATTTTTATTTTTTATTTTGGGTTTAATTCTATTTTATTATTTTTTCTTTTTCTTGGGGGTGGCCGCCTCGAGACAGAGCAAGAACAGGGAAAACACAAGACACAACATAAAACAACGAACTAACACAGGCAAAACACAAATTCACACACATCTAGGTCACCCAGGAGAAGACCCAGAGACCAGGGTCACCAAGGTCGTTCCAGCCCTTCCCCGGCCTCCGACCACCCGGAGAGGTTCCGATCTCGTCAGGCAGACATGCAGCGGAGCCGAAGCCACAAGCCCGCCCACCACACTTCCAGGCGCACCCTTCCTATTAATCGTCTCCCAGGGCCAGGCGCCTGACTATTATCTAGTCCAACTTGCGCCCAACCCCTTCGCCCAAATGACCACGTGTTCACTCAACTATTCACTTGCATTCTCCATTCATTCCTGTTTATTACCACTTCCTTTGCCTGATCTATAGTCATGCCTCTATCATCCAAAGCTTGTATTACACAGTCTCTCCATCTCATTGGGGGTCTTCCTGCCCTTCTATCTCCCCTTGTATCTGACTCACATATTCTCTTTGTAAGCCTTTCATATCCCATTCGTTCAACATGACCATACCAGCTCAGCACCCTTCTGTCCACTCTTGGCTGACAAATGTTCCTGCTGCCCCACTCTCCTACGTATCTCTTCATTCCTCAATCCGTCTCTACGAGTAACTCCACACAAACTCCTCAAGCAGCTCATCTCCATCACATCCAGCTTTCTTCTCTCCTTTTTCTTCAGAGCCCATGTCTCAGCCCCATACATCACTGTTGGCACAATTCCTTAATACATTGCACTTTTTACTTTCATTCCGAGATTTCTCGTCTTCCACATACATTCCCATTGCTCCGAAAACCTTCCTTCTTTCACACACTCTCTTTTTTACCTCCATTTTTATACCTCCACTCCTGCTTATCGTTCCTCCTAGATATTTAACCCTTAAAGATCGGCGCGCAACGTAAGTCGAGTTGAAAAAACTGGCAAAAAACGGGTGAAAAAAGGGTGGAAATCGAGTGAAAATGGGTGGGATAGTAATGATCCATACGTCCGACATCTGTGGCCTCCCGGCCCACACTAACTCCAGTTCCCCCACCGCGCGTGAGGATGACAGTGTAACCAATAGTTCGCTAAAAGTGAGCAAGGTAGCAAAATCAGCTAAACTTCCATCTTCGAGGTAACACTGTCAGTGCTCCATGAGTGCTACGTAGCTGTATGTGGCGTCATTGTGTAGCGATTTCCACCTAGTTTTCGGCGCAATACAGTTCCTTTCATACTGATGGTTGATATAGCAGTCAGAACGGCCCGGAAAGGCCCAAAACGGCCACAGAGCACCCGCTAGAGGAGGGTTAAAACACTTTACTTGTTCCAATATTTCCCCATCCAGCCTCACATCTAGATTCACCCTACAATCACCCCTATTACACACCTTTACTTTACTTTTATTGACGTTCACCTTCAGTTTCCTTCTCCCACAAACCACTCCAAACTCTTTGACTACCCGCTGCAATTTCTCCTCTGAATCCGCCACCAATGCTATGTCATCAGCAAACATCAACTGATTCAACTCCTAATCTCTACCATTCTCTCCTACTAAACCCAATCCTCTTCCCATAGTTCTCATGTTCACCTCCCTCACCACACCATCCATAAACATATTAAACAGCCAAGGTAACAATACACAACCCTGTCGCAAACCTACCTTTCTGTCAAACCGTTCACTCAACTCACCATTTCCTACTCTAACACATGCTCTGCTCCCTTTATAAAAACTCTTAACTGCTTCCAACAAATGTCCTCCAATTTTATAAATCCTTAACACCTTCCACATTGCTTCACGATCCACACGATCGAGTTAGTCTTATAAATTGTCGGACAAAAACTAAACCAATTTAGTCCTAAATTTGTATGAGTGGGCTTACGATAGACACTTGTTGATATACCATGATTTGTTAGACTTACTGGTTATACTGATGAATTGGACCGATAATTACCCCATCGATCTTTTTAGGCCTAATAGGTATGGTAGAGCATATACATCATTTGTTATATATGTCATTAAGAGCTGAAATGTATTATAAGGGAGAACAAAAATATAACGCTAAAATAGAATACGCACCACAGCTAGCAGTGCAATCTTAATAGGTGATGGCAAAGTAACTTAAAGATTAATATTTTTTCGCATAGGTTTAAACTTCTGAAAATTAATGGGTAATAAATACAATGATTTCTTATTTTAACTTAATGATAATGATAATGATAATGATAATTTTTATTTGGTCCATAGAAATACAATTACAATAAAATTTAACAATACAAAATTTGACCTAGCTCTTTGATGAAAGGTAACATCTTTTAAGAGCCAGTTAGGTAATATTATATGTGCGTTCTTCCAAATTGGTATATTCTTGGACACTGAGAAAAAAAACAGTAATACTATCTAAAACAGCAGATATGTTAAACAAATTTGTATATCATTTATTAGAATATTGTTGTAGTCAATCAGAATTATAATTTGTACTATTTTTGTTTAGAGTGAAGTGGTGTATGAGGGATTTTATGTTGTGATATTATTATAAAGAAAAATCTGTAGCATATTTCAAACTTTCATAAATTTAATGTAGGCCTATTTGTTTTAATGAGTTTAAAGTCATATAAATACATTTTGTATACGGTTAATTGGTAATGGATTATTTTAAGAGGTAGCTATGTACTTACATAAGATTGTAGGTGATTTTAAGAAATTTGTTAAAGCTTTCTACAGTAGTTTTATTAACTATGTCATTTGGTAAGGAATTGAATATTTTTGCACCATGATATTTAATGTTACTTTGAGATTGTGAAGATGACATGAAAGGTACAACTAGACGCTCATTATTTCTTATGAGGTATCTGGTCGGTGGATTTGGGCACAAAGATCGAATCATTATAAACTAATCAATTTGTGCATTTGTACACATAGACAGCGCATACCAGCACATTCATTTCTTTCAACTTAAGTACTTTATTATTATAAAGTATATCATTTGTGTGATCATAGCGGCCTACTCCCTCAATTGTCCTCATTTTTCGCTTTTGAGCAGTTTCTATAGGTTTTAGAGCAGTTTTACTTGCCCCTCCCCATATCACTTGACAATAAATTAAATGTGAATACACTAACGAATAATAAATCAAAATTAATGATTGTTTGCTTAATTCATTCCTTGTTTGATATACAATGCCATTAAACCTTGTCACTTTATTTTTTATTTGGATGACATGCTTATTCCACGTCAATCTATTGTCTATTAATATACCCAAGAACTTAGTTTCGGTTACTTCCTTGATTCTATTATTATTGAAAGCGACTTGGACATTGTAGTTAATTCTCTTATGTCTATGAAATACCATAAAGTAAGTCTTATTTATATTTACATATTTAATGTTAGTTTATTAGCCGATATCCACTCTACAATATTAGTTATTTCCTCATTTAAGGTATTTGTAAGATAATTTATACTCCTATGGCTTAAATAGAAAGTACTGTCGTCAGCAAAAAGTACACATTTCAATTGTTTTGTTGCATATGTAATATCATTGAGGTATATTAAGAACAGTATAGGTCCCAGAATCGAACCTTGTGGCACATCAACATTTATTTTGTAAGTGGAAGAAGTTTGATTATCAAAATATACATATTGTCCCCAATTAGATAAATAGTTCTGGAACCAGTCACGTGTCTTCCCTGTAATACCATAGTGTGACAATTTCTCGAGTAATATTGTATGGTTCACCGTATCGAACGCCTTGGTTAGATCAAGAAATAGACTGATGGTGAATTCATTCTTATCAAATGCAGACAAAATCTAATCTGTGAACGACAATAGTGCGCTTTGAGTGGATCTCTGTGTACGGAATCCATGTTGATCATTGGAGAGTATATGGTTTTCCTCTAGAAAGTCGACTAATCTATTACAAGCTAGTCTCTCAATTATTTTACTTAAAGAAGGCAAGATCGACACTGGTCTGTAATTTGCAGGTATATCACGAGGGCCTGACTTGTGTATTGGTATTACTCTTGCTATCTTTAGTGTATCAGGAAACATTCCAGTAGTAAAAGATAAATTGCATATATGGGTTAAAATAGGACACAAAATTGATATAGATACTTACGTCCGCCGCCGCATTCATGTTATTGTTGTGAACCTCTCGGCCCTCTCACTGCCACTCGTTGCCGGAGTAAGGTACTGTATGTCCCATAATACTGTGCTTTTTTGCACTGTTACCCAACCAGCGGGGGGGGGGCTAGCCCCCACCCATAATACTAGGATAGGTTAGGTTAGGCTAATGTGTCCTCAAATTCGACTATTTTTATAACATAAGCTATTACCCACTACACCCCGTGAAATCCGAGCCAGCTTTCGTCAAAAGTTGGCTCGGGTTTTCACAAAATCGGGTTTTATGGGTTTGCAATTTGGGAAAACCCGAGCCAACTTTCGAAATTAGGTCACTGTCGTTTTCTATTATTAAATTTTGCAAAATCCGAGCCAACTTTTGACGAAAGTTGGCTCGAGTTTTCAAAATATCAGGATTTATGCCTTTCAAAATCATTAAACCCCGAGCCAAGTTCTGCTACAAAACGCTATATTATTGCGCTTTTACGCTTTTAACCCCTCATTTTCCCTGAACTTTATAGCCCTCCTCACTAATGGGGGCGTGTTTTTAGATTATTGGATAATGGTTGAATACTCATTTTAGCTCCTCTTCAGTATAAAACAACGCTATATCTGAAGGGGAAAACAAAAAAATATACAATTATTGAAATCGCTGTTGGTCCAAAAAGTCGGGTTTACCGACTTACTATTATGTCTAAGAAATATAAACAGTTGTCCTTTTCAACTTCACACGTGAATTTTACATTTATAGGCTTAAACTCAGATGGACAATGGTCTAACCGTTTCACCTCATTGTGACATAAAGGCACCTGCATATACTGGCCCTAAACAAGATCCCATCCCTACCCCATCATTGTGACATAAAGGCACCTGCATATACTGGCCCTAAACAAGATCCCATCCCTACCCCATCATTGTGACATAAAGGCACCTGCATATACTGGCCCTAAACAAGATCCCATCCCTACCCCATCATTGTGACATAAAGGCACCTGCATATACTGGCCCTAAACAAGATCCCATCCCTACCCCATCATTGTGACATAAAGGCACCTGCATATACTGGCCCTAAACAAGATCCCATCCCTACCCCATCATTGTGACATAAAGGCACCTGCATATACTGGCCCTAAACAAGATCCCATCCCTACCCCATCAATTTGGCAAGTGTATAATGTTATGCATTTTTACATTAGTAAGTCTGCAATTATATTAATAAATGATCCTACGTTTTATAGATGTAGTACTTACAGTATATATGTACACTTTCTTTTAGGATCACTATATATGCCAGAAGATAGATGTAGGTGAACGTCCAAAAGATAGCGATAAAGGTAAAAATGCACGCTACTCTAGCTCTTGTCTTCTTCTTCTTCTATATATATGTTTTTTTCCATGCAAGTTTTGGTGCTGAATAATACATTCAGAATTGAATATGTGTTCCGATGTCACCAAAGTGCTTCAAAATGATTTTTACTTATTTGTTCAAGCCAAGTGCAAGTTGCTAAGTGCAGTGAGTTATAAAACAGCGTGTCAATATACCTGGCATGGTTAATTGTTTACCTGGCCCGCCTCCCCTACTCTCTCTGCACAGATCGTCCGCCGCTACAAGTTACCACTGCGACTGATGATTGTAGTTATCACTTCCTCTGTGTCAGGGTTCACTCTCACGAAAACTTTGGCATCTTGGAAAGAAAGTAATCTCATTTCAGATGTCCGAATATGAAAGGTACCTAAATAGGCTGACAACTAAATATGTAACAACCTAAACGAAAAGTGAACATGTTAACCGATTTATAACTGATCTATACAGTAAATGACTAACTAGGTAGATACAGCCAGTCAGAGGGTGCTGAATCCACTCAGGAAAGGTATGCTGCACTTCAGGTACTCCTCAGTCGACCCGTCGTAAGGCTCCCACGGTTTACATGGCCAGACTGAGTCAGCATTGTAGTTCTTTTGGTAGTCCAATTTGAGAGGGGGGGGGGGGGGGGAATAAAGTGTTGGAGGATGTGGTATGGAGAGATGCCACTAATTTCTGTGTCCCCCAAATTTCAGTCATTTCCCAGCATTGGCATGGTTTTTCAAGGGTTATTTTTACACGTTTAAATACTGTGGCTTCCAAGAGTTCTTTCGCGGTCCATGGCTAACTTACTAAGTTATTACTGTGATATATAGACAAAGGATTACAAAGAAAAACAAGCAACAACAGATCTTGCGACCCCTCAAGGTTACTTGCCCTCCAAAATACTGCTTTTTCTAGTGTCCAGCAGTATTTCAGAGATATGTAGATGTGAACAGGAAATACCTCCCTGGGGATTAAACATGGCAGGGAGGGGGAACAATATTAATGAAATAACACAATTTAGAAAATATTTACAAATGCAGTCAACCTTGGATTCAGAGCAAGGTGCTTGTCAAGGCGAACTTTGAAGGAATCCACGGTGTTGCAGTCTATAACATCTCCGGGAAGTCCATTCTACGAGTTGCCGACTCGATTGAATGATGTACCAATGATTTTGCAACTATTTCCTAGTGTGTAGTTTGATCGGTCAATCGTAGAGTATTTACTACATTTCATATTGTCGATGCCTGTGATGATCATCAAGACTTTAATTAGGCCGCCTCTTAATCTACGCTTTGTTAGGGAAAACAGATGTATATCTTCAAGACGTTCCTCATATGGTTTGTTCTTTAGACTGGGTATCATTTTAGTGACTCTGAGTGCTGAACACGTTCCAGTTTGTTTATATACTTTTGATAGTAAGGGCACCAGGACAACGCAATATTCCAGGAGTGGGTGGACTAGGGAATTATAAAGAGTGAGGATTACATCTTTGGATATATACTCAAAGGACCTGCCTATGTAACCAATAATTTTGTTTGCTGTCTTAACAACCTCCTTGCATTGTTGACTATTTTTGAGGTTACTTGATATTGTTACTCCTAAATCCGTTTCTTTGTCTACAGTCTTGAGTTGGGTACCATTCATGGAATAGTTCACTTTCTCATTTCGGCTGCCAACGTGAAGTACTTTACATTTGTCTTCATTGAAACACATTTGCCATATTTTGGCCCATTGAGACAACTTATCTAGATTGCCTAGCATATCCTGAACGTGTTCTTTTGAGATTACGTGATTTGCAATATTTTATTCATCTGCAAACTTTGATATTGTGCAGGTGAGGCCCTCATCTTTGTTGTTTATGTAGATTAGGAACAAAATTGGCCCTGGTACTGATCCTTGTGGTACTCCGCTAGTTACATTGGTCCATGTTGATGCTCTCCGAATTATGACTACTCTTTGTTTTCTTTCACTGAGCCAATTTTCTATCCACATCAAGGCAACTCCTTGCACGCTGTGTGCTTTTAATTTAATCAATAAGCGTGTATGTGGAACTTTATCAAAGGCTTTTTGAAATTCGAGGTATATACTTTCAGCTTTACTCTCAGCATATAGATTTAGGATACCGTGGAAGAAATCTAAAAGGTTTGTCAAGCAGGAACGATTTTTGCGAAAACCATGTTGGGTATCTTTAAGTATGTTGTTTTCCTCCAAGTGTTTTACGAGTCTGTATTCTTATAATAGTTTCTAGTATTTTACACACAACTGAAGTCAAGCTGATTGGGCGATAGTTACTAGGGCAAGGCTTTGCTGCCTTTTTTAAAAATTGGGGTTACCTTCGCAAGTTTTCACTCATTCGGCACAATCCCAGTTCTCAAAGAATTGTTAAGTAGCAGTGTCAGCGGTTTGGAGAGCTCACATTTAGCTGCTTTGAGAGCTCTGAGATAAATAGTATCAGGTCCATGCGATATATTTACCTTGAGTTTGTCTAAGCAATTCATTACTTCTCTCTCAGTAATACAAATATTGCTAAGTGCATTTGCATTAACCAATTGTACTTGTGATGCTGTAGGAATATCACTAAAGTCTTCTGTTGTGAAAACTGATGCAAAGAAGATGTTGAGAGCATTACTCATTCGTGCTTCATCTTTGGTATAGTTTCCGTTCTCATCCACTACTAGTCAAATTGTTGAGGGCATTACTTTTTTCTTCCGAATGTAGCTATAGAATTATTTTGGGTTTGTCATGCTATGATTTGCAACGTGCAACTCTAGGGTCTTTTTGCTTTGCATTATTAGCTTTTTGGCTTTGCGTCATAGATCTATAAATATTGCTTTGTCTTCTTCGCTTTCAGAGACTTTATATCTGTCATGGGCGTTCTTTGTACCAAGCAGACATGCTGCAATCTCTCTATTCCACCATTTTGGTCTATTATTATTTACTGATCTTCTGTCCTTTGTTGGAAATCACTCTTGCACTGCTTTCAAGTAATTGGTGGTGAAAAAACTCTGATTGTTTGTTCATGTCGTCATTATTAATCAAACAGCTCCAGTTAGTTTTATCAAGCATTGCTCTAAGGTTTCGGAAGTGTGTTCTCTTGAAATTTAGGACTTTCTCATTGCTAGTATTGTGTTAATTGCTATTAAACTTTAAACTGAAAGTTATCGTACGATGGTCACTATTACTGAAATAATCACCAACACCCAACTCTTCTACTAAGTCTTCATTTGTTGCTAGTACAAGGTCAAGAACATTATTTCCACGGGTCGGAGATTGAACAAATTAATGAAGTGAACTTTCTTGTAGGTTTGCATACAGGGCATGTCCGGAGTGTGAAGTGAGATTATCGCCCCACTTGGTAACAGGTAAATTAAGGTCACCGAAAATTATAGTATCATATCAGTTACTTACTTCAGTAATTTGCTCAATAATTTCTCGATCAGTTTGCACTGATTGGGCTGGGGGTCTGTATATTAGAGCTAGTATTATTTTTGTTTCGCAATTATTTTTGAATAGTACATAAGATATGTCGACATTCTCTATTTATGGTTTTGACATCAAGATGGGGTCAAGACGTTCTTTGATGAAATACAAAGCGTCTCCTCCATTTTTGTTGATGCAACTTTTCTCAAACATCACCTATCTGGGAAGTGTATATTCTGCCAAAAAGTCTCTGTCAACCGTAATTAGCCAGGATTCTGTTATACCGATTATATCATATTTATCTGTGAAAACAAGTTACTCAAGATCCGATAATTTATTGTGTATGGTGCGAGCATTTGCATAGAAAACATTTTTGGGTTTTGGATTTGGTTCTTGTTAATGGAGCTTTATCCAAATTTGTGGTTCTTGACGAATTAGCATTTAACCTGGGAATCGCGTAACTATGGTTTTGAAATGTTCTGCCAAGCGAAGATATTTTGGTTCATTCCCGACGAAAATCTTAATTTTTCCAGAAATATCGTTATTACTTATTCATATGCGCCTATATTACGTTTAATATGAAGATATTAACATTAACAGCAATAAATCAATTGGGAATAGTATTTGGGTGGTGAAAAAGACGTATTATTGCCGGGGTTTGGACACATGTGGAGGAGTGACAGCAGGTATGGAGGGGAATTATCTCACTTAATCACATATTGATTTGTTTTGAGTGCTAGTGGGAAGTTTTGAAAGGCTATTTTTAGGCCTTGGCTTATATGAGGACTCTCGCCTTCGCTCACTACAGACTCATATGAGGACTCTCGTCGTTCCTGGGTTAAGTTCTTCGATGGTCGCCGTCCTCGCTGTCTTTGGTCCTCCTTCCTGGTTGTAATGTGTCGAGTCGATTTCTTCTCCGAAAATCATGCACCGCATCGTTGAGAAGACGTCCAAAACGTGCTGCTCTCATCTGGTTCATATGAACCCTATCATCGGAAAACAAATAGTCATCTTAATCAAAATTGTCCCAGGTGTTGACGAAAGCCACGTTCTCCTTCCTGCAGAGGTTAGCTAGACAACGATTTGTGCTGGTATACTAGACAATGATTTGTGCTGGTTGCTATATTGTAAAATCGGCTCTCTACAGCGAGCCAGAGGACAATTCCTGAGAAGATGATCCTTGATGACTTCTCCTTGAACGACTTGATCAGCTGCTGGTACTTGAGTAGCAAATCTTCCGATAGGGTTCGCTGTACATCATTGAATCCGACGTGGATGACGTTCATTGTATTAGCAGGGGCCAGCTTCGATACTTCGTCAACTGCAGCAAATACATCGTCCACACCACCACCAGGGATACAAAAACACTTCCCGGTCCTAGGTCTCCCGGCACAAAACTCTGTGAGCTGTTCACGTACCATCGAGTCCCCTACGAGCTGAACTTCTTCTGTTTCCTCTTCGTCATCTGAGTCTGTGAGTATCTGGAAATGGTTGTGACACTCGGTAACCAGTATGATTTTCCTGGTCTTGGGGCGATTGTTGTTTCTCATGACACGGAAGTTGTCTCGAGGGGGAGTAGAGTCACTGTTTGTTTTTTGTGCATCAGAAGCATCTGCTGAACTGGCTACTGCAGGCGTTGGATTGTTGGCAGTTGACGTTGGGGCGGCGGTGGCAGCTGGAGTTGAAGCGGTGACAATTGAAGTTGGTGATACTCCAACGTTGAGTGTTACAAACTCTTGGAGTGATTCCAGCTTCATGGTGAGGGTGTTGATCTTGTTGTGAGCTTCATCCAATTTCGCTCTCAAATCCTCTCGTTGCTGGCAGAGTCGGCAGACTTGAAGATCGGCAGCAGCGAACATGGTAGCACCAAATCTACCGGCGCAGCTCGTTCAGGTGCTAGGCATGATGACGGTCACTCACTTTAGATCGCCTGAACTAGTTGAGGCCCCCTTTTACCGTAAGTTACTTATTTCATCCATTGATAATTAAAACCCTTACACGCTATCCGTAACATTCATGATCCCTCTATAGGTACATTGTCACATATTTGTCTAACCTTTAGGTTATCAAACCGCTGCGTACATATAGATGGAGAGCTCTGCCATACAATCATTCACACTAAACTCCAGTTAGGGATTCCCCAACATAATTGAGTCTATCTAGGGGTCATTGTTCATCCATTACAACTCTATAATATATGCTAATATTGTATATATTATTTATGTGTATCCTTGTAGTCCATATTGAGATTTATGCTGTACTTTATCAGATCTTAAGACTTAAGTTAATAATCAACCATGCATTATACCTGTATTCCTACATAAGAAATGCATATCAAACCACTACCTAAATAATAAAACTTGTACAACTGGCGCTTGTTTTCCCTCAACATTTAACCCTCGGTAAACGGGAACCTGCAACAGACGGCATAGAGGGTGCAACTATCACTAGTAGAAGTTGGCATCTTAGTTCCAATACTTCCTGCGCAGTGTTAGCAATGAGTTTAGCAAGGTCTCCGCTAATATTAGCTAAACCAGAGCAATTGCTAGAAAATGCGTGCCGTTTAAGCTGCATCGGCTGAAAACCGACATAAAGCCTAGTTAGGATTACTGTGATCATTTTGTGCGTCACCTGAGAGTCGAAGGCAGGAGGCCCTGGGTTAATTGGAGCAATTTATATTATAAGCCTTCTACCCAGACTTTGTCAAATGCATTCTTGGTACATTTCGTATGTCCATCCACATGTTTGTGCGCAGTTTAACAGGTTAGTGAAACAGTGTTTGATGTTTGGCATTAACCTTTAAGCTGCGACGTTACTCTCAGAATATTTTCTGGGAGAATACGATGTTCCTTCCTGAAGATGGCACTTAAAACAAACAACAAATTCCCCAGTCCCAATTAAATTGAAGCAATATGATATTAGATGGCATGTTTCCTTACCACCCCCTTTCTCCCTCAACTACCCTCCTCCTCCTTTATTCTACTTTTCCCTCCCCCACACCTTATAAATCCTTCCTCCCACCTCAAATGCGTTCAGTCACCCTCCTCTACATATCCCCTATTTCCCCCCTCTTTCCAACATGCACGAGACATCTACTGGAACCATCAGTCACCAGTGTGGTTCAAGCCTCCAGAGAGAGCAAACCTATGTTGCTCTGACTCGTAAGCATTCGTCACCCTCTTGTCTTAATAATGCGTTTTTTCAGGGAATATTTGCTCTATACACCTATTTTCTGGTTCTTCAATATTCACATTATCATTATACAAGTAAAATATGTGCATGTGTACTCCAAAACTGCTAACAGGACCTTGGCACACCTATTTGCTGATCTTTCTCCTATCTCTTATTGGGACAGAGAAAACCTTTTTACTTTCAATGCTTCCAAAACTAAATTTCTCCATGAGTCTACTCGTCACAACCTTCCACAAGAGTATCACTTACTCTTCAACAACATACATAATAACCCTTCATCTTCTCTAAATATTCTTGGTGTCTCTTTATCTTTTGATCTCTCTGAGAAAGACCATATTACCACTCTTGCCATAACAGCTTCCCATAAGCTGAGTGTTCTCAACTGCCTATGGGGGTTCTTTATCCCTGCACAGCTTCTTGCTCTGTACATGGTCACAGTGCATCCATGTATTGAGTATTGTTCGCATATGAGGGGAGACTCCTCTCACACAGCACTTCCAGACAAAGTAGAAAGGCAAACCTTTCGTCTCATTAATTTTCTGCAATCTATCTCTCTTCGCCGCAATGTTGCATCGCTCTCGCTATTGTACCGCTATTATAATAATCAGTGATCCTCACAGCTCACTGTATATACCACATCCTCTATGTAGAAAACATAGCACCCATCTTGCAACACAATCCCAGTCTTACTCTGTGAAACTCTCCAACCCCGGAGTGAAAGAATATTCCCAATCTCTCTTTTATTCAACAGTTAAGCTCTGGAACTCTCCTAGAATTCATCTTTCCCTTATCCTATAACATAAATTGCTTCAAACTCTGTGTGTCCAGGCATTTTGGCTTGTACATTCCCTGATTTTGGCCCTGTCACTCTTTTAACTTGTCACAGGCTATTTTGTCTTTTGTCTCCCTTATCCACAGACAGAAAACAATAATAATGTGGAGTAATAGTATTGCTTTATATGCTAAATACAGTATAACTAATTTTGTCCGAATGAACCTTTAAAGCTCCCGCACTGGTGGACCTTTCAAAAACATGTTTAACGTATTCCCCGGGTTAAATGGTTGGCATAGCTTTGAACTATGTCTTGTATAATACTCTGTACCATCCATCTAGTTCATTATATATTTCGGTGGTGTTTTTCCCTCTAGGTTCCTGTTTGAATGTTCAACTGTTATTGTGGTTTTAGACATATCCAAATGTATTTTATATTTATCAAGTCGTTGTGATTTAGGGACAATGATCGGTGCTGTTAAGATAGTGAGGATGATTGGCAGGTGGTCACTGGATGTGAGTCTACCTTGATGTATGTGTATATTATGGTGGACTTTATTATTACTCAGTATGATGTCACCGGTGTATAATGAAGAGTGCCCTATGAAGGAAGGGAAGTGTCGTCATACTGTAGTCGCTTCCTTACAGTTTGTTTTATTCTATAGGGTTCGTATATACTGTAGATGTCCGAATGACAAGTGTCTTGTGTCGCATATAAGGTATACTGCTTCTTGGATTGTTAATAGTGTATGGAAAGCTGGAACAATCATACAAACAATACGTACGTATGTATGTTGATAGGTCCTAAACTGGTCATCAATTTAATCAGTAACAAATCAGAAAACTCAAATTAGTTGCATATTTTGTGTTCCCTTCCATTTATAACTCCGATGGCGACCAATGGATGGAAAGTTGTCCGCTTAGGTTTTGTTGGTAAATGGTGAGTCCTGGACTAGGCAAAGAGGAAGAGTATGAGTCATCTAGTGAAGGTAGAGCTTTGTGTGGAAAGTGGAAGAAAGAATACCAAGAAAGATATGGATGTTCAGAGAGCCAGTCATTACTGCATGACTACCAAAGTCCTGTTAGCAAAGAATGGAATAGTATTGAAAATGGAGTGAGGAAAAAGGCATTAATGTCAAACACACACACACATGCATAGAATATATACAGTATACTGTATATACAGTATATATATATATATATATATATACAGTATATGTATATATATATGTATATATATATATATTATATATATATTCGATATGTAATAAGGTGACGAAGACAAAACGGCCTGTGACAAGTGCCCCCACCAGCCCACCCCGATTGAAAATGACAGAAAGATACTTTACAGTCAACATTTTTAGACACACTGAGCTTGAAGGGGTTTAAGTCATAGGACGAGGGAAAGAGAGACTAAGGGAGAACATTCCAGAGTTTATTTGTTAAAAAAAAAAAAAAAAAAATTGGGAAAGTCGGTCCACTCTTGGTTGATAGAGTTGGACAGAATAGCGATGAGAATGTGTTGAAAGATGGGTGCCACCAACTCTCTGTAAGGGAGGAGGTATACATTGAAAAGGCTCAGAAGAACATTCATTACTAAAATAATGGCAGAAGAAAGACAGAGAGGCAACAATGTGTCGTGTTGAAAGAGATTGTAGAGAATTAGTAACTGGAGGTGAGTTAATGAGATGAAATGTTTTAGACTCCACCCTTTTACTACTTGGGGTATGGGTGGAACCTCCCCACACATGCGAACAGTTCTCCTCGAAACATGGGTGCACAGTACCCCTGTGCAGAGCAAGAAGCTATGTGGGGTTAAAGAAACCACAGAGATGGTTTAGCAAACCTATCTTCTGAGAAGCTATTTTTTAGCAGGAGTGTTAATATGGCATCTACAAGAAAAGGTCATAGGTTAAAAAGCCACCAAAAATATTGAGAGAGGACGAAGAGTTGATTTGTGTGTTATAGAAAAATAATAGATACCCGCATGAAAGATTGTGACGGGTAGATAGACGGACACATTTTATTTTGGAAGCATTGAAAGCAACAAGGTTATCTCTGCCCTAATTACAAATAGTTGATCGATAAAAGATAGGTCTGCTATGGCCTCATCACGTGAGATTTGAAGTAACAGCATGGAGGGGTGCTCTGGATAGCTAGTTGAATAAGGCAATGTAGAGTCATCTGCAAAGGAGTGGAGTGAAGTACAGATACGAATATCATTAACTAGTAATAGAAATAGAACTAGAGATAGGACAGAACCCTGAGGAACATTACAGTTAATAGGTTTAAGAAGTGAGCGATGGCCGTCAACAACCACAACTATGGATCGTTCAGAAAGAACAACGTAGATCAAGGCATAGATTAAGGGATAGAAACTGAAAAATGACAGTTTACAACTGAGGTGTTTGTGTCAGACCCTATCGAAAGCTTTAGATATGTCTAGCACAATAAAAAAGGTCTCATCGAATTCCCGAACGAGGATGACCAAGAGTTAGTATGATAAGAAAGGAGATTACCTGTAGAGCGACCCTAAATTTAAGGAAACCATACTGGCGATCTGAAAGTAGATTATGGGAAGTCAAATGCATTAGAAATTTTGAATTAAGAATAGATTTATAAACTTTATATATGCAAGAAATGAGAGCAATTAGGTGATACTGGCAGGATTGAGAGCGGTCACCTTTCATTGGGACTTGTTAAATGAGAGCAAACTTCCAGTAAGAAGTGAAGATATTTGAGGAAAAACGGAAATGGTTGCCTAGGCAAGAAGTCACTACCGATTTTTTTTTCTTCAAGTATATGCCTTCTTGGTATTAATCCCTATTGTACCAAAGCATTTTGGAATTTATGTACCCGTCTACCAGCCATTTCACCAAAATTACTCATCTGCGGTGTGACATGATGCTCCCCTCACGATAACTGAGAGGTGATTGTATCTGGCTGGGCCGCCGAGACCTGTGCAGTGTTGCCAGCACCTAGCAGTAATGCTGTCAAGTCATGTTAGCAGCTCCTGCTCGATATTAGAGAACAAGGGTTGAGTATTAGTGACAGATGACATATGTCACTGACAGATTAAGATCGGCACTGGGACAGCATGGGTTAATAAGTTAGGCATATGTAAGAGAGTGGGAGGCGGACAGGGAGGAATCGTGCAAGGTAGAGTTTTTAGTGAAAGTGTTTAGCAAAAGTTGAGCTATGTTAGAGGAAGAAGTGACGGTGGTGTGGTGTCGTTGCACTGAGAAAGAGGAGGGAAAGACGAGGAAGTGATATTGTTGGATATGTTTTTGGCTAGATGCCAGAAAGCCTGGAAAGAGTTATATTTATAAAGTTCATAGCATTTGTAATTAATGAAAGAGTTTTGCAAAGTCAAAGAACACACTTGAATCTGGGAAGAACCATAGAGAGTACGAGACTCTTGAGTTTGAACTTACTTGTTACTTGGTGTGGAGTTTCTCAGCCGCGCTCCGTCACTAGATGTGACGCTCGTCGCAGCTGCCCTTTAAACCATCTAGCACTTGTAGTCTTGTCTCACAGTGCCATCTTCTAAGTCATAACACTCCCTGAACAAATGTGTTTTTAGTGACTTTTTAAAGGCCTTTATGTTCGCACACCTTTTCACATTAACTGGTAGATTATTATAAAGTCTCGGTGCACTCTTTTCGAAGGCCCTAAATCCAAATTCATGATTGCACCGTGGCTCATTCAATTGATTCAGCACGTTGCCATGTCTCAGCATCATATCAGTGCCAACATTGAAGTCTTCCAATAAGTCTCGCACATATTCCGGCTTTCCAAAGTTCAAAGCTTGATACACTATAACACACAGTTTGAATATAATCCTCGCTTTCACCAGCAGCCAATGCAGGTCAATTAATGCCGGCGTTATACTCGCACGGAATGGTAAACTCTTTATTAATCTTGCTGCTCTATTCATTATAAGTTGTAGTTTTCGTAGCAAGTAATTTGGTAGTCGATAATATAGAGAATTACAATAGTCTAATTTACTAATTACATGATTGTGGATCAACATTTTGGTTGTATTAATATCCAGATATTTTCTCACAAAAGCAATATTCCTCAGATGATAGGCAGAGATTCGCACTGTTTGATTAATCTGGTTTTTAAATGACAGTTCACTATCAACCAAGACTCCCAAATCCTTCACCACACTACTCACAGTCATCACACTATCATTGATATTGAGGCTTTGCACGCCCAGTCTCTCAAGGTTCACCCGTCTGCCTACTAATAGGCATTCAGTTTTATTTTCATTTAATTTCAGTTGCTTTGACTCCATCCACTTCCCAATGTCTTTTAGTAAACCACTAATCTTCTCCTCAACATTCACCACGTCACTTAGTGCCAGATAGAATTGGGTGTCATCCGCAAACAGCTTGAATTTCACTCCATGTTTCATTAATATGCTAGATAGTGCAATTGTATATATACAGAATAGAATTGGTCCAAGAACACTCCCTTGAGGGACGCCCCTCTCTAGATGCTTCATCTCTGAGAATTTATTACTTATTTGCACACAATAAGTTCTGTTAGTAAGGTAACTTTGAAGGTATTCCAGCGCATTACCATCAATACCAATAGCTTTACAGTCTTCTATTAGTAAGCTATGCACCACTGTATCGAACGCAGCACTCAAGTCCAACAAAATTAAGATTCCACACTTCGCATTGTCCATTTGCACGAGTAAATCATTAATCACAGAGCACATCGTGGTTTCCGTAGAGTAAAGTCTTCTATATGCGGACTGGTTGTCTGGGAGAGCCTTCACTAAATTCAAGTGATCCCATAACTGACCCAGAATTACATTTTCAGTAATTTTTGATAGAAATGTTAAATTGGAAACAGGCCTAAAAGAGCTCAACCATTGAGAATCAAGGCTCCCTTTAATAATAGGCTTCACAATCGCATTCTTTTCAGACGATGGAAATACATTATTTGCAATGCTACAGTTTATTATGTCAACATATATGTCCAGAAAACTGTTAAATTTTTTACTGTGCACTATTTCACGTATCGGTATAGGATCATTACTACAATGGGTAAGTTTTGCTTTCGTAACTATGGATTTAACTGTATTCAGATCCGTCATAGTATATTATGTTAACTTAGTCACAGTAGGCTCAGCTACAACAACGTCTTGAGTCTCGACTACTACAAAATTTCCAACAATGGCATTAATTTTATCACAAAAAAAGTCAGAAAAATAATTCGCCAATGTCATATCCGGAATCCCTTCTGGTAACTTATTTTTCTTCTTGTTTCCCGTCAAGTTGTCAAGTACCACATACAGCTTATTCATGTCAGATCCAGCTTCTTTTGCTTTATTCATATAGTATTCACGTTTTCTAAGCACAATGAGCCTGTTTTCTATATTCCGAGCTCTTTTATAGTTATCTCTTGCCTCTTCGGTTCGTAGACGTCTCCATAGCCTCTCATATTTCTTCTTGGCCTTTTTTGCTCTTTGAATATCAGCATTAAACCACGGCGCACTATCAACTATTACTATTTACTTTTCAATAATGGGGCACATATCTTCGTATTTTTCTCTAGCAATGCTGTTATACAGATTAGTGAAACATGACGTACAGTCATCTATTAATTCACCGTGAGCACAGTGTTCTCTTTTCTTAATTAGTATTTCATTCGCAACAGTCGATATTAGTAGTTGTGGCTCAAATTTTCTTTTTGACCTACACTTTATTGTCTTAGATTGTCTAGGTTTACTTACAAACGGCATATTAAAAGTAACTAGT
This sequence comes from Paralithodes platypus, assembly GCA_032716605.1. NCBI lineage: Eukaryota > Metazoa > Arthropoda > Malacostraca > Decapoda > Lithodidae > Paralithodes > Paralithodes platypus. Next base: position 41,724,468 of record CM064525.1, read on the forward strand.
TTATGGACCGGCGAAATACAACACTCATCTTCAACATACAGCTCATTTATCATATCGCTTTCTCTATTCGTAAAAACCAAGTCTAATGCATGACCACCTCTTGAAGTTGCAGTATGCACTTTATTTATCAAGTGGAAAAACTCCATCAATTCTATAAAGATAGTAGCATAGTAATCATTCGGAACATCCACCCACAGATTAAAGTCACCAAAGACGAATGTATTCGTACTAACCATATCAATTGTTTCCAAGTATAATCTAAAATCATCAATAAATGTACTGGCACTTAAATTTGGGGGTCTATAAACAACAATAAAAGTACATTTCCAGCCTCCAATCTCACAGCCCACCTGTATATGTTCAACACTACCGAACCTTGCAGATTTACATATTTTCGTCTTCTTAAACGTGTTTGTAAGAAAAATTCCCACACCACCACCTCCCTTCCCTCTTCGTGGATTGTGCAAGAAGGTATGCGTTAAAGGAGTCATTTCAAGTATTTTAGCAGTATCGTATTCACTCAGCCATGTTTCAGTTACCGCTAGTACATCATATTTTGCCTCATTAATTAAGTCTCGAATTTCAAAGGTTTTATTTCCCACTGATTGAATGTTTATCAGTCCCCCCTTTATCTTTATTAAAGCACTAGATTCCATGATCAGTTAGGTCTCTCACCTTGACTATCTCACTCGAAAACACCTGGCACCGGGTATCTGATGATGAATGATACACGTCTTGTTTCCCGTATCTCATACAATTTATGCACTTTCTCACAGTCACCTTACAATCCTTCGACCTATGTGTTCCAGCACATTTAAAACAAACAGGCACATCACTGTTTAGTTTAGCAGCACACTTATTTTCTGCATGCCCAAATCTCTGGCAATAGAAACAAGCCAATGCATGGTACCTGTCTCTTATATTATATATTCCCCATTGAAGTTGCACCTTGTCTTTATATTTGTAGAGAGCCGCACGGACTTCAGGCTCACATTTCAGGATATAATGGACTGTACCTCCAGCAGCTGGTTTATCAAAAATCATGGCAATCTTTCCTTTAATATCATCAATCGAATCCAGAAAATCATTCCTTGCAATTAATGTATCAATTATCTCACTCTTGGACTCTTCAGGATGAACATTGCAAATCATCACTTTTGGTTTTAATTTTTTCACACTCCTTGTAGTAACAGCCGGCACCTCTCCCAACTTTTTAACTGCATCATTCAGCATATCCACAGTGCCAAAATTCATCACCATGTTCCCTTTAGGGGTAAACTTCGTATCGTGAATTTGAATCCCCTCCAGCGCCTGAGAAATTTCTCCTCTCTTGTCAGTTGCCTTTTCATTCTCATCCGTCGCCTTCAGAACGAGTAGATTCTTCTTTTCTTTCTTCTTTCTTCTCCCCGCCTCCACATCCGACCACCCAGGCGAGTCAGAAACCGCTGACGTTTGCGCGGGGTCAGCGCTTTTAGCATCAACAACATTTCCCATACCACTAGTGACTCCTTGCATCTCCATCTTCACTACTTTCAATTGAGTTGAAAGTTCTTGAGTTATACCGTCTAGTCCTTGGGTCATCTTATCATTTAATTCACTCCTGATGTGAAGGCGACATTACTGTTTGAATGCTTCCTCCTTACTACGAAAAACAGTAGGACAGGCATGAGTAAACAAATATTTGTTTGCATTATACTGAGAGAAAGATAATAGAATGTATGCCTCCATGCCTGAAAAAATTACCTCAGTAATGCATTCACCCAGGGAAGCAAAAATTATTCCATGGGAAATATAAAAAGTACTGCTTTAGACCTTCCCTTTAACCCTCCTGGCCCGGGCAGGCTCTCAAAATGACAGGGTAGGCTACCCGGGTGATCTGGCCGAAAAAGTCTAGGCCTAGGCTACCGTATTTTTGTTTAGTTTAACTGCTAGAAATTTCCCACGCATCTATAAATGTAGTGCGGTTTCCAATCTGTAGACTGGCATTGAGTAGAGCACTCTATGTCAACTGGTTCAGTTGTGATGACGATTTCAGTGGAGAGCACTTGCAGGCGATGTTAGCAATATGACGATCTTTTCACTACTGAAACAACGACATACAGACATACAATAACAAACGAGTCTTCTCTTTCTTGTTTTCGGAGGTGCGGTGACGTAACGATCGGCTTTGTTTACATGCGTCGGACGCATGGCGTTCAGACCAAGCTGATTAGGCTTTCAAGCTTACAGATTTTAAAATGACACCCGGGCTCCTGCCCTTAGTTCGTGGTGTCATTTTAAAATGACAACCGGGCCAGAAGGGTTAAGGGGAGGTTTTTAGTTTCGTCCGTAGATATCCTTCAAGCTTAAGATTACACCCCCCTGAGCCCTTTTCAAGATAACTTTGTACATTTTTTGATAGAACAATGTCCCGGCTAAAAGCCGGTTCCTCTTAAATTACAGGCTCGCTATCGATCGCCAGGATAAAATCGACACCTAAATGGCACGAAAGGTCTTAAAATTGACAGAAATGGGTTGAAAGTTCTTAAAATCGTCAAAATAATGGGGCGAACGTCTTAACATTGAAAACAATGGGGCTAAACTTGAGGGAGAAAGGAGTCAAGAAAAAAATCCCTCAAGTGGATATCTCCCCTTAACAGCGTCACAGTGTTACCTGAGAGTGTTGCACCGTGTGTTTCGGTTGGCGGTGCATATCCCGTGTTTGTTGAGAAGTGTCGTGGTTCACCTGTGTTGTGTCTCCTGGTCCACATACAGCGTACAGCCATCACCACAAACGCCACCATCACCCCCGCCACCCCGGCACCCACCAACACCACGCCTGTTATGCTGCCGCCAGGTGAACTAGTGCTGCTGTCTGGTGTCACATTATTGCTGCTGTCGCCTTGTTCGTCTCCTGGTGTGTCAGGTAAATACAAGATTATGTGAGGTATTTGCTCCATTTAATGCATCAATATATCAATAGGACCTTAAGAAAAAACTAAAGGAACACTATTTTAACCTACCGTAGATCCATTAGGTAGGTAAACCTAGTGGATTTGCATTTGTATTTTCTGGAATGTGACCAAAGAGACTAAGTTCGAGTCCAGAGCGAGGGTGGGAAATACGTCAGATGTATATAAGGGAATTAAATATGTAATTATTATCCTCATGCATCCCTTGGTTAACTAGTACGCCTCGTCAAACTGCTGTGGAACATACAATTTTTGGCAGAATTGAAGTATATACCCTCAATTAATTTGAGAATATATGTTCCCATTCACGCCAAGACATTTACCTACTTAACATTTACGCTGCGGGCATATTTCCGCTATATTAAAGCTCATTCAGGCACTCCTGCATGATTGAGCAAGTGTCTGAATAAAATTAACCCTCTCCATCATATGGCGGTTTGCCCAAAAGTATCTCGTCATATGAACTTAGTGAAATAGCTCAAAAATAGGTTTATGACACAACTTGCGTCATATTGAGCTCAATAAGGTAGGTAAGTTAGATCATAATCTGTCGGTTGGTGGCAACCCCAAATTCCTCCGACATCAAACGGTCCCATAGTGTGAGAAAGAGTGTTGTGGGGAAAATGCTGTGCGCTCGGGCAACCCCTAACTTTCGTAAGTTAATATGTCGGAAAGAGTTAAATGTATACAGCCAAAAAACTAAAAGAAAATAGCTTCAAAATTACACCAGAACGAGCTTAATAGCACGCGGGATTCATCCGCATAGCTACCATAGACATCGGCAAATATTCGCTAATACTGAGCGAATATCGCTAATGTCGTGCTACATTTGCCTTTGGCAGAGTTGCATATGTCTAGTGGGACATGGCTGATATCCCTCAGTGCTGCGGCCGCCTGGCTGGAGCGCGGATGCTCACTCGAACTCGTCTCTACAGGCTTTAAATACCTGTAAATTGCTATAAATTACCATGGCGTTCCGGAACGTTCCCCTCAGCCAATTGGTTAAATCTGCTACGTAAAATAGTTGCCTACCATTTATGCAGCCTTTCTGGGGGTTAGTCCTCTGTATATTCTTTGGTAAGATTGAAGATCCTTGTTTGTACAAGATAGGAGAAGTAACCTTAACCCATTCAGTGCCGGTGATGTCCTTTTCATTATATTCTTGCAACTATTAGACATTTTTATTCAGCTTAGGCAGGACCTCTAACAATGGAAAGGGTATAGATTATCTAAATGCCTCCTTTGAGCTACCACAGATCCTTCCTAAGCTTCACCGAATCGTCTAAATATCGCTGAAATCAAATAAAAAAGACGTCGCTGGTACAGACAGGTTTAAGTGTTGTTAAAAGTCCAAGCCTCCATCAGTACTCAGATGAGCAACACTTATGCCTACCCCCAATTGGTCACTATCCACGGTGTGTAGCACAAGCACGTAAAATTAAGCATAAGAAATACACATAAATGATGCAAGAGTGCAATAAGATATTATATATATATATACCGGTATATATATATATATATAATTATATACATATATATATATATTTATTTTTCTATGTGCATGAATGAGCCAAAAGGAAAAGATGTCTGTAACAAGTGTCCCCCTCAAGGTGTAAAGAGTGACAAAGAGCCAGAAACGAGGTGCGTTAGAGGTAATTTGGGCGTGATAAAAAGGAGGGCGATGTGCTTGTTAGCCCTCGCCGACATATGACGCGATTTTGAGCCTATTGGAGATACTTTAAAGCCTATGTTACCATCAGGGGTATTTAGAAACCTTTAGTTTAGTTACTTCAACCTTTGCAGTTGTCTTTGAGTTAGCTGTGGGCAGAAAACTAATTTTGGAGAGGTAATTATAAGAGTGAGAGAACTCTATTTCTTATTGCTAATCTGGCAACTTCTGCGTCATATGTGCGTGAAAGGGTTAAGTGTAGTTAAATTAATAGGAGGAGGAGGTTTTTTTTTCGATATTCCTCTCGGGCATAGGCTGAGAGCCTGTACATTCAACCGTTATACACGGAACAGTGAGGCCAATGAGGTCTCGTTCCAGTCTAGGGGGTGAGACATGGGGAGGACTTTTAGCTGCAACCAGCCCCTGCCATCTTGCTTTCGCAGGATGCATGGGACTTAGTTGCCCTCTCACGGCTCAAAGCAGCCCCATATCTGAAGCTGCCTCGCTCCAATATTTCATTGTCTCATCTCCTAGACTCGGACCATCACTCTCAGAATGCCACCTATTGAGCAGTGAACTCACTAGGCATTGCCTCCTTATAGCATATTTTGAATATGGGAATACTCATAGTATTAGTTAATTATGGAACAATGAGGGTATTTACAGTACGGGAGTTAGCTGGATTACTCTCAGTGTCGGTGAGACACAATTATAAACAGTGGGGGAAGCCAGGCAAATGAAATAGGAGTTCCAGCAACTCTTTATCATATACATATGTGACCTCCCTGGGTACTCCCCTGTTACATATTTAAATTATGTAATAATTTACAAAATATGTGTGAATTTTCTTGTGGCATGATCTATGGATGCCATTATACCTGCAAATTAGGAGACACTATCGCATGAACAGTGTCCTTTGTTTCACAAACACCAGACAATTTGAGTGAACTGGTGTCAATTCATGCAGAAATTGAGAGTTACTCACTCATTCTATTCTCAGCCATTTTATAGGTGAGAGCCATGAGTTGAAATGGTTCCGAACTTCCAAGTTTGTTTGTGGCCGATACCATGATGACGTAGTCCAACCCGGGAGTCAGACCTTCAATGATGAAGCTGGGTGTCTCGGAGCTCACGTTCACCTGACCTCGCTTAGTCACTGCCTCAAACACCTGACAATATTAGAAGTTCCAAGATGTGTACATATGTGTCAAAAATGTATTTTAATTTAATACATAGATTATAAGAAAATACAGTTACCACCTTTCCCTTTACTATTGGAAATTAACCCCTTGAGTACCAGCGACGCACATTATGCATCGCCTATGTATGTAACGCTAAACCCCAGCGTCGCAATGGTTGCGTCCGCCTTAATTACTCTTGCCCTATGGCACCTAGAGGGTTCAGATTTGTATGGGAACTACTGTATATTAGTATCCCACGGAACAATACCGATGGTTGGCAACCCTTCAAATCCGGCCGTGCGCGTTTGGGCACGCGCGAGTGATTTTCCAGTATTTTGCCTACCCATCACCCCATGTTAATTGTGACTTTCCGCCGCCCCCCAGGACCCCTAAATGACCTAGGTGAGCATTTTTTTTGTTTATCCTTCATTACTAACGCATCCCATGTGTTTTCAGGAAAAACAAAAATTGGACAAGTGGCTGGGCCTGGAGTGTACATTTATATTTAATCGCTACTTTTCTAATTTTATCAATTTGATTTTCCCTCCCCTATAAAATATTCAGAGTCCTCAGTCCAATACACGTTTACTTTCTTTTCAGGCAGACTAGGTTGTTTCCGCAACACAAATTTTCTTTCTCTCATTCTCTGATGTTTTTGAGCGAATCAGAATTGAGCTTTGCCCTTACCCAAATATAACGTCACCACATCTATATCTTCAGCTAAAATTATGAATTTAAGCCCTGTTCACGCAGCCGTCCTGACACTCACGATGAGTGAAATTGGATTTGTCGTGTATATTTATGTGAGACAGCCGGACGACAATGGTGTAGGATGACAGCCATCTGTATGTTTAACGACTGCATACCGTAAGACACCTGTAAGACCCCTGCCAATGGACCGACACACACACATCAGTAAGGCAACAGACCAAAAATGTAAACAGACAGAACAAATCTCAACAGACCACAACACGACAGACAGAAAACAACCTCCCCTCAGTCTGCCAACACCTACGATTGATTCTCTACCACTTAACGACAGGGATTGTGTGTGTTGGTGGGTGTGATTATGTTGGTAAATGTGTGTGTGTGAGTGTGTGTATGTGTCGATGTGTTTGTGTGTGTGTGTGTGCAGGTGTGTTTGTGAGTGTCAGTGAGTGCCTTTCTGTATATTTTTGAGTGAGGGGTTGAGTGTCAGCGAGTGGCTGTATGTCTATCTGCATACCTCCTGTGTGTGTGTGTGTGTGTGAGTCGGTGTGATTGTGTGTGTGAGTGTCAGTGAGTGCCTGTTTGTGTACATGTGTGAGTGGGGATCAGTGAGTGTCTGTATGTGTATATTTGTGCCTTGTGGGTGTGTGTCGGTGTGATTGTGTGTGTGAGTGTCAGTGAGTGCCTGTTTGTGTACATGTGTGAGTGGGGATCAGTGAGTGTCTGTATGTGTATATTTGTGCCTTGTGGGTGTGTGTATGTGTGTCAGTGTGGTTGTATGTGTGAGTGCCTGTCTGTGTATATGTGTGTGGGGGTTCAGTCAGTGTTTGTATATGTATATGTGTGCTTTGTGTGTGTGTCGATGTGGTTTTGTGTGTGTCGGTGTAGTTGTGGGTGTGTGTGTGTAGTTATGTGTGTCTTTCTATTCCGGTATGTATGTATATGTTGTGGTTGTTTGTAAGTGTATTAGTTTATAGTCGTATGTTTTAAGTTCCATAAACCAAATCTCGAATTATTCTTTATGTTTCACAATAATATTGGTTTATCTGAATGTGCTATTGTGATGCTTAGGTGCCTGAATGTTTTTTTTACGGAACTTTTAATTCACGTTGTTCGATGTATCTCTTACTTGTTTCTATCTTATTGTTGGTAGAGCCTGGGAAACCCTCTACCCAATGTAGTAAGTCTACTCATACGTGCCTCCCGACAATAGGATCCAGTCAACCGATAATAAGATACAGCCAACAGAAAAACTGCCTCCCAACTGCCTTCTGACTTCCTTCCTACCCTCTCCTGCTAGAATACGACCGCTATAGTACCTCCCGATGTTTTCGAACATTTAGGCGTAGGGGTATGGCGACCCTACAGCCCATCACTTTATGGCGCAGATAACCCCTGGAGGTTGGGACTGGGAATCCCACCTCAAGAATTTATTTCTACTTATGGATCAGCGAGCCTCGGAGCTGGGCCCTTTGCCTGCTGGGGGTCCAGTACGGACAGACAGGCACGTATGGCTGTTTGGTATGTAAGAGGAATGAATTTAGAACCAAAGAGAATGGAAGTAGCAAATGTATTTAATAAAAGAAGATTTGATGTTCTTGGTATATGTGAAACTAAAATTTAAGAGAATGAAGAAGAAGAGTGGAATGGTGTAAAATGTGTAAGGACAAGAGTGGGTATAAATGAAAGAGGTAAGGAAGGAGTTGGTCTGCTAATGAATGAGGAATGGAGCTAAGCAATGAATGGGTATGAATATGTGAAATCAAGGTGCATGATTGTAAAGTTTACGTTTGAAAAGGTGAAAGTAATGGTTTTGGTATCATATGGCAGGGATGTGAAAGATATATTCTGGAACACATTGAATGAAGTGATAGATGGAATGCCAGTGAGTTATACAATGATTGTGTTGAGTGACATTAATGAAAGAGTTGACACTGGTCCGGAGACTGACATCATGGGTGGTTTGGTATACCAGGTGAAAACAATTAAAGAAGACTGAAGGATATTTGTAATGAAAGAATGTTGTGTATATGATTTTGTTTTAAGCATAAAGATGCTTATAAGTTTACATGATATACAAGTGTTGAAAGACAGGATGGTAAAAGTTTGATTCCTTATGTGTTGGTAGAAAGATAAATGATAGGTGATGTAAGTGATACAAAAGCAGTGAGAGGTTTGAGTGGAGGACTGTCTGATCATATGATTGTGCTATGCAAGGTAAAGTTGAGAGGAGCGTGGAAGAAAGATAGGAGAAGCAATTGTAATGCTGAAAGAATACAAATTGAAAATTTGAAAAATCAGGATGTAGCATAAAATACAGGCAAAGGGTGGAAGAAGAATTAATGACATGTGACATGGATAGTATGGAGATTGAAATTGCATGGAAGATATATAAGGACTGCCTGGTGAAGAATGCGAAAAATGTATGTGGTGTGTGCAAGATCATAAATGAAAGAAAGGGGACAGCATGGTGGGATGAAGAAGTGAAAGAAGCTGTGAAGGATCAAATAAGTAAATGGCTTGTGTAGATGCAAAATGTGAACTGTGGAGAAAGTAAAAGGAAGTACAAGGAGAGCAACACGAAAGTAAAGAGATTAGTTAAGGAAAAGAAAGCGAAAGTAAATTAGGATTTGAGAAAGGAAAGGAATTACAATTTTGCAGAGAATAAGGCATTATTATGGAAGGAAGTGCGTGAATGCAGGAGAGAATGTGGTCAGAAATGTGTACATGCAATAAATAAAAGAGAAAATGTGATTATAAACGTACAGCAACAAAGGGGAGAGATGAAAGGAGTATTTTGAAGGACTAATGAGTGGAAATGGAAACAGAGCCGTTGTCAATGATAGAGGTCTGTTAGATGTGACACATGAGAGACATGTAGAAAAGGAGAACTTATCTAGAGTAGAACTAGTGAATGCAGTAAAGAAGTTGAAACATGGAAAACCTGCTGCTGTAGATGAAATACAGTGTGAAATGATAAGTAATGGAGGTGAAGTATCAATGAATTGGCTGTGGAAACTATTTCCAAAAGTTTGGACAAATGGAGTGGTGCCAGTGGACTGAAAGAGGGGAATGCTAGTTCTTTTGTATATAGGTAAAGGTGATCGAAATTAATGTAAGTGTTACAGAGGTATTAGTCTGCTGAGTGTGGCTGGTGGGGTCTATGCGAGAATAGTGATTGACAGAGTGAAATAAATTACCGATGGTACAGTGAATGATTAACAGGGTGGATTTCGAAGTGGAAGAGGATGTGTGGATCAGATTTTTGCAGTAAGACAGATGATAGAGAAGGCATGTGAAAAACATAAAAGGGTATACATGGGATTTGTAGATCTCCAGAAAACATATGACAAAGTTAATAAGGAAGGATTATGGAATGTTTTAGGGTTGTATGATGTAAAAGACAATTTGTTGAATGCTGTGATGAGTGTTTATTATGGCAGTCAAGCATGTGTAAGAATAAATGGCGCATTAAGTGAGTGGTTTAGTGTGCAGGTCGGAGTGAGACAGGGATGTGTGTTATTGCTATGGTTGTTTAATATTAACATGGATGGGGTAATGAGAGAAGTAAAGGGCAGAACAAGAAGAGAGGGAGTAGAGATGGTGAATGGTGGGAAAAGAATGAATGTCACTAATGTGTTGTATGTAGATGACACAATGTTATGTGCCGAAGGCGAGATTGTTAATGACTTGTGACTGATGGTAGAAATATTTATGGAAGTATGTGAAGGACGAGGTCTGAAAGTAAATTTTGATAAAATCAAAGTAATAGTAGTATAAAGAGAAGGAAAGACTGTGTATAATGTAAGGATTAATGAAGAACAGCTTGAGGTAGTAGAAGAATGTATGTATCTGGGAGCAATGATTGAGAAAAGGGGAAAATGTACAAGAGAAGTAGAACACAGAGTAAGGCAAGGAAGAGAGGTAGCTAGAACAACGTAAGCCTTGTTTAGGAGCAGAATTTGTTTAGTAAGAAAGCAGTGAGAGGATTGCATAAGGGTGTGTTGGTGCTGGCATTGATGTATGGATGTGAAACTCTGGTATGGTATAGTAAGTAAGAGCAGTTGAAATGAATTTGCTAAGAACTGCATTTGGAGTTCGAAGAATAGACAATGTAAGAAGTGTGAAAATAAGGGATACATGTGGAGTTAAGAAGTCTGTAGAGCAAAACATTGAAGAAAGTGTTCTCAGGTGGTATGGTCACATGACAAGAATGCCTGTAAAAGAATAGTGAAAAGGATCTATGTCAGTGAAGTGAAAGGAAGAAGAAGGCGTGGAAAGCCGAGAAGAAGGCGGTATGATATGGTTTCAGAATGTGTGTCAAAGCGTGAAAAGGGAATGGTTGAAGCAAAATAATTAGCAAATGACAGGAATGAATGAAGGAAGTTTGTTAGAGAGACTACATGAAGGTCTCTGGACTCTTTTAAATGACAAACCTCCTAGATGTTGATGTGAAGAGACCTTGTCCGGAAGTATAACATCTGAGGTGAAGCCATTGATTTCGGGGGCTGATGAGTGATTGGTGCTTATGAATGCTTGTGTGCTTGTTTTTGTGTGCAAACTGTAATATGTCTTCTTCTCCTGTCACCTCTTTTTTCCTTTCTCATGTCTCTTGATGATCCTCCTTACCCCTTGTGGGAGTAAGGGCTGGCTACTGCCTGACTGACTGACCGAAACTATCAGGGGTGTCCACATAGAAACAGGACCGTGCCCAGACACTGAAGAACATTGCCAGTCAATACACTATTATTCACCAGACAGCACAATAATGCCAGTCTCCTGGCGGTCTGGGTGAGTCAGGATGGCTGTGTGAAAGGGGGTTTATTCTACAGTTAGTCCATACTTATGACTTTGCAATATTTCCCTATCCTTTTCATGTCTTATTTAGTCATCTTTCTATATATTTTTGTCTTCTGAATATCAATTTAAATTTTGAGGATCCACCTTCACTCGTCACTCCCCCCGCCCCCCTGACACAGTTGCCAGAAACTGAGTTTACCTCACGTTTATGGATACTTTCTCTTGTATGGGGATCTTTCTTCAAAATGTTTACAAGAGTACATCTATGTAAATCTATATAACCCATGAGAGTAAATGGGGTAAATGAGGATTTTTGGTGTCAAACAAGGAATTTCTCTGCCAGTATCTAGGGATTCGCTTATACACATTCACTTGTTCACGTGCACCTGGTCACTATGCTGTGCAATGACGAATTCGGCAACCTTGGTGTGCTTCGATCGATAATGTGAAGCACCTGACGAATTATTTTTCTATTTTATAGCTGTGTTGTTGTGTATTGCTTTGTTAGAAAGTGAGGTGAGCAGTTTTTATGCCCATTTTCTTTCCTAATGCTAAATCCGCTAGCCTAGGCTTTGGGGAGAGTTTGGGAATGTGGGGTATTTTGTGAACTGGGGGAGGGATAAAATAAGGGTAATATGAGAATAACTTTGAATTTAATATATTTATAAGTAACACAGCCCCAAAATGTGAAAATCCGAGCCAAGTCTTGGCAAAACTTGGCTCGTATTTTGGCATTTTTCAGAGTCCAAAAACTCCAAAATCAGAAAGTTTCTTTTTCAAGTCTGTGAGTAGCCTATTATTAATTCATGACCATGTTATATTTTGGACAGCCACTGAGAGGCCCATAACTGCTCTAAATAGATGACGATTTCAATAGGTCACAGGAAGGTGAAGGGGAGCTCCCTCAATCCCATCATGGATCCCGCGGCAAAGCTGTTAGGCCATGAATATTATTAACCCATGACTATTTCAAATAGATGTCTCAATAGTCCACGGGGGCATGAGGGTCTCAGCCCATCGTGGATCCCACGGTTGACTCAGAACATTGCCCCAATCCAAGCCAAAACAAAATTACAATTTTATTTTTATTTTATTTGTTGTATACTGTTGTTTGTTTACTCTGAACATTGTCCAAATCCGATCCAACTTTCGTTTTACAATGTTGTGCGTGTTTTTTTTTTTTTTACTCTAAACATTGCCCCGATCCGAGTTAACTTTTGTTTCCAAGTTTAGTATTTTTTTACTCTGAAATTGCCCAAATCCGAGTCAAAACTTGGCTCGGATTTTCAAATTTTGATTTTTTTTGCCTTTCAATATATCCAATTTAGAGTTATTACTAAATTACCCCTATATTTCCCCTACCCAAAACCCTGCATTCCCAAATTCTCCCTCATATTGTTTAGGATATCAGAATTGGATTTTTAAATGTAAATGGCCAAAGACAGTACTTTCCTCAATTCCTAGTGATGAAATAAATCAAAAAATAAATCAAATACAAATATATAATCCCTCTGAAAACAAGAGTTGTGCTTCTGTATAATAACCTAAATATAATATGCTATCAGCTCATTAGAATGAGACTCGGAACAAAGTTTTATAAATATTGAGATAACCCACACTTCATATACATTTAATATCAGCTTTGTCAAGTCTGCTTACTGTTACCAAAACACGTCTTATGCCAAGACTACTTTCCTCATTTCGAGATATCGTTCGTTTGAAGGATCCTATCAACCACTTTACTCATATCCAAGAATATTTTTCAAAATGAATTTTGATTGCAACATGCTTACATTTCAGAGAACAAATGAATTGCATAATAAGAAGCAAATATATATGTATGTGTGTGTGTGTGTGTGTGTGTTTCTAAGGGCTACATAATTGTGTGTACAATACATTATAGTGAACAACTATAAACTATTGAATTCGACACAATGGAACAAGCAAATGAGGTATTTGAATTGTCGTCGTCATACCAATGCACTAATATCTGTCAATCATAATATGCATACATTAATTACATACCGTATTGTTCACATTAGTGAAATATAATACTTTAGAAAAGTGCTCTAAGATAAAGAATACCAATGGGGTCTATGATTCAATTCTTATGACTTACCCTGGCTGTGAAGACTTGTTTGAGTCCTCCATGGAAGCCCGGTGTGCAGTCTACGGCAAGAGAGTTGTAAGTCTTGTTGACCACCCGGCACTCAATGGGCTGTTCCGGCCGACCTGGTGGACAACCAAACAAGAATTTTTTTTGAGATATAATTCATACCGTTACAGCTTCATAATATGTACGTCATCAGAAGATTATAATAGCTTTATCTCGCCCAGCATCTTGCTAATTTGTGTTTATTTGTATATTTATATATTTATATATTTTGATTTGCAGAAATAAGGTCTAGAGGGTCTAATGTCATGGAAAAACACTAATAAAGTAGTCAACCTGCCCATTCAAAGTGGTCAAATATCTTCAAACACCCAACTCAGAAGGATATATTTTTATGTTGTCCAAATTATCATTACCTATGCTTTGATATAGAGCAACTGAATACAGCACAACAAAGTGCATTGTTAAATTTTTGTATTGGTAATAGTTTACAGCTTTCTAAATTTCTAAATACAATGACTACTTCAAAATTTGATGATTTATTTATGTAAGAATAAATAAATAAATTTATTAACATTTTGGGTACCACTCATCATAAATCTATAGATGAAATAGAGATAAATTGAATTAGCATTATTCTGGAAGCTGTGTGAGAGGATCCTCCCCACACATGTGAACAATACTCAATACAAGGACATACTGTGCCCCTGTACAGAGCAAGAAGTTGGGCAACTGTAAAGAACCCCTTGAGGCGGTTGAGCACACCCAGCTTCTAGGAGGCCGCCTTAACAAGAGTGGTGATATGGATGATCTTTATATTGTTGAAGTATAAGTGATAGTCCTCTGGGAGTTCATGGCGGGTATATAGATGGAGAAATTGGATTTTGGAAGCATTAAAGGTAACAAGGTTTTCTCTGTCCCAATTGGAAATAGAAGTTAGATCAGAAGATAAGTGTTGTATGGCTTCATTACGTTTGTTTTTGAGGGATTGCTGGTTGGGGCTTTCTGGAATACTAGATGAGTAGTGTAAGGTAGAGTCGTCTGCATATGACTGGATAGGACTGGAGGTACAGTTGAGAAGATCATTTATGCAAATTGGAAATATAATTGGAGATAGGACAGAATCCTGAGGAACACCGGAGTTGATAGGATGAGGAAGTGAACGATAGCCGTCCACAACCGCAGCTATGGAACGACCGAAAAGGAAGTTAGAGACAAAGGCACAGATGGAGGGATAGAAATAAGGAGGATAGTTTAGAAATTAGATATTTGTGCCAGAATCTATCGAAGGCCTTCGATATGTCTAAAGCAATTGAACAGGTCTTACCGAAGTCCCGAAATGAGGATGACCAAGAGAAGATCACCAGCAGAGCGACCCTTACTGAAGCCATACTGGCGATCTGAGATTAGATTATGAGAAGAGAAATGCTTAAGAAATTTTGGAATCAAGAACAGACCCTGATTATGAATGTAAAGTTTATGCTAATTGTAAGGAAAATATTAAAGCTAATGTTGATGAGAGGCTACATGACTATTGGTCATGATTATACAAAACGTTTGCAATAGTCTAGTTTGTGGCTGCAGAAACATGTAACATATGATTCCTGGCCTCGTGTTGGTTGTACTCACCAGCGGGCACGACATGGAAGAGGCAGGGGTGTCTCATCTTGCCCACATCATTTTGGGCCCAGCACTGCAGTGTCCCATAGTCCTGGTGCGTCCTGGCCACGAATTGCACCAAGCTCACTCCATCTGTAATAACAAACATGTTTGGTAAAGCAATTTTGTATAAAAGAATATTGCGACCCTTCAGAATGACACCACTGGGAAACTTGTACAGTAGTTGAGATACTCCTTTCTTTGTTGTTCACATACCGTCACCTAAACCCTCCCCATTTGTCTCCAACCCCAGAACTCCACCAATTACCTTCCCTACTCTCGCTCTCATCCAGCCAGGGGCTGCATCTGGCAACTCGCCAATTACATGTATTCTGAACAAGTAATGAAGGAATGAAATGTAGCATTGGCAGAGATAGATAAGAACTTCACTAAATTTGAAACAGAGAGAGAGAGAGAGAGAAGAGGAGAAGGGAGGGAGGACTGACAGGGTGGGAATGATCGCCCAAAGTCTTTCATATGATTCGAGCGATTCATACCGATACATTTACCACTGAAACCTGAAAAGTTCATACCTATGTACTGACGGTTTAGTACTGTTGAACTATCTTTCTCTAATAAAGCTGCCAAAGTAACCCACGTGAAGTTGTATTTCCTTTTCATCGTTAGGCTGGGATTCGTGACAAGCTTGAGACAATGAAAACCGTCTGTGTCAATTCCACCATTAGTCTCTCCCATCAATGAACTCACAAAATAAACCACTAAGAATTTTGAATGATTTCTTTATATAGAATAATTTAATACTAATACCAATACATATTAGCACCGTATACAAGAACAAAACATTTGCATTATCATATTCTCCGCAAATCTCTCTGCCTCCAGACAGTTCAGGACGCACTATGTGTAAACAGCCAGTATACATTTTATGAATTATTGTATGAAAGGGCCATGTGACTGCAGTACGCTAACTCAAAACTCATCCTCTTGACGGAGCTATCTACCCAATCATTAGGCCAGATTGCTTACCTAGTTGGCCATAATGTAAAACTGCTATATACAAACGGGACACGAACTACCCTCTGGCAAGGAACTGCATGCACATGTGCTAAGCCTGAGAAATCCTGGCTGCTACAAGACTGAACTGAATAATATGCTCAAAATGAACAACTTACCAGAGATGTGGTTTCCTGAAAATCCGGATTCGGGGGCAGTTTTGGGGGCTACCAGTGACCCTCATGAACAAACTAGAGACCTTCAGGAATAGAATATGGAAACCATGGTAGGAACACCGATAACCAGACCTTACCAAGATCAGATCACAGGAACCTCAGCAACCTCATCGACCAGAACCAGACACTTGCAAGCTACTCAGACACCAACTGCGACTACCATACAGCCGACACACTCAGAAAACCAACTTGAAGGGACAGACAGAGACAAACGGTACTTGCTTCAGGCGGAGGATATTGGACTGAGGCTTTTGGTAGGAGACAGGTTCCACATTCCTTCAAGAGAACTCAGTCATAAGGAAATAATGAAAGGGATACTTAACCAGGAAATAAAGTGGCAATACACGGATGCTGGTTACGAAGAAAAGGACATTCAGGCTCGACTCACCCACAACAAAATCCTGATAAGGAAGACGGCTTACAAATGAGAACGCAACCTTCTGTCCAGGCAAAGAGAATGCGTTAACACCCAATATTCATTATACAATGATAGAAACGATCAAGATTATCCAACACAATGTAAAATACTGGAGTACAACAAAGAATAATTTATGCAACACCTACCTATCACTCGATGCTGACCTGATACTTATTAATGGACATGGAATGAGAAATGAAGATATAATAAATATTTGTAATTATACTACATATCAATCTAATATAAGTAATGAAATACATGATGGAGTTGCTAGAGCTATAAAACAGATATAAAGCACAAAATAATAAATTATTTTATGAGTGAATGAATGGCAATACAAATATATACTACGTTAGGAGAGATTGTGGTCTCAACACTTTATCTGCCACCCAGACGACCATACCTAACTAATATCGACATAATAAACCTAATGAACTATATTCAACCTATATATATCTTAGGAGACTTAAATGCAAGACATCCTATTTTTGGAAATAAAGATAGCAATGATGTAGGTCGATCACTACAAATAATAATTAATACAGGTAGACTCATGCATTTAGGACCAAACTTTCATACATTTTTAGGACATCATAGTACAACAACACCTGACAAAATGTTCAGCACATTTAAATAATTATATAGAACAAGGTCCACTAACAGCTAGTGACCACTTGACAATAATGCTTACACTGTCAACATCACCAATATAGATCCCATGTAAGGAAAGGTACGTTATGAGTCAAGCAAACTGGGCTAATTACGAAACAGAACTCTCAACGTACCCTATTCCGCAATTAGATAATATGACCACAGAAGATATTAACTATGAATCTGAAAAGCTTAACTCCACTATTATAAGAGCGGTCAACAACAATATACCGAAAACAAAATATAAAACATTACCTCATTAAAAAACTACTGAAATCTTAAGACATATTCAAACACTCTATAATCAACAGAACACTTACATTAATAATTTTGGAACACATTTTGAAATTATGTAACGAATATAATAATTACAACTTTAGCTTACAGAAGAATGCAACAGATTAGCAAGGCAAAAGTTGGACTAGCTAATTGACAATATCGAAACGAACAAGGACCCAAAATCCTTCTGGAGGAATATAAATAAAGTTTTAGGTAATGAAACTACACACAATACTATTATAAACGACCAAAATGGAGTGGAATTAGAGTCCGATATAGAAATTGAGAGGGCTTTCAGGAGAGAGTGGAGGAATATCTTTAAAATCAGTGACGAGGAGAATGATGATTTCGACCAAGAACATGAACGCAATATAACTAACTGGATAAGGGAAAATCATGACAGAACTCAACCCTATAATAGAGTTGACTTAGCTAGATTGCGCGACATGGGAGATATAAACAAGGGAGAATTATTACATCACTTGAGAACATTCAAAGAAAAGGCACCAGGACTTTCTAAGATAACCAAAAACATGCTCAGTAATATACCCACAAACATACGAACACGCATATTAAATAGTGTTAATGCCTCACTCTCCATCGGAATTGTCCCAGATATATTCAAAACATCTAAACTAATATTCATACCAAAACCTGGAAAAGACCCTGCCCATATAATCAACTATCGACCAATTTCTCTACTAGAAGTCGTTGGTAAGCTTCTTGAAAAAATACTAAATAACAGATTACTTACATACATAGAACAAAGAATAAACCCAAGACAACATGGTTTTAGAAAAAAAATAGGCACACAGACAGCACTACCAATAGCTAATGAAATAATATCGAGGGCTAAAGCAAGGAACAATCAAGTGATATTGGTGTTGAAAGATGTATCGAAGGCATTTGATAGTCTGTCACACTGGACTATAACATAAACTACTTCAATTAGGGCTGCCAATTAACTTAGAAAAGATTTGATGTAGCTACCTTGATGATCGTTATGCCACAATTAATATTGGAGAGGTTATGGGACCCACATTCCCATTAATGAGTGGTGTACCACAGGGAGGATACCTCTCCCCAACACTTTATTCAATTTACACATCAGACTTATCATCTTGACACCCTATAGTGAGTACATTATGTTTGCAGACAATATTACTCAAATAGTTATGACACCAGGCAAATAAAAACACATAGCAATTAGAAATTTAAGGCGTGCAGTGCAGATGATAATTTAATTTGAATGTAAGTGGAAAATAAACACAAATTTAAGGAAATTTAAGATCATTCCTGTATCCAAAATTAGTTATCCACCATTTGAATTGAATAACAACATTATAGACTATTCAAGTACTGGTACATTATTGGGAATGCAAATAAGTAAGAGTGGCTATAGCGGATTTATTCAGGATAAATCATTTTATGCTTATCAAATATTAACAAAATTATCGATCCTACACAATACCTCCTATACGACAAAAGAGACATTGTATCTTTCACTAGTACGATCTATACTTACTTATCCTCCAGCCCCTCTTAATGTATTGAGAAAAACCCACATGAAAAAACTCCAGGTAATTCAAAATAAAGCCTTACTATTTATTCATGGAATACGTTACCCAACACTAGTTACTAATAAAACATTACATATGCTTTCAAATTTTCTACCAATCAATGTAGTTCTGCATTATCAAGCAAAAGATATATGGTTAAAAGTAGATAACTTAGAATTAAGTACCCAGATCGAATATATAACAAGGAACCCAGATACTGAGATAACAATTCCGTTCACTTTTAGAAGCAGCAGAGACAGTATCAATTATCCTGACCCAATACCTGTATATACCTATAATTGATTTGACTACTGAAAAAGGTTTAGTTGCTTGACCAGACCCAGCGCGGCTGTTGGTGAATTGCTTTAGTAATTCATCAATCTCTGTAAGGGATATGGTCGAGTAACGTAGCGTAATAGAAATGATGTGCTTAAGGAAATTGACAGACTGAAACCTCATAAATCGCCTGGTACTGATGAGGTATATGCTAGAGTATTAAAAGAATGCAGAGATAAGTTAAGTTACCCATTAACATTTCTATTTAACAAGTCATTAGAAACAGGTATAGTTCCAGAAGCTTGGAAGCTTGCAAATGTAGTTCCGATCTTCAAAAAAGGTGATAAATCAATAGCATCCAATTACCGTCCCATTAGTCTCACTTCAATCATAGGAAAGCTACTAGAGTCAATTATTGCTAGGAAAATGAGAAACCACTTAGAAACATTTAACTTAATCAATTCTTCTCAGCATGGATTCACTCAGGGACGGTCTTGCCTTACTAATTTGCTTAGTTTTTTCTCAGAGGTATATGAAGCAGTAGATAATGACAAGTCATATGATATTATATATTTAGATTTCAGTAAAGCTTTCGACAGAGTCCCTCATGAGAGATTGATGAGAAAGGTTGAGGCACATGGAATAGGTGGGGCGTTGTTAGGATGGATTAGGTCATGGCTAATTGGTAGGAAGCAGAGAGTCAGCATAAATGGTACCAAGTCAGAATGGGGAGCAGTCAAAAGTGGTGTCCCCCAGGGATCGGTATTAGGTCCCCTGTTGTTTCTTATATACATAAATGACCTAGATTTAGGTATAACTAGTAGGATAAGTAAATTCGCAGACGATACTAAAATAGGGAGATCAATTGATTCAGATAGCGATATAGAGTGCCTCCAAAGGGATCTAGATACCTTACATGAATGGTCAGTAAATTGGCAGATGAAGTTTAACATTGACAAATGCAAGGTATTAAAGATAGGGAAGATGCAAAAAAATGTTAAATATAAACTAGCTAATTTAGAATTAGAAAATTCAGACTGCGAGAAAGATCTAGGTGTGTTTGTTAGCAATTATTTGAAGCCTAGAAAACAGTGTATAAGCGTTCGTAATAAGGCAAACAGGATTCTCGGGTTCATCTCTAGGAGTGTGAGTAACAGAACTGCTGATGTTATCTTAAAACTTTACTTGTCATTAGTGAGACCCCATATGGATTATGCTGTCCAATATTGGTGTCCTTATTACAGAATGGACATAGATTCATTGGAGAGAGTACAGCGTAGAATGACAAAAATGATCCATAATATTAGAAATCTTTCGTATGAAGAAAGGTTGAAGAAATTAGGTTTACATTCGTTAGAGAGACGCAGAGTTAGAGGGGATATGATAGAGGTGTTCAAGTGGGTTAGTGGGATTAACAAAGGGGACATGACAAATGTACTAAAGCTCAGTGATAGCGAAAGAACTCGTACCAATGGTTTCAAATTAGATAAATTTCGTTTCAGAAAAGATATAGGCAAATATTGGTTTGGTGACAGAGTTGTAGATGGGTGGAATGGACTACCAAGTGCTATAGTGGGATCTAAAACTGTAGGGAGCTTTAAGATAAAATTGGATAAGCATATGGACGAGAGGGGTTGGGTGAGAAGGGGGAACAGCCGGGTTGGGCCAATCAGCACTCCGCAGACCCCCATAATCTTGCGTTAATCCCTAAACGTTTTGGTAAGATGATCCTCAGGGTATTAGAGTGTGGAGCCTATAATTGGGCTTTGTAATTGAATTGGGGTTGTGTGGGACAGGGATCTGCCTTGCTTAGGCCAATCGTCTTTCTGCAGACTCCCATTTTCGTATGTTTATGTTCTTAATACAATTAATGAGTGTCATTATTGAGATGAATAATGTACAGTTAAGTGCTAGTAATCATATATGCATGTTTTGCATTTAAAAAATAATAAAAACACAAATAATAATAATAATAATAATAATAATAATAATGATAAAAAAAATGAAAAATATATAAATAAATAAATAAATAAATAAAAACAATACATAAATAAATAAATAAAATAGTAATACAAAACATTAATAAATAAATACATAATTAATAAAAAGCATGTACGAGTATGTGTAAATATGTATGTGTTTATGTATACAGTATACAGGTATATATATATATATATATATATATATATATATATATATATATATATATATATATATATATATATGTGTGTATATGTATATGTGAATATGATGAGTATTTTGAATATAACAAGTTATAAATTACTAAGATTTATACTAATGAAGCAAGCATTAATCATCTTTTGAATTATAATAGTGAACAAATGGTAATACCGATGATTATGGTAATCAAATAAATAAATATATGATTATTTAATAAGTGAAAGGAAAAAGGGAACATAGAGAAGGGAAGGGAAAAGAAAAGAGAGGGAAGGCAGAAGGAAGGGAGAGAAAACAAAACAAAAACATAAAACAAAGACAGGCGATGCTGATTTATATGAATAGAGCGCAAGAAGTTAAACGTTGATGACGGAGACAGTAGTGACTGTAAGGGTGGTATTAGTAATATTAATACATTTATAATAATAAAACCAGTTAGTCACGACCAAGCTATATGAATCAAAATATAAATTAATCAAAATATAGAACAAAATGTATTAAATATTTGAAGACATAGATTTGTTTGCACACAAGGCACATTGGAGCAAATCGGTTTAGCCCATTTTTTTTTTTTTTTTTTTTTTTTTGCTCTACTACTTTATTTCATATTTCTATGCTTTTCTTCTACTCATACATAAGCCCCTATACATGTAAATCCTTCCCCTATTCCACCAATTATTCTTCCATTCACAAAGTCCCTTGTATCGTCCAAAACTACAACAATATATTTTGCTTTACTTAATTCATAAGACCAGACCATTCATCACTTCTGCTGACGATGGAATTTGAAAAATCAGAAACGTACAGGCCAAATATAGGACAGCTACTCCAACTTATCCCTGAAGACCAGAGAACAATTGTCCGTAATATTGAAATGTTTAATAAAAAAACTCATTAACTGTGAAACCTCTATTTCTTTAAACCTCGTTTGCCTTAAAGAAAATTCACTTCCTGGCTACACCATCCTTAAAAAAAAAAAAAAAAAAAATATATATATATATATATATATATATATATATATATATATATACTGTATATATATATACCGGTATATATATATATATATATATATATATATATATATATATATATATATATATATATATATATATATATATATACTGTATATAGCGAGAGTAGGGAGGGTAATGGGTGGAGTTCTGGGGTTGGAGAGAAAAAGGGAGGGTTTAGGTAGGGGTATGGGAATAACAAGGAAAGGAGGTGAAGGGGATACCTCTCCACCGTGCTGTGCTACTAACGCCCTAATCCAGGGAAAAGGAAAAAATGAATCCCAACAACTGTACATACATCTATCTATATACTCAGACCCAATCCCCATTTTGTTTTCATTTTTTTTTGGGGGGGGGGGGGTGGAGGCCAATTGAAGACAGAGCAAGAATTGGGACAACACAACAAAAAACAATGAACACACAAAAACAAAATACAAATTCACACACATCTAGATCAGAGACCCAGAGACCAGGGTCACCGAAGTCCCTCCAGCACTTCCCCGGCCCCCGACCACCCGGAGAGGTTCTGATCTCGGCAGGCAGACATGCAGCACAGCGAAACCACAAGCCCGCTCACCACACTTCCAGGCGCACCCTTCATATAAATCTTCTCCCCGGGCCAGGCGCCTGATGGGCTATTATCTAGTCCAACTTGCGCCCGACCCCTTCCCCCAAATCGAGCACGTGTTCACTTATCTTTTCACAAGCATTCTCCATTAATTCCTGTTTATTACCACTTCCCTTGCCTGATCTATAGTCATTCCTCTATCATCCAAAGCTTGTCTTAGATAGTATCTCCATCTCAATGGGGGTATTCCTGCCCTTCTCCCCTTGTATCTGACTCACATATTATCTTTGTAAGCCTTTCATCTTCCATTCGTTCAACATGATCATACCAGCTCAGCACCCTTCTGTCCACTCTGGCCGACAAATGTTCCTGCTGCCCCACTCTCCTACGTATCTCTTCATTCCTCAATCTGTCTCTACGAGTAACTCCACACATACTCCTCAAGCAGCTCATCTCCATCACATCCAGCTTTCTTTTCTCCTTTTCCTTCAGAGCCCATGTCTCAGCCCCATACATCACTGTTGGCACAACAATTATTCCATGATACATTGCACTTTTTACTTTCATTCCGAGATTTATCATCTTCCACATACTTCCCATTGCTCTGAAAACCTTCCTTCCTTCACACACTCTCTGTTTTACCTCCATTTCCATACCTCCACTCCTGCTTATCATTCCTCCTAGATATTTAAAACACTCTACTTGATCCAATATTTCCCAATCCAGTCTCACATCTAGATTCACCCTACGATTACACACCGTTACTTTACTTTTATTGGCGTTCACCTTCGGTTTCCTCCTTCCACAAACCACACCAAACTCTTTGACTACCCGCTGCAGTTTCTTCTCAGAATCCGCCACCAACGCTGTGCCATCAGTGAACAGCAACTGATTCAACTCCCAATCTCTACCATTCTTTCCTACTAAACCCAATCCTCTTCCCATAGTTCTCATTTTCACCTCCCTCACCACACCATCCATAAACATATTAAACAGCCATGGTGACATTACACAACCCTGTCGCAAACCTACATTTACCTCAAACCATTCACTCAACTCGCCATTTCCTCATTTCCTACTGTAACACACATTCTGATCCCTTCATAAAAACTCTTAACTGCTTTTAACAAATTTCCTCCTATTTCATAAATACTTAACATAAACATACAGTACATTCATAAACATTCAAATTAAATAAATTTTGTTTCAGAAATTATATAGGAAAATATTGGTTTGGAAACAGAATTGTAGATAGGTGGAATAGGCTACCAAGTGGTATAGTGGGATCAAGAACGACAGAGAGCTTTAAGATAAAATTAGATAGGCATATGGATGAGATGGGTTGGGGTGAGCGGGATCTGCCGGGTGTGGGCCAATCAGCTCTATGCAGACCCTAGTTTTCTGACCTCTGACCTTTTTTGGTGAGGTCGGTCCTCATGGTATTAGTGAGCTGGGCCTATAATTAGGCCTTATAATTGGGGTTGGGTGTGAGAGGGATCTGCTTTATGTGAGCCAATCAGATTTCTGCAGACCCCCATTTTCTTATGTTTTTATATAGGTTTAGTATCGGGTTTCAAACTTATAAATTTACTTCATTCAGCTATGTACATTGTAGAACATTTAGACACAACATAATTGGTGTGTGTGTGTTTGTATGTGTGTGTGTACAACTATTTACTAGACCTACATAAAGGTCATACTAGGCGATGAGCTTAATTCCTCAAATTCATCATAGCGAAATTATATTAACATATCATATGGAACTATAACTAACTGAGACGTTAAAATGTGTTCTTACTAATAGAAAAACAATAAACAAATAGGCAGTGAGAGATGAGTGACTGTATTGTCCATAAATTATGGGCAGTAGTCGATTACCGCACCCTGAGTTTCAGAAAAATTGTATAACTGCTTTCTTATCTATAACTGTTATCTCAGACAACTTCACTTGCACATGCTACTGTGTTGTGCCCCAGTTCTTGTACTTCACCCAAGCATTTTACTGTCCTATGAAATAAAATATATCTAATTCACTGCTCTGACATTTTAGCCGAATTCAAATTAATGATTACACAACAGCGTTCGAATATTTCCTGAATATCAACACACAGTGGTATTTAATTATACAAGTATTTTTGTTTACTGGATGAACGCTTACACCGATTATCGCTGTATGTTGTGTCTTCATCCAAGGGGAACCATATGTCTTACACGTAAGTAGTAACTAGTAAATTAGCCATTCAGTAATGCGGCAGTATAATATGAGTTTAGAGCACTTCTGATTATAAACAATGTATATGTCGTCAATGTAAGCTGATGGAAGCACCACATGGCTATGCCTACTGTTTAAGGATTGACATGAAAGAATATCTTCACCTTCACAATAAGTATACATGGATCATAAGCTCAAATTTGAACTCTCCTCGAATGTAATATACGTGTATTCATGTCACTGATTATTCTAGAAGGTACCTCAACAGTACAATGTAAACAAATAATTTGCCTGGTACATTAAGTACTTTAGTTCCATTGATCCATTTATGTTTTACAAATGAGGGTGTCAGCAGTATTTGTATTATGACGAGAGAGGTGTGCATGTAAAGTATGTACTATATCCATGTGGACAAATAACATATCCTCACCTGGCGTCATGACCACTTGGTCTCTGGGTATCCTGTGTGAGGTGAGGGAGTTGTTGAAGACCCAGGAGTATCGGAGTGAGGATGGAGAGGCCATGACTCGGCACCTCACTTTCACCTCCTGACCTAGACCCGTTGCCAACACTACCGAGGACTTGACAAATTCACTGTTACTGCTTTTACTTTCATCCTCACACACTGGAGCATCTGCAAAAGTAATATAGGCAAATATAATGCAAACAAAATATTATAGATGATTTGAATATACTATGTACTGTATATATGTACTGTATATATATATATATATATATATATATATATATATATATATATATATATATATATATATATATATATATATATATATATATATATATATATATATATATATATATATATATATATATATATATATATATCTATATATATATAGTATATATATACTGTATATATATATACTGTATATATATATAAACAGTATACAGGATATAATGCATAATTGTCAAAATGAATAGTCCAGAAGAAGTGCGGTTTCAGTTTCACTTCTTAATTGAGACGTTCAAGGCAACCTGTTTCAGGTCTGACTCATTTGCCAGACATGTTATTATGAAATCAGATTGCTCGACTTTATCTTCCATATTTCTAAGTCTACCTCTAAGTGTAGCTCCCTCCATGTTCACGGAGTTAAATATTTTTACACAATTTAGATCATCCGCTCCACATACCCAAAGCATCCAAGCCTGCTCTTCACAGATTCTCTTGATACCTAACCATCTCCCAGGCTCCTCTTCAGGTGTATCTTGCTGTTTGACCCTAAACATCCATCTCACCTTTTTCGCTTTGTTTCATTCCATTCTTTTGAGATCATCCTCTTTAATTGACCAAGTTTCTGAAGCATAGTTCATTGAGATGCTAATACTTAAAGTATACTCCTCTCCCTTTATATGGAAGTCTTCTCAGGGTTAGAATCAGCAGCAGTTCTCTAAACACTCCCCAGCCACATCTAACTCTGGCAATAATTGAAATTTCAGTCCCAACGTTGTCAAAGATGGTAATAATAATAATAATACTATCTCCTACATATAAAAACTTGTCCAGGTGTTCCAGCGACTCACGACAGTTGTATTTATTTTTTCTATATTCCAACTACTCCCTCTCGGGCATAGGCTGAGAGCCTGCACACTCCACCGCTGAACACCGTCTCATCCCCCAGACTCAGACCCTCACTCTCAGAACGCCACCTATTGAGTAATTAACTCACTAGGCATTGCCCCACTGTAGCAGATTTTGAATATGGGAATATTCATACAGTGCTATTTAATCAGGGATCAATGAGGGTATTTTTTTGTTTGGCATTTCGGTGTGCGTTGTGGTAATGCACTGAAACTAGTTACAGCACAAATTCCATCCCAATAATATCTTCCCATTGACATATTGGGATTCGAACCCGGGTCCATTGGATTACCAGTCCAGTGGTAGACCACTCCGCCACACTTCATTCAACCCAAGCTACCCCTTGCATGCTGTGCATACAAATTACTTGATTTCAAATTTCTTCCCTAGAGTTCCGCTTATCTATTCAAGTACAACACTTCTATCCATGATGTACTCAGTAACAACCGAATGATGATACAATGAACTTGGTTCTCGTTCACTCCTTTTGTGCATTCTGCAGAAGAATGTGCACACTTCTTTATATATTTCCTTGCATTACCTCACCGACTATGACCTTGGTTTGATGTATGTTATTTAATCTTAATCGTATATTTATCATGCCGGTAATTCTGCATAACGACAACTCCTGTTATTTTAGATTTTATTTATTTCCTTTTTGTATTTTAATGCTTTGTAAGTGTGTATTTTATTGTTAGAAAGTGCGGAATGCACTTTTTATTAGCATTTGCATTGTTAATTGTAATTCAGACACCCCAACAATCTAGGAGTTTACTCGATTTAGTCAACTTTGAAAAGACATTAGCCTAAGCTAACCACCTTACCTAACCTATCCTAGTATCATGGGTGGGGGCTGCCGCCCCCGCACCCACGCTGATTGGGTCTTAAAACTATAACAAATATGGGATACAGTCTATGGTGTTTACTCAGCAATCATCAGCTTTGGCTGTCGATAACACGAAAGTCCCAATAAAAATGTAATGACTTTTTGTAGGTGAAGCTCCACTCTGATTGGCTACTAAACATCGGGGAGGAGCCTCCAAGGAGGCTAGAATGTAAACAAAGTGTCCTGTACTGGCTGTACAAAAATAACTCTGATAATGTTCTAGGGGAGTGAAAATCAGGTTGAAATAAGAAAAGTAGCACTTATCCGCACATCAGGTCCCCTGAGTAAGGTAAGAGCAAAACAAAATAATTCCAGGAGACAAGAATCTGGTAATCGAGGAGTTGTTGTTCTGCAGAATACCCATCATGCCCTCCCTTAACCCATAAACAGCTACCGTCCTCAATAGAGGTTTTTGTGGTGCACTACGACCGTCTTCAATAGATCCAGAGCATAACATAAAACATTTAAAACACTCAAGTGGCACTCAAAACATAAGAATATAAGAAAATGGGAGTCTGCAGAAAGCCGATTGGCCCACACAGATTCCTCTCACATCCAACCCTAAATATAAGGCTTAATTATAAGCCCAGCTCACTAAGACCATTAGGACTGACTTCACCAAAACGGTCAGAGGTCAGGAAACGCGGGTCTGCAGAGCGCCGATTGGCCCACACCTGACAGATCCCCGTCACACCCAACCCATCTCGTCCATATGCCTATCTAATTTTATCTTAAAGCTCCCTATCGTTCTTGATCCCACTATAGCACTAGGTAGCCTATTCCACCTATCTACAACTCAGTTACCAAACCAATATATGCCTATATCTTTTCTGAAACGAAATTTATCTAATTTAAGAACATAAGAACATAAGAAAATGGGAGTCTGCAGAAAGCCGATTGGCCTAAGCAAGGCAGATCCCTGTCCCACCCAACCCCAATTACAAAACCCAATTATAGGCTCAACACTCTAATACCCTGAGGATCACCTTACCAAAACGGTTAGAGATTAACGCAGGATTATGGGGGTCTGCAGAGCGCTGATTGGCCCAACCCGGCCGATCCCCCTTCACACCCAACCCTTCTCGTCCATATGCTTATCCAATTTTATCTTAAAGCTCCCACTATAACACTTGGTAGTCCATTCCACCCATCTACAACTCTGTTACCATACCAATATTTGCCTATATCTTTTCTGAAACGAAATTTATCTAATTTGAAACCATTGGTACGAGTTCTTTCGCTATCACTGAGCTTTAGTACATTTAATTTTGTGATGTCCCCTTTGTTAATCCCACTAACCCACTTGAACACCTCTATCATATCCCCTCTAACTCTGCATCTCTCTAACGAATGTAAACCTAATTTCTTCAACCTTTCTTCATACGGAAGATTTCTAATATTATGGATCATTTTTGTCATTCTACGCTGTACTCTCTCCAATGAATCTATGTCCATTCTGTAATAAGGACACCAAAATTGGACAGCATAATCCATATGGGGTCTCAATAATGACAAGTAAAGTTTTAAGATAACATCAGCAGTTCTGTTACTCACACTCCTAGAGATGAACCCGAGAATCCTGTTTGCCTTATTACGAACGCTTATACACTGTTTTCTAGGCTTCAAATCATTGCTAACAAACACACCTAGATCTTTCTCGCAGTCTGAATTTTCTAATTCTAAATTAGCTAGTTTATATTCAACATTTGTTTGCATCTTCCCTATCTTTAATACCTTGCATTTGTCAATGTTAAACTTCATCTGCCAATTTACTGACCATTCATGTAAGGTATCTAGATCCCTTTGGAGGCACTCTATATCGCTATCTAAATAAATTGATCTCCCCATTTTAGTATCGTCTGCGAATTTACTTATCCTACTAGTTATACCTAAATCTAGGTCATTTATGTATATAAGAAACAACAGGGGACCTAATACCGATCCCTGGGGGCACCACTTTTGACTGCTCCCCACTCTGACTTGGTCCCATTTATGCTGACTCTCTGTTTCCTACCAATTAGCCATGACCTAATCCATCCCAACAACGATCCTCCTATTCCATGTGCCTCAACCTTTCTCATCAATCTCTCATGAGGGACTCTGTCGAAAGCTTTACTGAAATCTAAATAAATAATATCATATGATTTGTCACTATCTACTGCTTCATATACCTCTGAGAAAAAGCTAAGCAAATTAGTAAGGCCCTGAGTGAATCCATGCTGAGAGGAATTTATTAAGTTACATTTTTCCAAGTGGCTTCTAATTTTCCTAGCAATAATAGACTCTAGCAACTTTCCTATGATTGATGTGAGACTAATGGGACGGTAATTGGATGCTATCGATTTATCACCTTTTTTGAAGATCGGAACTACATTTGCAAGCTTCCAAGCTTCTGGAACTAAACCTGTTTCTAATGACTTGTTAAATAAAAATGCTAATGGGCTACTTAACTCATCTCTGCATTCTTTTAATACTCTAGCATATACCTCGTCAGGACCAGGCGATGTTTGAGGTTTCAGTATGTCAATTTCCTTAAGCACATAATTTCTACTTATACTAACTGTACTTAACATATTTTCTATACTATCACTATATACCATATTGACTTCTGGAATCTGTGCCAAATTTTCATTAGTGAAAACGGAAAGAAACTGACTATATATTTAATGTACTGCACATTTCTAAATAATGTTCTGTAATTTCTCCTGTTGAAGTTTTTAGGGGGCCTATTACATCTCTAACTTTAGATTTATATAGTTGGTAAAATGTTTTAGGGTTATTTTTTGAGTCACTAGCTATCCTTATTTCATAATTTCTTTTTGCTTTCCTGATTTCCTTTTTGACCTGTCTTGATAGAGTCTGATAGTATATATTATGTAGATGATTTTCGCCTTTCTTTATTTTTCTATATATTCCTTTTTTTTTCCCCCATAAGATCTATTAGCTTATTAGTCATCCATTTTGGTTGGTTCTGCATCGATCTAAATCTTCTTTTAGGGATATATTTATTTTGAGCATTGTGGAGTGAAGCAATAAACTGGTTATATGTAAGTGGCAAGTTTAACTCTGGCATATCCTGACTTAATTGCTTAACAATAGGGTCCACCCTTAAGTCTCTTCTTAGCCCACC
Source organism: Paralithodes platypus (assembly GCA_032716605.1). Classification (NCBI taxonomy): domain Eukaryota; kingdom Metazoa; phylum Arthropoda; class Malacostraca; order Decapoda; family Lithodidae; genus Paralithodes; species Paralithodes platypus. The sequence goes on from CM064525.1 coordinate 41,755,506, forward strand.
ATAATTGGCTTTTCTGAAATCCTCCTCCTATCCACTTCACTACACTAAACATGCACACCACACTTCATTCTTCCACACCAAAATTTAAAAAAAAAAAAAATTATGAATTGTAGCCCAGCCTCGGAGTCCCCAGGGGGGGGGACCATAAATGCCCCCTCACCCGACCGACCATCCCCTGACGACCCCACACAATTACCTGGACCTCGGCCTGTTACTCTTTCTATTAATTTCTGCAACATTCGCGGACTTTCCTCTAACTTTCACTCTGTTGAGCACCATCTCTCCTCCTACAAACCTGATCTTCTCTTCCTCACCGAAACTCAGGTGTCTGTAGCAACATCCAGCAACCCCTTCTCTGTATCCTCCTACTTTCTCTATCCTAGTTTCAAAGCCAAAGGCGGATGTTGTGCATATGTGCACAACAAACTCACTTGCTCTCGTGTTCCCGATTTCGACTCCTCTGAATTCTCAACTTTATGGCTCAAACTTTCCTGTCATTCTCTTACTAAATATTTCTGTGCTGTCTATCTTTCCCCTAACTCTACCAACTTTCCCAAATTCTTTGACTATCTAAACTCTACAGTGGAACACATTCTATCCATTTCTCCTTTCTCAGAAATCTCCATCTTAGGAGATTTCAATGTTCACCACCGCCATTGGCTCTCCTCTCACACTACTGATCCACCTGGTGAACAAGCCTACGTCTTTTCTATCCTAAATGACCTAGAGCATTTAGTTCAGCAACCCACCCGTATCCCGGATCGCATCGGAGATCGGCCCAACATTCTTGACCTGTTTCTAACTTCTAACCCTTCTTCTTATACTGTCGATCTTTTCTCTCCTTTGGGTTCCTCCGACCATAAACTTATCTCTGTCACCTGTCCTATCTCTCCAGTACAGCCACCCGATCCTCCTAGCCGGCGGCGCTTGTGGCACTTTGGCGCTGCCGACTGGGAGGCTCTTCGGCAGTACTTCTTTGATTTCCCATGGAATGATTTCTGCTTCCATGGCCGAGGACCCTCGGAGAGTGCTGAACGCATTACCGAGGTAATCCTATCGGGCATGGAAGCATACATTCCATTCTCTTTCTCTCAGACTAATGCTAAAAAATCTTGGTTTACTCATGCCTGTTCTACTGCTGTCCGCAATAAGGAGGAAGCATTCAAACGGTACCGACGCCTTAAAACTCAAGACTCTCATTCTTCCTATGTTTCTGCCCGGAATCAAGCCAAATCTGTTCTTCGACTTGCCAAACACTCTTTCATCAATAATAAATGCACTGAACTATCCAACTCTAGCTCTTCCCAAGCTTTCTGGCATCTAGCCAAAAACCTCTCCAACAATTTCTCTTCCTCGTCTTTCCCTCCCCTTTCCCACTCTGATGGCACAACCATCACTTCTTTCTCTGACAAAGCTAAACTCTTCGCTCAAACTTTTGCTAGAAATTCCACCTTGGATGATTCCGGTGCTATTCCTCCCTCTCCGCCCTCCTCTCTCTTACTTATGCCTAATATCCTAATCTCTTCTAAAGATGTAGTTTCTACCCTCTCTGGGCTTAACACTAATAAGGGGTACGGTCCGGACGGTGTTCCTCCTGTTGTTCTCAAAAACTGTGCTTCCGTGCTGACTCCCTGCCTAGGCAAACTCTTTCGTCTCTGTCTATCCTCTAACATCTTCCCTTCATGCTGGAAGTTTGCTCACATTCAACCTGTCCCAAAGAAGGGTGACCGCTCTCAACCCTCCAACTATCGTCCAATTGCTCTTATCTCTTGTCTTTCTAAAGTTTTTGAAACTATTCTTGCTTCCAAATTTCTTAAGCATTTCTCTTCTCATAATCTGCTCTCAGATCGCCAGTATGGCTTCCTTAAGGGTCGCTCTACTGGTGATCTTCTTTCATATCTTACTAACTCTTGGTCATCCTCCTTTCGGGACTTCGGTGAGACTTTTTCTATTGCACTAGACATATCGAAAGCCTTCGATAGAGTCTGGCATAAATCTTTAATTTCTAAACTACCCTCCTTCGGTTTCTATCCCTCCATCTGTGCCTTTGTCTCTAATTTCCTTTCCGGCCGTTCCATAGCCGCGGTTGTGGACGGCCATTGTTCACTTCCTCACTCTATAAACTCCGGTGTTCCTCAGGGCTCTGTCCTATCTCCTATTCTCTTTCTAATTTTTATAAATGATCTCCTTAACTGTACCTTAATTCCCATCCATTCATACGCAGACGACTCAACCTTGCACTACTCCATTAGTTTTTCAGAACGCCCCAGCCAGCAATCCCTCAACGACAAACGTAATGAAGCCATAGAACTCTTAAAAATTCTGATCTAAATACTATTTCCAATTGGGGCAGAGAAAACCTTGTTAACTTTAATGCTTCCAAAACCCAATTTCTCCATCTATCTACCCGTCAGGATCTCCCAGCGGACTATCCCTTATTCTTCAACAATACAAAAATCAACCCTTCATCTTCTCTCAATATTCTTGGTGTCTCTTTTTCTTCTGCTCTCATTTGGAAGGACCATATTACCAGTCTTGCTAAGGCAGCCTCCCAGAAGCTGGGTGTGCTCAACCGCCTTAGGGGGTTCTTTTCCCCTGCACAGCTTCTTGCTCTGTACAGGGGCATAGTGCGCCCTTGTATTGAGTATTGTTCACATGTGTGGGGAGGTTCCTCTCACACTGCTCTCCTAGACAAAGTTGAAAGGAAGGCCTTTCGTATCATTAACTCCCGTCCACTCACCAACTCTCTGCAATCTCTCTCTCTCCGCCGCAATGTTGCATCTCTCTCGCTATTCTATCGCTACTATAATAATCAGTGTTCCTCAGAGCTATCCCAGTGCATACCACCTCCTTTACGTAGGGCACGTGGTACCCGTCTTGCAACTCAATCCCACCCCTACTCTGTGCAACTCTCCAACCCAAGAGTGAAATGTTACTCTCAAACTTTCTTCTACTCAACAGCTGAGCTCTGGAACTCTCTCCCAGAATCAGTCTTTCCCTCTTCCTATGACTTAAATTGCTTCAAACTCCGTGTGTCCAGGCATTTTGGCTCGGACGTCCCTTGATTTTGGCCCTGTCACTCTTTCAACTATGGGGGAGGCACTCGCTATAGGCAGTTATGCCTTTTGCCTCCCTCAATCACATAGAAAAAAAAAAAAAAAAAAAAAAACCTTAAGTCTCTTCTTAGCCCACCATAATTGGCTTTTCTGAAATCTGGGGTAAGTGTCGTATTCTCTTTAGCATTCCCTGTCCATTGTATATTTAAATAAATAGATTTATGATCGCTATTTCCTAGGTGGTCACCAATCTCTACATCATTTATCATATGTTTATTGTTACAGAAAACTAAATCAAGAATATTAATACCTCTAGTCGGCGTATCTATGAATTGAAATACAAAACTATCTTGTACTGCCTCAATAAACTCTACTGAATCGGAGTCGCCTATTTCGTGCTGCCAATCAATGTTCGGAAAATTAAAATCCCCCATAATGCACACATTTTTAAACCTTGATGCTATTTTAATTTCCTCCCATAACGATGTTTCGCCATTTCTACTCATATTAGGCGGTCTATATATAACTCCAATTACTATGGTCTCACTACCTTCGTTAACCTCTACCCAAACACTTTCATTATCATTATTTAGTCTAATACCTGATTTAATTCAGCTTTTTAATGTACTCCTGACAAACACTGCTATACCCACGCCCCTCCTACTTGTTCGGTCATATTTAAACAAACTATATCCTGGAATATAAAATTCTGCTAAAAAATTACTAGATTCTGTGTTAATCCACGTTTCAGTTAGCGCTATTATGTCTATATTTTCTGTGCTAACGAGTGCTCTAAGTTCGTTCATTTTGTTACATAAACTCCTACAATTTGTATAATATACCCTCAACCTATTACTTTTATTTGTAACTAATTTTCTATTGTGTTTAGCTAACTTATTATTTTCTGTTGAACTACTAGCTCTAGACGGAAATTCTACTCTATCAGTATTCTCATCTTTACTATCAGTTACATGTGTAGTGTTATCGATACTACTATCACACATCACTATATCCGCACTATCTTGACTGATTATTTCTATTTTACTCACTGGTTTGTCACATGAAGTACCTGCTCCATATGGAGACAGTATTTTACTTACACACCTAGGTTTTTTTAACGAAACCCCGCAACAATCTTGTCCAGTGAGCTGGCTAAAGTCGAAACTCCTAGTCGAGAAAGATGTACTCCATCCTGGGCATACAGTTCATCCTTACCATAGAAGTGGGTCCAGTTATCTAGGAATGGTATTGACTTTGCCTTGCAATACTTCTCCAGCCGGCTATTTACACCAATAGCCTTGGAGGACCATTCCTTCCGTACCCCTCTGCTTGGCAGGATACTGTGTACCACAGGAAATCCACCCTTCTCCTTGATCCTCTCCAGCATTTCCTGGTACTTGGTCAGCAACTCCTCAGTCCTGCATCTCCATATGCCATTGGACCCCGCATTGATGAAGATGATGGGGTCCTCCCCACCCACTTCTAGGACACCATCCATCTTCTCTGCCACCCTCCCGACTCCAGCTCCAGGTAGGCAGACAACTTTACTAACATGAGTGTTTGTAGCCTCGTCAAGGTACCTAACCATTGAATCACCGACAATGAACTTATCTTTTTTCCGTTGTCGGCGTGTAGCAGGAGTTGTAGCAGCAGTTGTTGCAGCAACAGCAGCAGACTCCCCCCCCCCCCCCTCCCCTCTCACTGCCTCGATGATCGCCACTTCCTCGCCATCACTCTCATCAGCCAAGGTGCTGAAGTTGTTGTGGGTCTTGAGTGGCTGCCTTTTCAGCTTGCAGGCCGTTGCACTTGTTGACACCACTTTCCAAGGGGCTTCACGATCCCTGGGAACACTTCCGGTAGCCTCACACTTCTTCTCCGCCATAGCTAGTCTCAAGGCCAAATTTTCATCTCTGAGACACTGAATCTCCTGCTCCACATTCTCCAGTCTTTCTTGCAAAGCAAGACAAAGCTGGAGAGTATGGGAGGAGACAGCAGACTCATCAACAACAGCCATCACTAAGAAAGTTCACTAGGACCTCACAAAGGGTAAACAGGTACACTAGCTGTCACTGGGGACGTCTGCACTGGTCAAGGGTCAGAGGGCAACTGAAAACCATTTGTTTGAGTTCTTTCGCTATCACTGAGCTTTAGTATATTTTTCATGTCCCCTTTATTAATCCCACTAACCCACTTTAACACGTCTATCATATCCCCTCAAACTCTGCATCTCTCTAACGAATGTAAGCCTAATTTCTTCAACCTTTCTTCATATGGAAGATTTCTAATATTATGGATCATTTTTATCATTCTACGTTATACTCTCTCCAATGAATATATGTCCATTCTGTAATAAGGACACCAAAATTGAACATCATAATCCATATGGGGTCTCACTAATGACAAGTAAAGTTTTAAGATAACATCAGCAGTTCTGTTACTCATACTCCTAGAGATGAACCCGAGAATCCTGTTTGCCTTGTTACAAACGCTTATACATTTTTTTAGGCTTCAAATCATTGCAAATAAACACACCTAGATCTTTCTCACAGTCTGAGTTCTCTAATTCCATATTAGCTAGTTTATATTTAACTGTGTATACATCTTCCCTATCTTTAATACCTTGCATTTGTCAATGTTAAGCTTCATCTGCCAATTTACTGACCATTCGTGTAAGGTATCTAGATCCCTTTGGAGGCACTCTATATCACTATCTGAATCAATTTTTCTCCCCATTTTTGTATCATCTGCAAATTTACTTATCCTACTAGTTATACCTAAATCAAGGTCATTTATGTATATAACAAACAACAGAGGACCTAATTCAGATCCCTGGGGGACACCACTTTTTACTGATCCCCATTCCGACTTGGTACCATTTATGCTGACTCTCTGCTTCCTACCAATTAGCCATGACTTAATCCATCCCAACAACGACCCACCTATTCCATGCCCCTCAACCTTTCTCATCAATCTCTCATGAGGGACTCTGTCGAAAGCTTTACTGAAATCTAAATATATAATATCACATGACTTGTCATTATCTACTGCTTCATAAAAAGCTAAGCAAACTAGTTATGCAATAACATCCCTGAGTGAATCCATGCTGAGAAGAATTGATTAAGTTAAATGTTTCTAAGTGGTTTCTAATTTTCCTAGCAACAATTGACTCTAGTAGCTTTGCTATGATTGATGTGAGACAAATGGGACGGTAATTGGATGCTATTGATTTTTCCCCTTTTTTGAAGATCGGAACTACATTTGCAAGCTTCCAAGCTTCTGGAACTAAACCTGTTTCGAATGACTTGTTATATAGAAATGTTAATGGGTAACTTAACTCATCTTTGCATTCTTTTAACCCTTCTTTAGCGGCCTATGCGGTTTATTTATATGTACCGCCCAGCGGGGTGTTTTTAGCCAAAATAGGGCTGTTTACGTGATCATTTTCATGCCTAAATAAGACCCAGAACGTAAAACAAGTATCTATCCCTGAAAGGGCATAAACAGAGCTTTCGAATGACACCATAACGATCCTTTTATGATGGCTAGTTTTCTTGCAATAACCGTGCAACGCGAGTGCAAAAAGCAGGTAATTAGCCACTTTCCCGATACAATTCCGTATATAGCGAGTGAGAGAGGGAGGAGGGAGCTGAGATTCGTGTCAGTAGGTTCGCCGCGGTGGTCTGGAGCAGTCATACGCTCGCTAGTCTCCTGCCACCACTTGTCTCTCTCTCTCAGCAACATTTCGTGCTGAAATTGCCACTCGACCTATGTCGAGCGCCGCCACATAGTCCAACTTTATTAAAAACGACTTATGTGGTGAGCCGCTTTTTAAGGGTTAATACTCTTTCACATACTTCATCAGGACCAGGCGATTTGTGAAGTTTCAGTCTGTCAATTTCCTTAAGCACATCATATAATTGTCTACTTATAGTAACCGTACTTAACCTATTTTCTATACTATCGCTATATACCTTACAGACTTTTGGAAACTGAGCCAAATGTTCATTAGTGAAAATGGAGAGAAATTGACTATTTAATGTACTACACACTTCTAAATAATTGTCTGTTATTTCTCCTATCGAAGTTTTAAGGGGACCAATTACATCTTTAACCTTGGATTTATATAGTTGGTAAAAAGCTTTAAGATTATTTTTTGAGTTGTTGGCAACCCTGATTTCATAATTAATTTTGTCTTTCCTAATATCCTTTTTGACCTGTCTTGATAGATTCTGATAGTAAGCAAGTAGGTGAATCTCACCTTTCTTGATTTTTCTATATATTCCTCTTTTTTTTCCTAGAAGATCTAATAGTCTAATATTCATCCATTTGGGTTGGTTCTGCGTCGATCTACATTTTCTTTTTGGGATATATATATTTTGAGCATTGAATACTGACTTGATAAAATTATCATATGTATCTACCAAGTTTGACGTCTCTTCCTGACTTAAGCAGACAGGTACCTGAGAAGGGGTACACTCTTTTGAACACCTGGATCAACTTATTTGTTTGACCATAGGGTCCGCTAATAGGGCTCTTCTTAGCTCACCATAATCGGCTTTTCCAAAGTCAGGTATTAATGTTGTAGTTTCTCTGGTATCACCTTTCCATTGTATAGTAAAATAAACAGAATTGTGGTCGCTATTTTCTAGGTGGTCCCCAATCTCTACATTATTTATCATATGTTCATTGTTACTGAAAACTAAATCGAAAATATTATTACCTCTTGTCGGCGTATATATGAATTGAAATAAAAAACTAGCTTGTACTGCCTCAATTAACTCTTCAGAATAAGAGACGCCTATTTGATGCTGCCAATCTATATACGGAAAATTAAAATCCCCCATAATGCACACATTGCTAATCCTTGATGCCATTTTAATTTCCTCCCATAATGATGTACCATCATTTCTACTCATATTTGGCGGTCAATACATAACCCCAATAACTATGGTCTCACTACATTCGTTAACCTCTACCCAAACACTTTCATTATCATTAATTTGTCTAATACCTGTTTTAATATAGCTTTTTAATGTACTCCTGACAAACAATGCTATACCACCGCCCCTCTTTTTGTTCGGTCATATTTAATCTAACTATATCCCGGTATATAAAATTCTTCTAAAAATTGCCTGGATTCTGTATTAATCCACGTTTCAGTTAGCGCTATTATGTCTATATTTTCTTTGCTAACAAGTGCTCTAAGTTAGTTAATTTTGTTACATAGACTCCTACAGTTTGTGTAATATACTCTCAATATACTTCTTTTATTTATACCTAATTTACCTTTATTTCTAACTAAATTTCAATCTTTCGTTGCACCATCACTACAATCAATCATTAGCAATACAGTCATAATTTTTAGCATGAGACTGAATATCCTTATATCTTACACCTGACGCTAAAATTTTTCCATTTAACCTTTCTTTTACACTCTCAGTATTTCTGTTCAAAACCCCGCAACCACCCTATCTAAAGAACTAGCTAATGTGGAAAACTATTTGTGATTAGGATGTCTCTTTAACACGGGCGAGGCAGCTAGAGATCTTTGCAACAAAGAGACTTCTATTGTAAGGCCTCAGTGTCGCTCTACAGCTCGGAGAGGAAGGCAATTCGCCGACCCGGCTCTTATCTCCCCTCATGATACGACCGGGCGGCAATAACACGTCTTTTTCACACCCCAAATGATATTCATTTATTGCTCTTAAATGTACATATGTTCATATTAAAAGCAAAATAGGCCCATATGGATAAGTAATATTTATATTTATGTTACATATGACGATTTTCATCAGAATAGAACCAAATACCTTTGCTTGGCGGGAGGGTTTGAACTACCATAGCTTCGTGCTTTACGAGTTAAGCTATTGAATTTGACCTTAGCATGGCATAAGATTTCCTGGTGGTAGAATGATGAGATTGAAACTGCAGTAAAGAAGACAAGACCATGCTTCAGAGTATGGGAGGAAGTAGACAGCAGGCAAAGAAAGTTATACAGGGTAGGTTGTAACTCAGAGTTATGGATGACAGTATGGATATTATGGTCATCCGTGTATACAAAATTGACAATGCTCCCACTGGTGAGGGAGAAATCAGAGATGCTTGAAAGACACACTGCGAATGGCAACTAAATGTTGGGCTTGAGTGGAACAGGATGTACTTGTTCTTGTTCTTGTGGAAATTAGAGGACTGTACTTTTTTTTTCTTTTTCTATGTGATTGAGGGAGGCAAAAGGCATAACTGCCTATAGCGAGTGCCTCCCCCATAGTTGAAAGAGTGACAGGGCCAAAATCAAGGGACGTTCGAGCCAAAATGCCTGGACACACGGAGTTTGAAGCAATTTAAGTCATAGGAAGCGGGAAAAACTGATTCTGGGAGAGAGTTCCAGAGCTCAGCTGTTGAGTAGAAGAAAGTTTGAGAGTAACGTTTCACTCTTGGGTTGGAGAGTTGCACAGAGTAGGGGTGGGATTGAGTTGCAAGACGGGTACCACGTGCCCTACGTAAAGGAGGTGGTATGCACTGGGATAGCTCTGAGGAACACTGATTATTATAGTAGCGATAGAATAGCGAGAGAGATGCAACATTGCGGCGGAGAGAGAGAGATTGCAGAGAGTTGGTGAGTGGACGGAAGTTAATGATACGAAAGGCCTTCCTTTCAACCTTGTCTAGGAGAGCGGTGTGAGAGGAACCTCCCCACACATGTGAACAATACTCAATACAAGGGCGCACTATGCCCCTGTACAGAGCAAGAAGCTGTGCAGGGGAAAAGAACCCCCTAAGGCGGTTGAGCACACCCAGCTTCTGGGAGGCTGCCTTAGCAAGACTGGTAATATGGTCCTTCCAAATGAGAGCAGAAGAAAAAGAGACACTAAGAATATTGAGAGAAGATGAAGGGTTGATTTTTGTATTGTTGAAGAATAAGGATAGTCCGCTGGGAGATCCTGACGGGTAGATAGATGGAGAAATTGGGTTTTGGAAGCATTAAAGTTAACAAGGTTTTCTCTGCCCCAATTGGAAATAGTATTTAGATCAGAATTTAAGAGTTCTATGGCTTCATTACGTTGTCGTTGAGGGATTGCTGGCTGGGGCGTTCTGAAAAAGTAATGGAGTAGTGTAAGGTTGAGTCGTCTGCGTATGAATGGATGGGAATTAAGGTACAGTTAAGGAGATCATTAATAAAAATTAGAAAGAGAATAGGAGATAGGACAGAGCCCTGAGGAACACCGGAGTTTATAGGGTGAGGAAGTGAACAATGGCCATCCACAACCGCGGCTATGGAACGGCCGGAAAGAAAATTAGAGACAAAGGCACAGATGGAGGGATAGAAACCGAAGGAGGGTAGTTTAGAAATTAAAGATTTATGCCAGACTCTATCAAAGGCTTTCGATATGTCTAGTGCAATAGAAAAAGTCTCACCGAAGTCCCGAAAGGAGGATGACCAAGAGTTAGTAAGATATGAAAGAAGATCACCAGTAGAGTGACCCTTAGGAAGCCATACTGGCGATCTGAGAGCAGATTATGAGAAGAGAAATGCTTAAGTAATTTGGAAGCAAGAATAGTTTCAAAAACTTTAGAAAGACAAGAAATGAGAGCAATTGGATGATAGTTGGAGGGTTGAGAGCGGTCACCCTTCTTTGGGACAGGTTGAATGTGAGCAAACTTCCAGCATGAAGGGAAGACGTTAGAGGATAGACAGAGACGAAAGAGTTTGCCTAGGCAGGGAGTCAGCACGGAAGCACAGTTTTTGAGAACAACAAGAGGAACACCATCCGGACCGTACGCCTTATTAGTGTTAAGCCCAGAGAGGGTAGAAAGTACATCTTTTGAAGAGATTAGGATATTAGGCATAAGTAAGAGAGAGGAGGGCGGAGAGGGAGGAATAGCAACGGAATCATCCAAGGTGGAGTTTCTAGCAAAAGTTTGAGGGAAGAGTTTAGCTTTGTCAGAGGAAGAAGTGATGGTTGTGCCATCGGAGTGGGAAAGGGGAGGGAAAGACGAGGAAGAGAAATTGTTGGAGAGGTTTTTGGCTAGATGCCAGAAAGCTTGGGAAGAGCTAGAGTTGGATAGTTCAGTGCATTTATTATTGATGAAAGAGTGTTTGGCTAGTCGAAGAACAGATTTGGCTTGATTCCGGGCAGAAACATATGAAGAATGAGAGTCTTGAGTTTTAAGGCGTCGGTACCGTTTGAATGCTTCCTCCTTATTGCGGACAGCAGTAGAACAGGTGTGAGTAAACCAAGATTTTTTAGCATTAGTCTGAGAGAAAGAGAATGGAATGTATGCTTCCATGCCCGATCGGATTACCTCGGTAATGCGTTCAGCCCTCTCCGAGGGTCCTCGGCCACGGAAGCAGAAATCATTCCATGGGAAATCAAAGAAGTACTGCCGAAGAGCCTCCCAGTCGGCAGCGCCAAAGTGCCACTGGAGGCCGTCTCCAGCAATTTTACGGAAGGGTTAGAAGAATGCACCCCATGCACATACATGGCACTAGAGGGCTTGCTTGATAGCCCACTAAAGCCTTTGGAAACGTGTGTGAGTGAGCGTGAGCACTATAGATCCCCCATCCGCTCTCCAGCACGTCTGCCGGGGCACTGAGATTCTAAGCCCATCTCTCGCGAGAGATATGCAGCGCTGCCAAAGGCAAATGTAACGTGGCATTGCTAATAATTAGCAAATATTGCAGATGTATATGGTTACACTGCGGGTGAAACCCCCTGTGCTCTACGAAGCTCGTTCTGTTGTTATTTTGAAGCTATTTTCTTCTAGTTATTTTGCAGTATACATTTCATTTCATTCAGGCACTTGCTTAAGCAATCAGGAGCGCCTGCATGAGCCCTATTATAGCAGAAATAAGCCCGCAACGTAAGGGTTAAGGAAGACGTCTGGGGTTCTCGAGTAGGACATCCTCCAGGTTTACATTCCCAGTATACCTGGGGGTATAAATTTGGGGGGTCTCGGGGACTACAGTCTTTCGTTCTTCCTGACTTTAAGGTGGGCATGGGTCGATAGCCACCAATCTTGACGTTTGTAATGACAAACATTCATTTTTGTTTGTTTTAGGGGGTAGGTCTCGGTTATGGATTTGTATAATTATCATACAAAATGCGTATTATAATTTCAATAGTGCACCATATAATTTCAATCTTGATATTTAAACTGTTTCCATAATATTTCATTATTTGAAACATGTGCTACATTAGCAATAAATACTGCTGAATACTGCAAAAACTTACATAGGAGTTATTTCCGCAATGTAATGGCCAAACCGGCATAATTAATATGTCTTCATGTAGTACAAACATTCGTCTTGAGAATGGCGAGGTTTATATCCTTTTACATCAAGTGATTGTTGTGTATGCACGTTGTCAGCGGCTTTGAAAAAATGATAGCCCACTTATATGGCAATAGTTCTAGCTGATTGACATATGTGTCTGTGATTATTAAAACCTTTGTTAAGGTAAAATATAATTACTACAAGACAAGATATTAGGTTCGGTCTCATGAGCCAAGCAGCTCGAATTATTGACATATAGGCCTAATTGGGCTGTTAGGTGAACCTATGTGTAGGAGAGAGATATTTTTGCAGCAAAAATAAAGTCTTGAGTCGCTAACTATGCAATCGACACCCACCACTGTTGCCAGTTTAGCCACTTTCCCGCTAAATTGATGTATTTACTTCGATCTAGAGGCACATTTTTACATAATAACTTAAGGTAGCTCAACTGTGTCTTCACAGAAGGAGATTCTCTTGATTCCCGCTGTCCTGTGCATCCCTGTGGCAAGCTCTGGGAGGCTTGGCCATAGGTGTGAGCGCTGTGAAGGGGTGCCTGTGTTTGTTGAGTGTTAGTGACGGCCAATGGGGGGAATGAAAGAATGGAACTCCAGCATTCGTTGAGCCTGAAACGGAAAGCCGACATGGGATCGCCCGACCGTGCTGACCAGGCTGTTGTGGAGGAGCCCGCACACCATTCTTCAGGGAAGCAGATGTGTGTTGGGTCTGGTGACACTCCAGATGTTAGGCCAATACTCATCAACTCTGCCCATGCTGCGATGACGGATTTGGTGATGTACATTTTTACCACAGTTCCTCAGTCTGCTGTGTTTAACAACCCTAGTGCTGTAACTAATGCTGTCAATGAATCTTATTTTGGTAAATATGTGAAGGAAGGAGATATACATATGGTGGAGCGGGGGTCAGCCTTATGTGCTTCATTGGATCGGCAGTGGGTGGGGAAATTGGCTAGGCCTCTCACTTACTGTACAGAGTACAAAGGAGTACAAAGGAGTACAAAGGAAATCAAGCAACAACAGATCTAGTGACCCTTCTAGGTTGCTTGTCCTCCAAAACACTGAGGATCAAGTGTCCAAACAGTGGTTTAGAGTGGGTAAGGGAACATTGGAAAGGGAATTACTGCCCTGGAACTAATGTCCGTGGCAGGATTAGGAAGTTAGTAGGGGACAGATGGGTTAGTAACTGAGGGGGGGATAAAATAAAGTTATTCATTTACAAACGCAGTCAGTCGCGGGTTTGATGCGAGATATTTGTCTAGGCGGAGTTTAAATGAATCAACGGTGATGCAGTCTATAACGTTTCGGGGAAGCCCATTCCACAAGTTGACAACTCGATTGAAGAAGAAATTCTTAGATTCGTGTGAGTTAAAAGATTTACCAATAATTTTGCAACCGTTTCCCCGCGTGTAATTAGATTGGTCGATAGTGAAGTACTTACTACAGTTCATATTGTCGATGCCTTTGATGATTTTGAACACTTGAATTAAGTCACCTCTTAATCTGCGCTGGGTTAAAGGAAATAGATTTAATTCTCTAAGACACTCTTCGTATGGTTTGTTCTTTAGGCTAGGTATCATTTTGGTAACTCTACGTTGAACTCGTTCTAGCTTGTTTATATCTTTTTGGTAATAAGGGCACCAGGATTGAACGCAGTATTCCAGAAGAGGGCGGACTAATGAATTGTAAAGGGTTAGGATAACTTCTTTGGATTTATGCTCAAATGACCTGCCTATAAAGCCAATTATTTTGTTTGCCTTCTTAACAACTTCTGAACATTGTTGACTCGGTTTTAGGTTACTCGATATTGTTACTCCCAGATCGGTTTCTCTCTGTTTACATTCTTAAGCTGAGTGCCATTCATCGAATAGTTTGCTTTCTCATTTAGGTATCCGATATGTAGTACTTTACATTTATCCGCATTGAAACTCATTTGCCAAATTTGGGCCCAACATGACAATTTATCTAGATTGTGTTGCATATCGTCAACTTGTTCTTTTGAGAGTACGCTATTTGCAATTTTTGTATCGTCAGCAAATTTTGAGATTGTACAGGTGAGACCCTCATCTATGTCGTTGATGTAAATTAGAAAGAGAATTGGTCCTAGTACCGATCCCTGGGGTACCCCGCTACTTACATTGGTCCATTTTGATGCCTTACCGTTTATGACTACTCTTTGCTTTCTGTCGCTGAGCCAATTTTCTATCCATTTCAACACACCGTCTTGTATTCCATGCGCTTTTAGTTTTAGCAGTAAACGTTTGTGGGGAACTTTGTCAAAGGCCTTTTGAAAATCAAGGTATATAATATCTACAGCTTTACTCTCATCGTAGAGGTTGAGGATATCGTGGAAGAAGTCTAAGAGGTTTGTTAAACAGGAACGTTTTTTACGAAAGCCGTGTTGAGTATCTTTAAGTATGTTATTTTCCTCTAAGTGATTTACGAGTCTGTCTCGTATGACCGTTTCTAGCATTTTACATACAACTGAGGTTAAGCTAATTGGACGATAGTTACTGGGTAGGGATTTGCTGCCTTTTTTGAATATCGGTGTTACGTTGGCTAGCTTCCACTGATCGGGCATAGTTCCAGACTGCAAGGATTTATTGAATAGTAATGTCAGTGGTTTAGAGAGCTCATCCTTAGCTTCCTTTAGAACTCTAGGCGAGATTGTATCAGGTCCAGGCGTTTTATTTACCTTGAGTTTATCTAAACAATTTAATACTTCTCTCTCTGTAACGGTGATATTGCTTAGAACATCTGAATTATCAATCTGAATCGGCGATGGTGTAGGGATATCACTGAGGTCTTCTGTTGTAAAAACTGATGCAAAGAAGGTATTGAGGGCATTACTCATTTGTTCTTCGTCTTTGGTGTATTCTCCATTTTCATCGACTAACGGTCCAACAGTTGAAGTAACGACTTTTTTCTTTCTGATATAACTATAGAATTCTTTCGGGTTTGTTTTACTTTGATTCGCAATATGTAACTCTAAGGTCTTTTTACTTTGCTTAATTAACTTTTTGGCTTTGCGTCGTAGCTCTACAAATTTCAGCCGTTCTTCGTCATTTTGTGAGGATTTTAATCTATCATTAGCAAATTTTTTAGCAAGCAGGCAGTTTGAAATATCTTTATTCCACCATTTGGGCTTATTATTATGGCCTGGACGCCGAGTTTTCGATGGTATGCAGTCTTGCACTGCTTTTAGGTAAGTGGCTTCGAATAACTTCCAAGATGTATTTATGTCGTTATTGTGAATTAAAAAGCTCCAGTCAGTTTCTTTAAACATAGCTCTAAGTTTATGGAAGTTTGCTTTCTTGAAATTAGGGACTTTTTCGATGCTACTATTTGGTTCGTTACTAGTAAACTTTAAAGTGAAAGTTATCGTACGATGGTCGCTGTTACTCAATTCATCACCAACATTCAAATTCTCTATTAATTCTTCTTTTGTTGCAAGTACAATGTCAAGAACGTTATTACCACGGGTCGGCGTTCCAACAAATTGATAAAGCGAACTCTCTTGTAAGTTCGTATACAAGTCATGTCCGGAGTGTGAAGTAAGAGTATCGCCCCACTTGGTCACAGGTAAATTAAAGTCACCAAAAATTACGGTATCTTGTGAGTTACTTACGTCTGCAATTTGTTCGTAAATTTCTCGGTCAGTTTGCACTGATTGAGCTGGAGGTCTGTATATTAATGCAAGTATTATTTTGGTACCTTTATTATTCTTTATTAGCACAAAAGATGCGTCGACGTTCACAATTTGAGGTTTTGACAAGAGGGTAGGGTTAAGACTTTCTTTGATATAAAGTAAAACGCCACCTCCATTTCGATTTATTCGGCTTTTCTCAAACATTACATAACCGGGAAGTGAATACTCTGCTAAAAAGTCTCTATCTTCTGTATTGAGCCAAGATTCTGTTATGCCAATCACATCATAATTTTCTGTAAACACTAGCTCCTCTAAATCTGAAAATTTATTGCGTATGCTACGAGCGTTTGCATAGAAAACCTTTAAATTTGTTATTTTAGAACTCACGGAACGCTCTTTAATAATATTTTTGGTTCTTGTCGGATCTACATTTATGTTCATGGCTGTCCTCGGTCCTCGCTGTCTTCGGTCCTTATCGCTGGTGGTCCTCGGTTGCCTCTGTTTTTTTCTTGGCGTTGGATGATTTATGTCACTGCTGCTTCTTCTCGGATGGCGTTTTTTGATCCATGGCTGCGGACTGCTTCGTGTAGGAGACGACCCATGCGTGCTGAACCCACAGGGTTTAGATGAGTGCCATCCTTGCGGAACAGAGTAGGCTGGTTGTAGAAGTTGTCCCAGAGGTTGATGAATTCAACTTCTTCCCTCAGACACAAATGTTTTAGTCGGCTGGGCAAGTGGACAGTGAAATGTCGGCAGTCGCTCTCTCCGGGCGATGGAAAATATGAGTGGGGTAAAATAGGCCCAGTGAGCCCCACCATCAGTGAACAGGATCTTTTACCTAAGCTGACTGTCTTGCATGGGGGTCAGACTACCCTGGTGGATGTTACTTCGCTTACTCAACGCCCAAGGACTGAGCAAGGCCGCATAGCCGATCGGGATTCGGAGATTGGCCAGGAACGTGAGGCTTCATACACAGTGTGCTTGAGATTTTTAGGTCCAAGGCCTAGACTAGAGATGTTGCTTGGTCATGTTTCCTATCCCATCGGTCGCTATGTCTTCCCTACGCTGCGCTGTTATAACTGCTACTCATTTTGCCATGGTGCTCTGTCGTGCAAGAGTAAGGTGAGGTGTGCCAACTGTAGCGGATTTCACTTGATGAAGACTGACGGGAATGTGTACTTGAACGACCCTAGCTGGGGTTTTTTTGTGAGGGCTCACATCGTGTAACGGCAAGGTCATGTCCTGTGTATCGTGAGGCCTTCAAGATTCATGCATGTTATAAGGACAGGGATATAAGCATCGCAGATATGAATATACGGCTGATGGGTCTCATCCCTCATAGTTGTCGCATGGCGAGTACCGGTACCACTGTTTCTACCAAGACGGCGACACGGTCTTCACCACCAACCTCTAGACCGAAGTCTGTGCGAGTGAGGGACGGGGTCTTGTATGCAGATGTGCTTTCCCCTAACATATATGCATCTTTGGAGGACGAGTTAGATGGCCACGAGACACCAGGATGCTATGAAAAGCAGGAGCTTGATCCCTCGAGGAATACCGCATGAACCTCCCTCAGCACTAAACCACGATTGTCCTGTCCACCACCCCAGCTCAAGTCCCCTCGCCGTAAACATGTACTGCCAGAATATCTTCCGGCTAGTCAGGAGCCGACCATTGGTGCTGGGATTGATTTGTTTGACCCTCCCAACTTTTACCCAACGTCTCCCTCCCGAGTCTGCTCCCGTAGCCCCTCTGCTTTGCCTTGGCGGTTCACTCACTGGCCGCCAGTGGATTAGACCGGAGGTGGACTTAACGGCGCCCTGCCCCCTGCTGCGAGCTCATAGGATGACTCCTTCCTACGGCTCTTCACAGACTATATAGAACTCCTCCTGCATGGTCTGTCATTTAAAGACGCTTGCCTCCGACTGCTGCCTAGGTTACTCTCATTAACCTCTCCGCGGCGCACAGGGGGTTTTCTACAGGGTAAGACTGTGCGCACCTATGATGATTTTGGGACCTATTGCCAATTTCGATAAAAAGTACATCATCGTGTAGGGAATGTTTGCGTGCATCGGCCCATATATATTTGACCCCCCAAAAAATGTCTGGGGGGGGTAGGGGAACGGTCCGTAGTTGAAAAATGTGGAGCGAATGGCACCGCGCGGCTAGATTGTCATCGAGCGGCGAGATTTCCCTGCCGAATATTTACGCGCGCAGGGGATAGAAGGAGAGGGAGGAGGGGGTGGGTTACCGCGTATTATCACGTATATCTCCTTTTTCGAGCCCTTTTAGGCTATTTAGAGTATGTATACGTGTGTAGGGCACCCATATAACAATGAATATGCCTCATAGTGACCAAAAATTGCAATATATAAGGGAATTATAAGAGAATATTTAGGCGGGAATGAAGATGTGTTGGAGGTTTGGCGGCAATTTATGAGCTGAGAGTGTGGTTTACGCCATACATATCACGTATATCTTGTACGTAGAGCACTGTCACGCTATAATACAGACTTGTACGTATGTATACGTGCCATATATCAAAATATATACCGCATATAAACCAATTCATGCGATATTTACGCACATTATCAATGAGTTTCTATGCGTGAACCAAGGTGTGAGTGAGTTGTGGTGGGAATGAAAGGGGGAGAGGGTGTGTTACGCCATAAATATCACGTCAATCTTGTATTTAGAGCACTCTCATGCTATAATAAAGACGTGTACATATGTAGGCGTCCCATATAACAAGGAATATACCGCATATAGCCCAATTGATGCGATATTTACGCAAATTGTGAATGTGTTTCTAGCAGACGGAAGCCTGAAAGGGGGGGTTGGGGGTGGGTGGGTGGGTGGGAGGGAGGCATGCAGGGGTGCAGTGAGTGAGTGAGTCGTGGAGAGATGGAAGTCAGGCAGATCTCTAGATAGATAACCAGCTTAGTGATAATTGTGGAGGCGCCCCAGGCGTATTGATGTTTGGTATTTTGACCCTTATGTCTACCAGATGGCTGGTGTTCGTTGCCATCAACAGGTCTACAATAACATGAGTCAGGAATGGAGAGAGAGAGAGAGAGAGAGAGAGAAACTGAGACATGCGTATGTCGTACGTATAAAAGGACTTCAGAATTGCATTTTTATGCAAGCAGACATTGCATTTTAGACACATGTGAAGTACCACAGAAACATGTAGGCCATTGACTGTAAATAAAGTACTATATTTATAGACCACCAGCGACGGTGCTGAGTCAACACAGGCAGATTGCCTGTTGTGATAGAGGGCTAAATATAGACTGGTGTCTCCTTACACCTGCGAAAGGGTAGATTGCCACCAGAGAAACGTTTACTTATTTATTTCGAAGTAATATGCAATCTAAATGTATATTCGAGACCTACTGCAATTATTTGTATGACAGTCATGACTATGTATAATCCAATATACGCGCGTAGGCGAGACATAAGAAAGCTGGTTGAGCAATTTTCGACACCCACACAGTTATTATTCATTTTTATTTACAATATTATACAATACAAATGTATTTGTGAAGAGTATTTTATCCATTATTGTATTTATACCAATTTTGTTCCCAGACAGAGCTGCTGTAGCTGGAGAATCAAGGAGCGGCAAGGGTCACCTCGTGACCGCCTGACCGTGTGAAAATGAGTGGAGTCACACTGAGAGGGGCAATTTTGCTGAGTGTTTGGGCAATTTTTGACAGAATAAGGTTATATAATTACTAATTCTTGACAGAGACAAACTATTATAAACCTTGGCATGATATAATTGATAATCCCATCAATTTACAAACGTAAATTGGTGGGATAATTAATTTTTTTTTGTATATTGTCATTTCGATTGTAGACACGAAGTTTTGAGTGATATTTGGTATGAGCTCCTGTGGCATGGTTGGTAAGGTCGCGGACTGGAAAACTCAAAGTGTGGTAGGGTAGTGGGATCGAATCCAGGAGGGGGTTATGGGGAAGGTTTTATATTGTCTAGAAAAAAATTTATAAATTTTTTTTTTACAAGATCATGCCATTGTATTCAAACAATATGAAATATTCATAGAATATATCATATTGTAAGAATACAATGACATGACCTTGTTTTCTTTTTTTCTTTTTTTATTGTTTTA
This sequence comes from Paralithodes platypus, assembly GCA_032716605.1. Lineage (NCBI taxonomy): Eukaryota > Metazoa > Arthropoda > Malacostraca > Decapoda > Lithodidae > Paralithodes > Paralithodes platypus. Next base: position 41,775,635 of record CM064525.1, read on the forward strand.
TTTATTATCATAGTAGGTTTGACATGATTTATTGAAACATATTTATTTTTGTACAATTCATTTGAGGTAAGAAAATAATTATATACACATTACTTAGGCTAATAACAAACATATATATTGATATACTAAAAAAATAAGGCATATTACATGTAAATCTTTGAAACTTATAAACTAAATAATGAAACATACAATTATATAATGTAAAAGCTATATCACAGGGACATCTTTGGAACTTATACATTATATAATATATATGTTACATTATGAGGTAGCGTGATCAATTAGGTCAGGTCAGGTAAGGTAGGGCGCGAGTCCAGGGCAGGGCAGGGCAGGAGGCGAGTCCAGGGCAGGGCACGGGGCGAGTCCAGGGCAGGGCAGGGCAGGGGCCGACACTCAGTAGTTCTTGAAGGTGTGGTAGTCCCTGAAGCAGTCACCCAGGCAGAGTGCAACTTTGCACTCGGCGCACATTGAGGTGACTCTTTTGGTTACATGGGGTTTCCTCACACTGGAGCTGCAGACGGTGCACTGCACCTGCCTGTGACGAGTGCCAATCAGCTCGGTGTTGGTTGTGTAGTGTCTTTCGACACCCAGCTGGATGTGGTCAGGAACGTGATCCCCACGCCATGCCGTACGTCTGTGAGTGGTGGTGCCATACTTCTCCAGGAGTTGGTAGGAGACGTTGTACACGAACTCCCGGAATTTCAGCTTCTGGTTTGGGGCCATATCCTTCTTCACCAACCACAAGTTGTAGGCGTTCAGCATCGTTATGTCAACTAGGTGGAGGAAGAGCTTGTGATACCACTTCACAGTCTTCCTCAGACACTCAACGCCTGACAGCTGACAGTCAGACTTGTCCACCAGGCGCATGTTTTTGGTGTAGTCCACTACCATGTCGGGCTTGTAGATTGTCTTCCTGGTTCGGTAGTGGATTTTGCCAGAATCCACCTGGGCACCTGTGTGGACGGTGGAAAGCAGGTGGACGTCTCGCTTATCCTTCCACTTCAGGGCTATCAGTTTCCCACACTTCTCGAGCTGCTTGTATTTCTGCCCCTTTCGTCGCCTTCTTCGCACATGCCTCTCGCGGTGTTCCTGGGCCAGGTCGTCTTCTGAAGGTGTGTCATTGGAGGAGGCATCTGTGAGAGGAATGACATCACCTGTGAACTTTGGCATAAACTTTCTTGTCTTTCTGACAGTCCCACATGACCCCGTTTGGTTGTCATAAAGAAACTGGCAGAGAGCAGGAGAAGTATACCAGTTGTCAGTGTAGATGATGTGGCCTTTGCCCAGGTAAGGTGCCAACATTTTCCTGACGATGGCACCTGACATGCCCATGGGGTCATTGGCAGCGGCTTTCGGTACGTCAATGTCAGTTCCTGTATACACGATCATGTCAAGCACTATTCCAGTTTCACAGTCGCACAACACGAAGAGCTTGATTCCGAACCTATGCCTCTTCAAGGGGATATACTGCTTGAAAACAAGACGTCCTTTGAAGAGCACGAGCGACTCATCAATCACCAAATTGAGGAAGGGGTAAAAGTATTTCCTATTCCTCTCCAACAACATGGTGAACACATCCCGAACTTTCCATATCCTGTCAATCCTGTTAGGATTTTCGTTGTCTGCAAAGTGCATAAATCTTAGCAGCAACAAAAATCTGTCACGAGTCATGAACTTATTGAAAGTTGGGGTGGCGATGAGAGGGTCGTGCTTCCAATAGTGTTGCAACACATGCTTCTTGATCAGAGGCATGAGGAACAACAAGGCAAAGAACGTCAGAAATTCTTCCACAGTCGTATCCACCCAGCCTCGTATTCTCGCTTTTGGAGAAAGGACGTCCAATCTGCCAAACACCCACCTGTAGTAGGCGTTTGTTTGGGCAACGATGTACGTCATTACCTCCATGTCGAAAAAAGCGAGGAAGAAGTCGCTTTCGTTCGCTTGATCATCACAGGGCCAGTCGTCAGTTGTTCCTGACGTCCCAGGATTGAACTGGGGCACGTCAGGTACAAAATTGACCCCGTCAGACCAATCGAACGAAGGCATGCCAGGGATTGGAATGTCGTCTGCGTCTGCTTCTGCGTCTGAAATATCGCTTCCATGGTCGCGATACAGCACTTCATCATCATTACCCTCCTCTTCACTTGACAGACTATGCCCTTCCTCGTTTTCGTCACCGAAGTCGGACTCACTCCCACTGTCCACTCCCAAATCCCCCCACCCTTGGTCCCGTGCTAGGGCTTCGTCGTCGAAACCCGGGCTGCCAATGTCCTGCGAATCACCATCAAACAGCAGGGCGGCATACTTAGATGGTGTAAGAGTTTTCCGGGTCACTTTGGCACGTGCGGGAGTCTTATGGACAGGGACAGCAGAGGTGGTGGCAGGGGCGGCGGCAGGGGCGGCGGCGGCAGGGGCGGCGGCGGCAGGGGCAGCAGTGGTGCGTGGCCTTGATGGCAAGATGATGGTGGTGCCTGTCGCCCTTCTCTCTGTTCCTTGGGCAGGGGCGGCATGGGCGGCAGCGGCAACAGGGGCAGCAGGGCCGGCAGGGACACCAGGGCCAGCAGTCGCTTTCCCAGTCGCTTTCCCCTTCCCCTTCCCTGTTCCTTGGGCAGGGGCGGCAGGGGCGGCAGGGGCAGCAGGGCAGGCAGGGACACCAGGGCCAGCAGTCGCTCGCTTTCCCAGTCGCTTTCCCTCTCCCTTTCCCCTTCCCCTTCCCCTTCCCTGTTCCTTGGGCAGGGGCGGCAGGGGCGGCAGGGGCAGCAGGGGCGGCAGGGGCGGCAGGGGCAGCAGGGGTGGCAGGGGCAGCCGGGCCAGGGGCGGCTGGTGGTGTTGGTGGTGGTAGGGGCACTGTGGCTGGCGTACGGGTTCTTTTCCCTACGCCCGTGCCTTTCATTTTTCCTGCCCCCGCAGGTAATGCAGCCCTAGGGCGGCCTCCTGCATCGCTGGTACCGGTGGCAGGGGTCGCAGGGGTGGCAGTGGTGGCAGTGGTGGTGGTAGTGGTTGTTGCAGTGGCCTGGGTCGTGGTGGCAGTGTCCCGAAAGACCAATGACCTCTGTGCCATTGCCCTGCTTGCACGTGTTTTTACGTGCTTTTGGTGCTGGTGATTCGTCCTCTGAGCTGTAGGGCGTGTCGTACTGGTAGCTAGGGTCTTTGGCAGCCACCCTCTGCCTTCCACGGCGGCTAACACCACCAGAAGGAGGGCTGGTTGTGTCATCAGGGAGCGAGCGTGAGGGACGTGTAGGCTCCATGACTAGTGCGTGGTTACTGGCGCGGTGGTGCTTGCATGAGTGCGGGGCGAGCGTTTGGCGGGGTGGTATCGAGAGTTGACATGTAGTACTATACCCACACCAATTTTCAGCCGCCTGGCTATAAACGCGCGGTTTTGGTACGTGTTCAAAGTCTCTGCTCTTAAGAGTCTCCCCGCAGTGCGCCGGGGGAACTCTTAAGAGTCTCCCCGCAGCTCCCGGGTTAATAACCCATTGATGGCGCCCCAACAGTCACTGCAGTTTTTTTTTCAGGAACACACGCTCATTGGTTTGGAAGACACAGGATCTACGCATGACTATTGCTCATCTGTCGCCCACTGTGGTGAGAATTTGTGAAACCTGGCTTGCTCCTTCACTTGCCTTTCGTATTCCAGGTTTCCATTTGTTCTGTGAGGATCGAAATGGGAAGGGTGGGGGTATGGCGCTCCTCATAAGTGACACAGTTCAATGCACGTTACTCCCTCTCCAACGTTTCCCCAGTGGTGTGATGGAGGTCCTGGCGTCCACGATGGTTCTGACGACGGGTAGGGTGACAATACTTATTCTTTATAACCCCTACAAGCGTGTGACTTCGTAGGAGTACCGACATTACTGCAGTCAGTTTCCGCGACCGTGTATCATCTATTGGCGACTTCAACGCTCATCACAACTACTGGGAACTTGGCCTTCCACGTGCTTCCCATAACACCTCTGGTGAAGCCTTATTTGATACTTTGTTACAGTTTCCGGACATCGCCATGTTGACACCTCCTGGTCTCCACAGTCGGGTGGACCCTCATACGGCCGCCCATTCCACCCTGGACCTCTGCCTTAGGTCTGCCGCATTCCATGGATCGTCTTTTACTACTGGGCCATATATGGGCAGCGATCATCTGCCTATCCTAGTATATGTCAATGTCCTTCAGGTAGTGGAATCACCACAGACGCACCCTCGCTGGATATTTGTTGATGACGCATGGCCTGAATACTGTACTGCAGTCTCGAATCAGCTGGAGTCATCAATGGGTACTACTTCAAAGGAGGAGGCGGCAGTGGCAGTTTCGACGGCTGTGGTGCAGGTGGGCCACCAGGCTTTTAAGAGGACTCGTCCACGCACATCATCTCTAACAGTGGTGCCATGGTGGTCACCAGAGTACGCTGAAGCAATACGGGCTAGGCGTCGTGCGTGGCGGAACTGGACACGCCATCCCTGTGCCGAAACAAAGAGGAACTATCGCCGAGCTGATGCCAGATGTGTTAAGATTTTGTCGGCAGCTCGGAGGCATGCTTGGGGGATGTTTTGCTCCTCATTGAGGTTCTCAGGCTCCTGCACGAGGGCTTGGAATTTTATACGAGTGATGAAGGGGAAGACAGTGAACCTCTCCAGCCCCCTCCGGATCAATGGTCGGCTCATCAGTGACATTCAGGAACAAGTGGACTATTTGGCAGATTTCTTTGAGGACAAGTTTACTGAGCCTGACCCCCTCCCTACATCTTCTCACCTGGAATCAAGCATCGCCCATCACATTGACCGCCCTACAGCGCCTCAGGCTCTGAGCCAGTACCGATACAAAGGTCAGCCCAGTGGATCTGCACGGTCGGCGGGCGAGCTCAATAGAAGAAGAAGAAGAAGAAGAAGAAGACATGGCCTTCCCTTTCACCCTCCATGAACTGGGTAGTGCTCTGTGTTTTTTACCATGTGGGAAAGCCATGGGCCCGGACGAGGTGGCCTACGAGATGCTGTGTCGCCTCCCGTCTGAGGCCAGGTCAGTGGTGCTGGATGTCTACAACCGGAGTTGGCATACAGGGGTTGTTCTGCACCAATAGTAACATGCTCTCCTCCTCCCATTCCCTAAGCCAGGCAAGGACCCGGCCCTGCCTTCATCAAGGAGGGGTATCTGCCTGTTGTCAGCAGTTTGCAAGGTCATGGAAAAGATGGTATGTGCCCGGCTCTCATGGTGGTTTGAGACTAATGACCTCCTGGCTACTAACCTCTGTGGATTTCGACCAGGTAGAGGGACTATCGATGTTTTGCTACAACTGGAATATCTTGTCCACAATGCGTACCGGAACAAGCAGGTACTACTGGCAGTGTTCATCGACATAGAGGGGGCTTTTGATGCCGCTTCTCACACGGGCATTCTCTACAAACTCTGCAACATGGGAATTCGAGGGACGGTTCTCCAGTGGTTCTGCAGCTTCCTCATGGGACGCTCTTTCTCAGTGTCAGTCAGGGCCTCTAGATCTCGGCAGGTCGCCATCCACCGTGGCGTTCCTCAGGGACCAGGCCTTTGTCCTCCACTAACGCGTTGCTGTCGTATTTTCTCAGCATACCTGGCGTCTCTGCTCTGAATTATGCGGATGACTTTACTCTGGTTTGTGCAGCGGACACTCTCCTAGAAGTGCAGGCACGTCTGTAGGCGGCCGTTGACAGCGTGATGCAATGGGCTTCAGAGTGGGGACTACGGCTGAATTCACTGAAAAGTGCCCTCATGTGGTTCACCCAGAAAACTTGTCTTCCTGGACTGCCGAGCATTTACATGAGGGGTAACCTGGTATCGTACCATACTAGCCATGTGTTTCTAGGGCTCCACCTGAATGGGCCGATTCTCACTTGGAACAACCATATCATTATTATTAGAATATCTGCGCACATCCTGTATGAAACGACTAAGCCTCATGAAATGCATAGCAAACACCAAGTGGGGGGATTCAAGAGATGCACTCCTGTAATACTATGAGATCTTCATTCGCAGCAAGATGATGTATGGGTGCGTGGTTTATGGGTCTGCTTCTGACACGGTGTTGGCACGATTGTATACGATTCAAAATGCAGCTTTTCGCATCGCATTGGGAGCCTTAAGTTCATCGCCCATCAATTCCCTGGAAGCCAAATCAGGGATATTACTGCTGATGTGGGATCGGGTGGTAGCAGACAGCCATTGGATGGTGAGGATTGTCCACAAGCCAGCGTCTCACCCTCTGGTTCAACTACTAGGGTCTTCAGGGATAGAGCCTGCGGCTCCTAAATAGCCTGTGAGGCGCCGCTGCCCATTCTTAGTGCTTAGCCTTCGGAACTACGGCCAATTGGGTTTTTCTCCCCCTCGTCCTGCACCCGAGTCAGCTGTATCCCCTATACCGCCTTGGAGGACGCTGTCGGAGATGATTCGCTATACATTCCACTCCTGCTTCAAGAAATCAGTGGATGCGCACTTAGTACAGGGGTACTTCTGTGAACTAGATGCTACTAGATACAACGGATACACTCGTGTCTATACTGATGGATCTTTCGTCCCACCGTCCTCTACGACAGCAGCGGTGTATTACAAGGTGCTCTCCCTGTGCCAATCTTGGAAACTGTCTGGCTCACATACTATCCTCACTGCAGAATTATTTGCTATCTACAGGGCCCTGGCTTTTGTTGGTGACTACCTGTCCCACCAGAGAGTGGTTATCTACACAGACTCCCAGTCATCTCTTCGCCTCCTCCAATCTCACTGCCCTGCATCTAACGCCTCCCTCGTCTATAAGATCCAGTCTCTGCTGTTACGCCTCTCAGTCCCATCTTGCCCAGTGTTGCTGCAATGGATCCCGTCACACTGGGGAATTAGGGGTAATCACATAGCCGACTGGGGTGCAGCCTTAGCTCATACATCAGCACCTTGTGAGAGCCTGGACCCTGATCTAGGGTCTCATCAGACTCTGGTTCGTCATGCATGTTTTAACCTCTGGAACTCTGCCCTCCGACGTACTCTGCCCTCCACCACTCTTGGCTCGTATAGGGAGGACTCTTCCCCCCACCCCTGGGCTAGACACCGCTACGAAGCCTGAACGTGGCCCTGGCCAGGTTGTGTATTGGACACACAACGCTTTCCAGCAATATCCACCTTATAGGGATTCTGGGAAGCCCTGCATGTCACTGGTGTGGTGCTCCGGAAACCATTGAGCACTATGTGACGAGTTGCCCTCGATTCTACACGCAGCAAATGATCCTCGCTGGTCGCCTATGACTCCTTGGCATCTCCAATCTCACCCTTGCTACAGTCCTTGATGGCCGAGGGGCCCCTGATGATAAGCGACGAGCGGTGGTTCTCCTCTTCTGTGACTTCCTCCTGAAGACAGGGCGCCTGGTGCGTCCCTGCTGGACGCTTCTGCCACCACGAAGGAGGGGCTGGTACAGGTGCGGCGACGTGCTTGAGTGGCCCCTGAACAACAACAGCAACAGCAACAGCAATATTTTTACATCTAGCTAACAAGATTCTTGAAATGCGAGCCTTGTTTATAATATTCTAGAGATTAAGGCATATTTGTTAGCAATATTGTAGAGATTGTGGGGTTTTTTCTAGCGACGTTCAGCATCTATGTACTATCTAATGGTCCCCTAGTGACTTTTGAGAACGAATCTAGCGTATGTTTGTGTTTTGTTTTTGTAACCCTGACTTTCACCGACAAGTTTACCCTTCCATATGTTTCCACCTGGCCACCTGTCGTGTTCACCGCCGAATATCTCCGCAATGGAATGGCTTAACCAGCATAAATCATATATCTAAATATAGCACAAACCATCGTCCTGAGAATTTTGAAGACTAAATAACTCTCTCTCACGTGGTTCTTGTGTGATGAGGCTTGGAGTTGCGGTACACTTATATCTTCATATTTTATCGATCTTTGGGCGAACAAAGTAGTCTATAACTGTGCACAGTTCCCTTAGACATCCCTCTACACCCGAATACACTGTACAACCCCAAACCTATAACAGTGGTTCTGTTTGGGGGCGCTCGGTTATGGCCTTGGCCTTGCTCGGGGCCTTGGGGCTGTTCGGCCAGGCAGCTTGGGGAACAACAACAACAACAACAACAACCTATAACAGATTTAAAGTTTAAAGTCAAATACAATAACCACACTGGATCACAACCTTATTTCACCACAACAACTAATGTGTATCGCAGGATTTTTTCCCACCAGTGGACATCACTCACTCATTAACTAATAGGAGCCGAGATGCACAGAGAAAGCAAAATTTGGTTCGGTTCCGATCCTACCTTGTGCTTAGAGATATGTGGCCCATAAATTGTTCTTTCCTTTCTCTTAAATATTACGCTATTTAGTGTGCAGTTGGGTTTGAGTACATGATGAGATTGATATACAGTATTCGATAAATGGATATAAAATCGTAGTCATTAACCTTTAACTGCCTTGATGATGTAAAGGTTAGAGTGTTTAAGATATGCATGTGGTAACCCAGGTTCGAATCCCAGGAGGCTCACATGCTTCATGAAATTCATTGGGAGGTGTTTGGTGTTGGGAGTGAAATTATTTAATTAGGTTATTCCTATAGGTTCAGGAACATTTCATAGCGAGGTCGGTCCTTAGAGAGCTGTGCCCCATAAATTGTTCTTTCCTTTCTCTTTAAAAATACGCTATTCAGTGTGCAGTTGGGTTTGAATACATGATTAGAATAATATGCAGTATTTGATAGATGAATATAAAATCGTAGTCATGTACTTAACCCTTAACTGTCTTAAAGGTATAGTGGTTAGGTGTTCAAGATTTGTATGTGGTAACCCAGGTTCGAATCCCGTGAGGATGATATGCTTTCATTAATTCAATTTGGAGGTGTTTGGTACTGGGAGTGAAATTTATGTATTAAATTATAAATATAGTACTTCTACCATTTGCTACACTGTAGCTTTTCTAATGTTCCGCACGTGTATTTGTATGAATAACACGACATCGTGTCTCAGATTCTTCCACAAATTTACCAGTCTTGAAAATCTATATTTGATTTGAGTGATTGAAAGACTGTTCGATGATTTTGTATACATTATTTTCAATGTAATATCAATTATCTATAGTCAATTATTTATTGGATCTACATTATTACGATTTTCTATCATTCTATACACTTAAAATAGTTTATATCCTTTTCTGTAGTTGTTATTTTAAATATATTATATTCCTCTGACAAAGCTGAACTCTTCGCTCAAGCTTTCCCCAAACACTCCACCTTAGAGGATTCCGGTGCTGTTCCTCGCTCTCCACCCCCCCTCTCTCTTACTTATGCCTCATATGCTAATATCTTCTAAGGATGTACTTTCTGGGTTTCATACTAAGAAGCGTACAGACCAGATGGTGTATCTCCTGTTGTTCTCAAAAACTGTTCTTCGGTGCTCACTCAATGCCTAGAGCCCTAGACAAACTCTTTCACCTCTGTCTTTTCTCTAACTCCGTTTTTTCTTGCTAAAAGTTTGCTCTCATTCAACCTGTTTCAAAGAAGGGTGACCACTCTAAACCCTCCAACTATAGTTAAATTCCTCTCATTTGTTACATCTCTAAAGTGTTTAAAACTATTCTTAATTCCAAATTTCTTAAGCAATTGTCTTCCCATAATCTACTTTCAGATCGCCAGTATGGTTTCCTTACTGGCCGCTGTATCATTGTTGTTGTTGTTGTTGTTGTTCCCTAAGCTGCCTGGCCGAACAGCCCCAAGGCCCCGAGCAAGGCCAAGGCCATAACCGAGCGCCCCCACAGAACCCTCCCCGCCGACCACAATAAAGCCTGGGTGACCGAAGCCACTCCATGGCGGGGAGCTGAGGAGGGTGCGGAAATGCCCGGGAAACCATAGCCGCACCCAGGGCCCTGTGTCCCTCAGCAATTATGAAGAGAAAGTTGAGGGGCAAGGGAAAAATGTGACGCTTTGGCTTCTAATCTTGGTAGATTGGGAGGTCAATCCACGTTAGAGACGCCGTCACTTGAGATCTAGAAAATATATAAGTAAAAGGAACAGTCAGAGTAAGCTATGGGTATGGCAGAGATTGCTCAGTTCTCACTCTGATAGACCAGCCCATCACCACATGACTAGAACCCAATCCTCTCAGCATCAGCTAGGAAAGGCCCTAGAAAGCCACCTTTGGCGGGGGGGATAGCTCCCCTATTTCAACCCTTTTCGGGGTTGGGCACCCGCTGTATCATTGTTCTTTATCTTATCGTACTAATTCCTGGTTATCCTCCTTTCGGGACTTAGGTGAGACCTTTTATATTGCGCTAGACATATCAAAGCCTTTGATAGAGTCTGGCACAAATATATAATTACCAAACAACCTTCCTTTGGTTTATGTCCGTTTATCTGTGCCTTCATCTCTAATTTCATTTCTGGCTGTTCCATAGCTCCAGTTGTGAACGGCCATTGCTAACTTCCTTAACATATCAGCTCCTCTTCCTCTCTCCATTTCTCTTACTAATATTCATTATTGATATTCATCAACTGTACCTCTAGTCCTGTGTACTCCAGCCTATAACTCTGCTTATACTATTCAACTAGTTGTCCACAACGACCCAGTATGCAATCACTTCCAAAATCCAATTTATCTTACTATTTTCCCATCACCATCTTCCATGTAACTTTCCTTTTTCTTCAAACAATACACAAATCAACTCATCCTCTCTCAGTATTCTTGGCGTTTCTGTTTTTCTTGGCTTTTCTTTTAGAAATCATATTGCCAACAAGTATATCTTGAACCAAATACAGAGGGAAAGTTCACGTTTGATAAGTAAGTATACCAGTAGTATCCCAAAATCCTGAAATAACCTAGTATCAAAGAACTGTTCAATCATCTTTTAAGTCACTGGTAGGTGTCCTTATATCTCAGTCAGACCACACAATAGGGACCACCTACCTTTTCTGCAAAATAATTACTCTTCTCCTTCACTTTTCCGTATTAAATTCATAACTTAATATGATAGGTCCAAATGATGATATATATAGCAAAGTGACCGACTAGTGTTATGGCTATTACTACGTTTAGCATCCAAGACCTTGATATCCTGTTCCCCTACAAGAACAGATCCCAAAGGATTATTCAACAAAAACACAAATGCATTGTCCTTAGTCAAGGCATATAATACCAGCTTTACTGTTATCCTGAATCATGCGGTTACCAACGTAGATAATTAATTGTTTGATCGGCTATAGGGTTGGAGTGTTATTTTGTTGTGTTACTCTTTTCTTATTTACTCGGAAGTGCACTTTACATATGTTGTATAAAATATATTATTTGTCGTAATACTCACTCTACAGTATATGTGAATTATCAACCCCCTTCTTTATCATTCCCCTAGCAAGGCATACATTCTTAACACATTCACCAACAGAAGAGGTTATGCAAATTGCAAGTTACGCCCATGGTTATCTTACTATACTGAATCTTTAATATTATGTTATTATATCTATCTCTCTCTCTCGCTCTCTCTCTCTCTCTCTCTCTCTCTCTCTCTCTCTCTCTCTCTCTCTCTCTCTCTCTCTCTCTCTCTCTCTCTCTCTCTCTCTCTCTCTCGATAAGGTACCTCAAGGAAAATTATTGAAAACATTGGATATGTTGGGCATTAAAGGAAAAATTCATGCATGGATAAAAAGCTGGCTGACAAACAGAAGGCAGAGAGTTGTGATAAATGGAGTAGAATCTGAGTGGGAGCCAGTTTATAGTGGAGTGCCTCAGGGAAGTGTCCTGGGGACAGTTTTGTTTATAATATATATAAATGACATCGATGTTGAACTAAACAATACTATCTCAAAGTTAGCTTATGACACAAAGATAGGAAAATCAGTATTAACCGAAGAAGACAGAAATAAACTGCAAAATTTGATTTAAATAAAATAGTAGAGTGGTCGGAAATATGGCAGATGCCATTCAATGTTGACAAATGCCAGGTCTTGCAAATAGGTAATAAAAACAACAAATATGAATACAAGATGAAAGGCCAGCCAATCAAAACAAGTGCATTAGCTCAAGATCTGGGGGTTCTTATATCTCAAAACCTAAAGACCTCAGATAAATGTGCAGCAGCTGTAAACAAGGCCAATCGAGAATTGGGATATATTAATTAAAATGTAAAACTTGCAAACTAAACAAACTAAAATTGGGACAAGGACAATATAAAGTCAAATTAAATTATCAAAATCGCTATGTGGAAACAACGCTTACTAAAATGAAAATTATTAAATAAAAGAACACAATCCACCACATAGGGTGTACATTACTACATGAGCAAGTTAATCTGTTTCCCAAGCAAACTAATCGCACATATAACAACGCACTATCGTCACGTTAAAGGAAGTAGTCAAGTTTGGGAAGTCCGGGACGTTCTGGCAAATTTTACTAAACTCTGCATGAATAAAGAAACTAAATGTTAAATGTCAAAATATTATTTAAAATCAAATCTGCAACATGACAAGACATTAACAATAGTACAAAATACAAATATTGATAAGATAACTATACTATTACAAAATAATATAATATATAAAATACAGTACAGCACTCACTAACGATAGTGCTATCGGGTAGGTACCTGTAAGCATAGCATGCCTCAAGTGACCCCTATCAATAACTACCCTACAAATAACCTACATTTATAGCACAAATAAACTAAGGAAATCGCAAAAGTAAGCAATTGATACTATCGACAATTAATACATATACTATAAAGACAAATAATTGCAAAATATGAAGTAACAACAGATTTAAACAAAGAGTACTCTTTTAACAAGAACAATAAATTTAAAAAATCATCAATATTAATATTAATAATAGAAAAAGAAAAAGATAAACAATAAATACAGACAAAAAACAATAAATACAGACAAAAAGTAAGCAGAGGTTATACAAGAAACTTCAAGTTAAAAATGCTTGATTAAAATTATTGATGTCAAATTTTAGAATACAGTCACAATAACTGACCCTAAAAAGATTAAATTTATGGAACAATTTACTTGCCTCAAAACCTCTGTCCACTAAGAGTCTGAATAGTAACCTAGCTCTAGCCCGAAAGTCATCTACTTTAGTGCAGATTTTACAAAATCTTATTAATTGGGAATAAAAACAATTATAAGTTATTTTACTATCGATATTACTACTAGGGAAAGGAAAGTTTATTACGTTAAAATTAAAATCATCAACTTTGTGATATACTTTAAGTATGCACTGTTCATTAACAATCTCTATATTTATATCAAGACAATTTTCAACTTTATAATTTACGTTACATTGTGTGAGGGGAATAGAATTAGGGTAAATAAGTCTAGCAACTTGATTAAAATTTAACAAATTGCAAACAAGAATATCATCAATATATCTACTATTATTACTTAACAGTTTAGCAAGTGCTAATTTTTCTGGGATTTTATTTTTCTTGCTACTGTCAACTAAGTCTTTTATATATTTAAATTCTAAAGCAAGCAAGAATATGTCTGCAATTAAAGGGCTAGCATTTCCACCCATAGGAATTCCTAATATTTGTTTGAAAATGTATTGCCCGAATCTAACATAAGTATTGAAAAGGAGGAATTTAAGGGCATCTTTAAGTTTAGTTCTATCAAAATATACAGAACTAGTGGGAGTAGAGCTAAGTGATGCATTATTAAAATATGTATAAACATTTATGAAATAATTACCATTCCTAACGAACCTGTCAAAGTGCAAATCTATAATAAAGCAAAGCTCTGAATATACTAAATCTAAAGGCAAATTGGTATACAAAGTTGAAAAGTCGAAGCTATGTACCGAGGTATCTTTCGGCATGGTATTTATTTTATCAATAACTTCTAACGAATTGTCAACACTCCAATAATAGTTAATGCCAGTTCTTCTCATGATGGTATTACAATATATTTATGAGTACTTTTAATGTATTTTAAGCAATTTACGACTTGTTCTGATAGAGTTTTAGTGGTAGCAAATTTTGCTCCGGCAATAAAGCGATATTTATAAGGTCTTTTATGAAATTTAGGTAACATGTATAATTTTGCAATGCACTTGTTCTTTTCAGAAAGTTTAATATCAAATGTTATATTTTTCTTGGTATGTTCATCGATTAAGTTATCAATATTCAGATTATTTTGAATTTCATAAACAGAATTACCGCAAATATTTTTACGTAATATGTTACCCTTAATACCTAATTCTTTTTTCATGTTTTCAAGATAAAATTTCTTACATGTGAAGCTATAATTATTGCTGGCTTTATCTACTGTAGTGATTACAAAATGTTTATGTAAATTTATTAAATCAGCTTTAAGCTTATTATAATTATAGTCTATAAAATCTGAAAGATTAAATTCATTTTTAAGCGAGAAAATTTTATTTCTAATTAACTTAATTAATAATTTAGACCATGCTTCTAGTTCTCTCGCATCGCAGCACGCAATTTTTAACAATTTATCTTTTAATTTATTGACTGAAAAACAATATCTTTTAAAATTATGTCCCATGTTACTTTATTACTCCCTATTCTAAATTTAAACCCTTTACGACATAGCTCCGCTAATTTGTCGTTTGCAAAATGTTTAACTAGTTCTACATCACCTGTTAATATGTGACATATCGGACTATAAATGAACTTTGCTAGTGCATCACGTCTGCTAGCTGGCATATCCATGACTCTTTCACACACGCATTTATTATTATTGAAAATATCATTATCTGAAAGATTTCCTAAAACTTTATTATAATTACAAATAATGGACCCAACAGGTCGTTCATATGAATACACTATTAATGGTTTGAAATCTTTACAACCATCTGGTAACATGGACTTAACTTTCTTTGAATTAATAAGACTGTTAACATTAATTTTTTCAAAAAATTTAGAGGAATAATTTAAAGTGGACATGACTTTATCTTTAATACGGTTATCTTTGGATTTCTTAGAATTAGCTCTAATATATCCCATAAAAGCAAAGACTATATTCTTAAATTTATTTGTGAAATTATGTTTATTGTTTATAATATTTTCTATAAAAGGAGCAAAACTTTTCTTTTGTAGGCCTTTCAATGAATCTTTTAATTTTTTAATTCCGAAATTTCGATATAATGAATATAAATTATTAACAATAATTTTAATATCAGACCTGTTTTTTTTTTTTATTAAATGTATTTAGTCTTCTATTACCGTGTCTACCAGGTCTTCTGTTTAAAACAGGGAAGTTAAAATATGGGTTATTAAAATCGTTTTTTAATAAATCTTTATACAAAATGTTGCCTACATTTTTTATTTGATTGTTAAGTCCAAATGAATAGATGGTCATTAATTTTCCAATCCAATAATTTTCTCTATCCAAAACATTTTGATTACTTTGAACAATTTCTATAATTTTGTATTTACAATCAAATTTAGTACAATCTGTGTTAAAATGCTTATATAGAAGAATCTTGGAGTCGATGCCGTTCTTAATTCCTGATCTATGCCCGTAGGCTCTTTCTCTTAAACATTGCTCCGTCTTTTGGGAAAGATCCTTCTGCTTTGCTATCCTTGCCTTCCACTTTGTAGCAAATTCTATTTTAGCATAAAGTCCGGACTAGCTAGTAGGGACTGCAAGGTCTGTGTATCTATGTAACTTTATGTAACTATCTCTCTCTCTCTCTCTTAATATATATTATATATGTTTTCTACTCACAGTTGACTGTTATGTTGAGAGGTGGACTAAGGTCGTCTCCCTCTACGTTACTGGCCCCACAGGTGTATGGGCCTGCCTGGTGCCTTGTGATGCCCCGTAGTGCTAGGCTGTTACCACTCACCACCACACCCTTGCTGGGATCAGGGACCATGGGATCCTTCTGCAGGAAGAAAATAAAGAATTGTAAGTTAGTGGTGGAAGAACAAGATACTTGAAAATAAAGGCATGCACAGGGTTGGAAACATACACTAGTCAAAGTCATAGTTTATTGTCCTATAATTCATGGTGTTGGTACCTACCTCCCACCATATGTCACCATCGAAGATTGGGGAGCCATGATGCCCGAGGGAAACGAAAGGCAAAACTGCCTGTGACGAGTACCTCCCCCAGAGTTAAAAGAGTGACAGGGCCAAAATCAAGGAACGTTCAAGCCAAAATGTCTGAACACACAGAGTTTGAAACAATTTAAGTCATAGGATGAGGGAAAGATGGAGAGAGCTGAGAACTCAGAAGAATCGCGTTTCAGAACACGAGAGAAGACAAGATTGTTGTGCAAATAATTATACTCAACATCCACCTTTCGCTTGAAACTGGGAATAGATATAGTAGGAGGATACAGAGAAGGGTTTTCTATCAGTAGTCCTAGACAACTGGGTTTCCGTGAGAAAATGTAGCCAAGTAATATGGAAGTGTTTGATTATTATTAGGGGTTCGTCCTTTACGGGGAACCCCTATTGTAATCATTAAACCCGGTTTTTCATCCAAATTCTTCTTACGCGCCGGTTTCGACGCAATAACTCCAGAACCGCTCTTTGGATCAGGATCAAACTTTCACAAGAGGTGCGTTTTTGTATTGGGCAACTTTTGATATGCTAAACATCCGGCATGGCGGCCAAAGAGGTCCGTGGCAGCCGATTTCCCTAAAAACTTGACGCCTAAATACCGTCTCTCCCACTCATAGGAAACGACTGGGCTTTGGCATACAGACTCCCCGGGCTACTAATGCTCCGCAAATGTTATAGAGAAGGTTTTGCTTTTGCACGTGGGTTTTTTTCCGGCAATCTTGAAAAAACATCGAATTCCACTTAAAATTCCACATCTTGAAAACTACGCCGATGATCAAAGCCATGCTTGCGTATTTGGGTGAGGCTCGCGATTCCGAACGTTTTGATAACAAAAGAATATAAATGGGTGGAATAGTTTGGCCGCAGCATTGAAAACTGTCTATTCTTAAATTACTTTAAAACCGCATTCGCTACCCACACGAAGTTTACCGTCTACAGTCTATAGGCTTCCACGCATCCCCCAGTTTTGCTTAATAACATAATCTCTTTATTATTCAGATCTATTTTTGTTTTGTATTTAACTCTCTCAAAACAGTTCGAGTCCCTACGAATTCCAGCAATTATTTAGCCAACCTACCTATACATACCTACCCTACCAAATAATAATGATAATTCAAATTTATTTTTGGTGAATGACAGAGTATTGGCTAAGGTTTTTAACAATTCCTCCCTTTGCCAAATGCTTTGTTTAATAACAATGATATGGACCTTTAAAGTTTTGGCAATTGCCTGTGTGACTTACCCTGCCCTTCCTTCCTACCTCCCTCCTCCCTCATATCTAGCAAATGTATCAACAACCACTCTAGCGAACTTTCGGTATTTAGTTTATTCAGCTTAATACTATTTATCCACATAAAATAGAAACCTATCACAATTTTTGTCTAATACAACCATAGACAGTGCTATTACATATTATTTGAACATGATGTCGAATTTAGCAGTTGCTGTTTACCTTGAACAGTAATGACAGAACCGAAAGCTTCTCTTGCCGTGTAGTACTCAAAGAAAACAGGGTTACTTAAGCCGGCCCATACCGAAATGTTACCAAGTCAGAGATTCAGAGGTAACTTACACAATGCATTATAACCCTAGACAGACACCAATATACCACTAAATCATACAAATATCACTACAAAAAAGATAGGAAAATATTATATTAATGTCTTAGGTATTTGAAATTATGCAAATGAGTAAAATGCATTATGATATACTGATAATGGCATTGATTAGTATCTGGCAACAGTGTTGCACTATAATTTTCTGAACGTATGCGAACTTCGGCATATTTATCCCATTAATATACACATCTATCACTATTTAAATTTAATTCAACCATACACAGTGCTATTACATATTATTTGAACATAATATAGGATGGTCTTTCCTTTAAACCATTTTCTATATCTATTCACGAAAAATATTGGCCTAGCCTAGGCAGCGCTACCGGTAGGTACGAATTTAGCAGTTCGAATTTTGATTGAGAGTGGGATTAGGCCTAGGCCTAGCCTAGGGCTTAACATGGGATACTGTTTGGGGGTTGGGAATAGGCTCAGGCTACTTTAGGCCTAATTAGGTAAAAATAGTCAAATCGAGACAATTGCACAGCCAACATAGGCTAGCCTATTTATAGGCTACCTTTCATTACTGCAGTTAAGCACAAACTTATTTTACAATGGAAAATAATGCATGAGGAGGGCTGGGTAGGCCTATTAGTATTTTGTGAAATAACTTAAATTAGGTTAGGCTACAGTATACTTCATTAAGTTATTAGGCCTATGAGAAAACAGGCCTAGGCCTACTTAATTTTATTTCACTGCTCAACATATTTGTTTTTGTTTTTGCTGTTGAGCTCTGCATATATTCAGGTAGGCTTGGGTTTTAGTAAAATTGCATTAGGCTAGGCTACATATGTTTACTTCTATTGGAAAGCACAGGCCTACACAATGGTACACATGTTAAAGAATTTAGCCTAGCCTACCACAATTTAGCCTAGACTGAAAGAACAAACAAAAATAGGCTAGGCTAATTGCAGCTAAATAATTTAGCCTAGCTTCCACAATTTAGCCTAGACTGAAAAACAAACAAAAATAGGCTAATTGCAGTTTTGGTAAGAGTTGTAGTTGTGGGCATACCAAAAGCTTTGTTTATATAGCCTAGTCGCACGCTCGCAGTTAGCCTACATTCGTTTCTAATTTAACTGCTGGGGTAAACTTGGTAAAGCCACCCTCAATCCGCCGGCCGGTAACAAAACAATTTACCCAACGCCTGGCCGTGGGATACAATAATGGGTTTAGGGGGCTTTATCCCCCTATGACTTATTGTCATCATCATATATATCACCAGCAGGGGCAAATAACCACAGTCAAATTAGACGCGAATGTAACTGCGAGCGTGCGACTACGTAAATAAAGGGGACGATAGACCCGCTAACACAACTCTTAACGCATTTTTTCCTAATGTATCAGATTTTTTTATATTTATGACCTCAACAGTTGAAAGATGACAATTTTATGGTTTATTTTAGGCTATACAAAAACATTTGCTTTGTAACTTAGATACTCATATTTATGCTTATAATTGCAGTACGAGTGGGTTTTTTCTTTTTATATGTAGGCCTAGGCTAAACAAATGTTAGTTTTTGTTTTATAGGCTAAACTAGGCTGAATTTATGCTAATAAATATTAATTGGAGGGAGCAAATCTGTCAAGGAATAGCCTAGATGTGGAAATTTACAGCCAATTTGCTCTAGCCCTTTTTGAGATACAGAGGTTAGAGATCGTTGGATACAATAATATGTTGAGGGGGTCAATCACCCCCCATGACATATTGTCATCATCATATATATTGCCAGCAGGGGGCAAATAGCCTAGGCCTAGCCTAACTAAAACAAAAATCGCCGTCAAAATAGACGCGAACTTATATTAACTACGGCGATCGACCATTGCCCGCACCGGCCATCCCCCGGTTATTGTTGAGGTCCTGAGGAACCATATGACTTTGACGAGCTCTTCCCTCTGCAGTCTCCGCATCCCATGTATCGTCGTACGGTACCTCTTCCCCTCCACATCCTACATCTGGTCGTCCTACATATGCTTTCTAAGCCTCGCCTCGTCCCGTCACTGAGCATGTGGATGGGCGTCCCTTTCTGGCTTCAAAGATGGATTCCTTTCGACAGCTCCTACTGGATTGTCTGGGGTTGATTGATAAGGGCACCTCGCTTCAAGACATTGCTCTGGCCCTAGTACCGCGGTTTGTAGGTCTCTGGTTCGCCACCTGATGACCTGCTATTGGGTTGTTGCCTTTACAGTGTTACGGTTCTACGAATGACCTAGAGTGAAAGTGACACGGTGGTGAATTTTAACCTAAACTATAAACTAATTTAATTGTGACATAGGATCTCCGCGACTACGGTAGGGCCGGAGCGGGCGAGTATTCACCTGAGGTTGCCCTTAACCCCCAAGACAAGACAAGACAAAATTCTAGTGCTGGTTTTACTCAGATTTTGTGAGTTTTAATTTAGCCTAGCCTAGGCCTAAGAGTTCAGAAGATTTGCAAAATGCACCCCATACTAGCCTACCCATAGCCTAATAGGCCTAGTGATTCTTTTTTGGCAGACCACCCACAAATTTTCATATAGCCTAGGCCTAGGCTAGCCTAAGTTCTGGAATGCATGTTGGAATAGCCTTCCTATAAACTGTAGGCTAGGCTACTTCCTTTTAATTTAAGTTTGATTCTTTGGAAAAATCTATTAGGCCTAGACCAGGGCAGGAAAGTAACATTTAAAATGACGTGTAAAAAGTCGCCCATAAACGGCGGGCCGCTATGTTATTGTAATTTGGGAGATTATTTCGTCTGTTGATTGACTTTGTCCTTAATTGGGGATCCTATGAATTAGCACATATGATGATGACTTACCGTACATCATAATACGTGACGGGACGACGTGGGGGGGCAGAGCCGCAGCGACCCCCTCAACATATTTAGTGTCCCACAGTAACTTTTAATGGGATGGATGTAGTTACCGGGTGTACGGTCGTCATGTTTACATAGGGCGATCGCCGCGGTTAACTTCGGGTCTATTTTGACGACGATTTTTTCGGCATATTTCATTTTATTCACTTCCTTTTATATTTAGGCTATAATCTAGCTTTGGCACGACAATAACCCTAACCTAGTCTTTCTTAAAGATTCTTCTAATCTTCCAGTAGCCTATAGCCTAATTTAGGTATTTTTTAAAGGCACACAATTAAATGGTTGGTATTTTAAACGACACTACTGCAGCATTATGAGAAACAATTTATTAGAGATAATAGGCAACAATAGATTCGCCATATTTTTCTCCATAGGCTATAGTCCGCATGGAGGATTTTCGTTATCGACAAATTGAAAAAATTCCCACTTCACAGACAAAATAGACAAATACACCAAAAATCAGGGTGTGGGGGTGGCAGCCCCCACCCATAATAGCCTACTATTATTATGTTCCTTCCAACAACCAACTATACTCCTAAAATCGATTAATGAAATTTACAAACACATGTGGCAGTCCGTGGATTCGAACCCAGGATGCTCACACCGAAAATCAACACCTTATGCATCGCACCACGAAGACAGTTAAAGGTTGGTGGACACTGCCTACGATTTATTATGCAACTTCGAATCCTGCATATCAATCTAAGCATGTACACATCCCAACTGCAACTCACTTAGGCTATGCATATGTGAATGGAAAGAGCAATTAATGGGGCCTTAACCACTAGGGAAGTCCTCTCGATAAATTACCCCTGAACCAATATAAATTATTATGTTCCTTCCAACAACCAACTATACTCCTAAAATCGATTAATGAAATTTACAAACACATGTGGCAGTCCGTGGATTCGAACCCAGGATGCTCACACCGAAAATCAACACCTTATGCATCGCACCACGAAGACAGTTAAAGGTTGGTGGACACTGCCTACGATTTATTATGCAACTTCGAATCCTGCATATCAATCTAAGCATGTACACACATCCCAACTGCAACTCACGTAGGCTATGCATATGTGAATGGAAAGAGCAATTAATGGGGCCTTAACCACTAGGGAAGTCCTCTCGATAAATTACCCCTGAACCAATATAAATTATTATGTTCCTTCCAACAACCAACTATACTCCCATAATTGATAATAATAGGTTAGATAAGGTTGTTAGGTTAGGCTAGGCTAATGTCCTTTCAAAGGGGTATAGGCCTAGTAAACACTAGGATAGCCTATACATGGGCAAGGGTAAGTCCTGCTGTAGTCAACTTGAATGCTACCTTAAATTGTAATATTAGACTAGGCCTAGCCTATAGATAAAATAGCCTAGCCTACTTATTTATTGTAACCTATAATATAGGCCTAGCCGGGTAGAATGTAGAGTTCGGGCGTACCGCCACCATTGTTTACAATGCGCAGAGCGGCGACGGAAGCTTGCCATCATGTTCCCGTCCATTTTGAATGCCGTTGGATACGATAATATGTTGAGGGGGGCAAACACCCTCCATGACATATTGTCATCATCATATAATTTACCAGCAGGGGGCAAATAGGCCTAACCAAAAAAAATCGTCGTCAAAAACTCAAAATAAACGCAAACTTACAGTAACTGCGGCGATCGACCATGTAAACATGACGGCGGCGGCGGCGGTGGACGCTTGCGATCATCTTCCCGTCTATTTTGACTGCCATTGGATACAATAATATGTTGAGGGGAGGGCTTTGCGGCAATTTTTTTGGTTGTTTGCCCCCTACTGGCAATATATATGATGATGACAACACGTCATGGGGGCAAGGCGCCACCCTCAACATATTATTGTATCCAATGGCATTTAAAATAGACGGGAACATTATCGCAAGTGTCCGACGCCGACACCGCCGCCGTCATGTTTACATATGTCGATCACCGTGGTTAAAGGCTGGTTCACACATAGCCGAGTTGGTGCGCGAGTCCAACACGAGTCACACTCGTCGATTATCACCGTCGCTGGAGGCTGAGTCGGCCGCGAGTAGCAATTGCTCCCGAGTCAAGGAGAGTGTAACACGAGTTAACTCGAGTCAATACGACTCAACACGTGTTCATGCAAGAGTCTGTACGAGTAACTGAGAGTCAAAACGAGTGTAACACGAACCCAACACGAGTGTCACATTTTTTAAAAATAATGGCCACATTCCAGGGCACGTAAACAAAGAGTATGGACGAGTCTAACACGAGTCAACGCGCTTGTTACACGGATCAACACGATTGTTATACGGATCAACACGAAAGACAACGCTTTGACTCTCGTTGGATCTCTGTTGCACACGTGTTGACTCGTGTTACATCCGTGTAAACTCGTTTAACTCTCGTTGATTCGTCCTACATTTTTGAAATAACGGTATTTCAAATGTCACTTGCTTTTTCGTGTTACACTCGTGTTTTTTTCTCAGTGGATCGTGTTTACACGTGTTTTCACTCGTGTTTGAATCATGTAAACTCTGGCATCATGGGGGCACCAAATTTTGGCACTCACATTCGTGCTTTCTGCTCTTGTTGATACGTGTTGCATGTGTGTTACATACGTGTTGTTGCGTGTAGACACGTGTTGCTTCGTCAACGTCGAAATGATGATGAAAAGCGATGAATCACCAAAGAGTGTTACACGGGTTTACACGAGTCAACACGAGTTAACACGAATAACGAAGAGTTATTCAGAGTCAAACACGAGTTAACACGTATGTACACGAGTCTATACGTATTTAGGCCACACTCATGGGTACTCGCCACAGGGCCCAAAAATGTCATGCATGCATGAACATGAAATTTTTGGACCCCGTGGCGAGTACCCACGAGTGTGTCAAGTAAACAAAGAGTATACACGAGCGTAGCACGAGTCTATACGAGTGTTGAGGATTATCGACGAGTCATTGCTGAATAGCAAAATTTCATCACTCGTGTTAGACTCGCGCACCGACTCGGCTATGTGTGAACCAGCCTTTAGTTCGCGTCTATTTTGAAGGCGTTTTTTTCGGTTATTTGCCTCCTGCTGGCAATATATATGATGATGACAATATGTCATGGGGGGGTGACCCCCCTCAACCTATTATTGTATCCAAAAGCAGTCAAATAGACGGGAACATGATGGCCAGCGTCCGCCGCCGCTCCGCGTAGTGTAAACAAAGCTGGAGGTACAGCCGAACTCTACATTCTACCCAACTAATTTTCCAACTAGCATAACCGATGATTATCAATGATCAATCCCAGTCAGAAACGTCCATGCTTCCCTCCCATAAGTCAATGTCGGGATTACCACACTGTCATGCAAGAACTTCTTTACTTCCATGCTGACCACCCTATTTCTTCTTACTGCTTCCAGAGTTCCTACAACGCTCTTCCCCTGTTACACTTTCTCCCACACTTCTTCATCCATAGGCCTACTCACATCTTTACTCAACACACTGCCCAAATACTTAAATGAGCTGACATTCTTCATAGCCGTTCAACCTCACTTCACACTCTATGGTTGCACCCCTTTCAAAGACCAAAATATTGCTCTTCCTAGCATTTACCTCCAGATTCCGTTTTTCACACACTGTTCCAAACATTTTTACCTGACCCTGCAACTCCCATTCACTATCGCTCATCAGAACTGTTTTGTCAGCATCAGTAGTACCGGTACTGTACTGTTGAGGCAACTTCCACTCGTTTCCTTCCCTTATCAGCGGTACACCAACATCCGCTGCTCTTCCTTGTATTTCTTTCATGACTCCATCCATATACTGTACCGGTATATATTGAACAACCATGGGGACATCACACACACCCTTGCTTTAACCCCACATTCAGATTAACCCTTAAAAAGCGGCTCACCACATAAGTCGAGTTGAAAAAACTGGCAAAAAACGGGTGAAAAAAGGGTGGAAATCGAGTGAAAATGGGTGGGATAGTAATGATCCATACGTCCGACATCTGTGGCCTCCCGGCCCACACTAACTCCAGTTCCCCCTCCGCGCGGGAGGATGACAGTGTAACCAATAGTTCGCTAAAAGTGAGCAAGTTAGCAAAATCAGCTAAACTTCCATCTTCGAGGTAACACTGTCAGTGCTCCACGAGTGCTACGTAGCTGTATGTGGCGTCATTGTGTAGCGATTTCCACCTAGTTTTTGGCGCATACAGTTCCTTTCATACTGATGGTTGATATAGCAGTCAGAATGGCCTGAAAAGGCCCAAAACGGCCACAGAGGACCCGCTAATCTAGGGTTAAAGAACTCGCTCTGTTAATTATCCACACATACTGACACCTTTGCACCCTCATACATGCTCTTCATTGCTTTCAGCAACTTGCCATCTACTCCGTATATTCTCAGTACCGGTACTTTCCACATACCTTCTCAATCAATTCTGTCATAGGCCTTCTCCAACTCCATAAATGCAGCATACAACTTTTGTCGCTTCTCCAGAACACATTTCCGGGCAAAAATCTGAGCTACACACCCTCTTCCCTTCCTAAGATGACTACAGTATGCTAACCGTTTCCCCAGCAATACTGACTGAAAATGCCCAAATATATTGCATGTCCTCTTCAGATTTATCTAATATATGTAAAATTACACCAAATACCACTACAGTAGCACTGAAATCAATAAAACTCACTAACAGGATAAATAAATGGAAGAAATACTCCAAAAGATTAATATGTTAACCCTTTACCCAGCAATACTGACTGAAAATGCCTAAATAGATTGCATGTGCTCTTCAGATTTATACATACATACGTACATAACATTTTAAGACTGAGTGCTCCACACAGATGTGCAGTTTCAGTCTCTTTTCCTAATGGCGGCGTTCCAGGCAACCCTGTTAAGGGATGCTTTCCTTGTCAAGTTTTTGGATTTGAGATCGGCATTGTAGTACCAGCACTCTGTCTGTGTCGGGGTTGTCGACAAACCAGGCCGACGTCTTGGCGTTAAAGTCACCACCCAGGATGATGTGTGGGGTGTTTGTGGTGTGTTGTAAGTGTGGTCTGTATTCATTTGGTACTGTAGGGGATGTTTGGGGAGGGATGTATGTGTTTTATGATGGTTATGTTGGAGTTGTTGCCAGTGCGTATTTCAATTGATTGTATTTCTGTTGTGTTATCATTTGGGGGGAGGAGGGATTTGGTTTGTACACTGGGGCTGGGGGTTGGGATAGGTGAGGTGGGGATGGGGATTGGGGAGCAGGAGATGGGGGTTGGAATGGATTAGGATGGGGTGTGGTGTGTTGAGTTGAGGATGTGGATGGTATGGGAAGGTTAGGTGGGTTAGGGAGGAGAGGTGGACGGGTTTTAGGGGGGGGAGTGGATGATATGGGAAGGTTAGGTGGGTTGGGGAGGAGAGGTGGACGGGTTTTAGGCGAGGGATTTGACTGGGAGAGGGAGGGGCATGAGGAACAGGTCCAGGTGTTCGTGTAGTGTTTCTTGGAGGCAAGTGTTGTGCAGGTGAAGTGGGTCCAGTTCCTGCATGAATTGCAGAGAACTGAACCCTTAGTGTGGCGACTCGAAGTGATGGGTTTTGAGCAAGTTGGACATATGTATGTGTAGTTGGGTCCGGGGTTGCTCTCAATGTCTCCGGCTAGAAGAAGTTTTCGAGAAATGACAGCCAGAGAGTAATTTCTCGGTGTAGGAAAAACTGTGTGTGTGTGGTGTGAGAGGTGTGGAAATTCCCGGCGCGACCGAAGCCGCTCCAAGGACTCCTGCACGAGTAGGCATAATTGCCCGAAATTGCCTTCATTCCCTGCTCATTTTCATGCATAAGCAAAAGCCAGAGCGTAATACAATTATGTATTCGTGAAAGTACGTTAATAGCTTTCAAATTACTCCCGAATCATCCCTGTACGACGTCTGGTTTTCTTGTAAGGATCTTGCAAACAAAGGGCAAAATTGCTAAAAATTACCAAATCCGATAGGCGAAATCGCTAAAAATTACCAATTATTTTCTGTTTTCTACAAAACAAGGTGGCTGGCCAACTTCCTAGCAGGCAGATGTGCACACATATCTTTTGCCGGTCAGTCATCTAAAATCAGAAACTTTCCAAACGGAGTCCCACAAGGATCCGTCCTATCGCCCGCACTCTTCAATCTGTACATGCACAATATAACTACACTCAATACGCCCCAAATAAACTTAGCCTCCTATGCAGATGCCATAACACTCACATGCACACACCATGACCCAAAAAGATCAACAGATCTCCTTCAACCCTATCTCAACACACTACATGGCTGGTGCACTACAAACAGACTTAATCTAGCCCCTGCCAAATCCACCGCAACCCTGCTCACAAGCTGGACAGGAGAACACGAATACACCCCTCAACTCACCATAAACAACACACCCCTAACACATACACACACACCCAAAATCCTAGGAGTAACATATGATACTCATATGACATTCAAACAGCACACCACAAACATTAAAAAGAAACTGACACCCAAACTTAACGCCCTCAGGTCACTTGCTCACACAAAATGTTGACACAACAAAGAAACTACCACCACAGTATATAAACAATAAATAAGTTCAGTGATGGAATACGCAAGCCCAGCCTGGGCTTCTAACCTAGCTGAAACACATCATAAGACCTTACAGACTATTCAAAACAAAGCCCTGAAGATCATTACAGGCTGCACAGCTACTGCACCCACAGATCACCTACATTAACCCTTAATTAGCGGCGAGCAACATAAGTCGAGTTAAAAAAAGCTGGACTATGTGGCGGCGCTCGACATAGGTCGAGTGGCAATTTCAGCACGTAATGTGGCTGAGAGAGAGAGACAAGTGGTGGCAGGAGACTAGCGAGCGTATGACTGCTCCAGACCACCGCGGCGAACCTACTGACACAAATCTCAGCTCCCTCCTCCCTCTCTCACTCGCTACATACTCAATTATGTACCGAAAGTACCGAATTACCTGCTTTTTGCACTCGCGTTGCAACTGTTTATTGCAAGAAAACTATCCATCATACAAGGATCGTTATGGTGTCATTCGAAAGCTCTGTTTATGCCCTTTCAGGGATAGTTACTTGTTTTACGTTCTGGGTCTTATTTAGGCATGAAAATGATCACGTAAACAGCCCTATTTTGGCTAAAAACACCCCGCTGTGCGGTACATATAAATAAACCGCATAGGCCGCTCGTAAGGTGTTAAGAAATCAAAATCCTCAAAGTCAATGACCATCTGGACATGAGAGGCACTCAATTCCTGGCAGCAGCCTCCACGAACCAAGACCACCCACTAAACTACATGGCAACACACCCACAGACACCAAGAAATATCAAAACAACACCCAGCACACGGTATCACACACAATTATTGTCCTCTCTCCCTCCCTGCCCACCCCGAACCAACTTCCAGAAGCACATCCATACTCATATCTCTCGCCGATCCATCCACTCACTCACAGACAACACGCAGCTGCAAGCACGACCTCCCGAAATCCATCCTTCCGAATCCTCCCTTCCTCGCGAGGACAGAGTCCACCTGGCCAGGCTGAGATGCGGACACCATCCAGCTCCCTGAGCTATCAGAAGAGACTGGATGACTCCGTTGTCGACGCCTGCCCGGGATGTAACACAGCACCCCATACCATTAAACACATCATAGAAGACTGCATTTCACACAACCACTTACGCCAACAACACAATCTACACTCAATGAGAGCTCTGTGGGAAAGCCCGATCATGGCCATGGCCTTCCTCAGGGACTCGGGGCTGTTCGGCCAGGCAGCTTAGGGAACAACAACAACAACAACTACTCGTACAGGATTAATAGCTTTAACCAAAATGGTCACACTCCTTAATGGTCTAAGTGGCCATAGCCAAAATGGCTACACTATATTCCTTCTGTACTTTCTCCATGCCCGATAAGATACATGATATTTTGATATATGTGGCAGAGCCCTTGTATCCAACACAATACCCTGCATGCATCCCCGCTCGAACCCCGCACAACGTTGCTTGCAACTTTAATTATTATTATTATTATTATTATTTTTTTTTTTTTTTATTTTTTTTTTTTTTTTAAGAACAAACTTTGGGCATTGAATGCGGAGTGGTTGAGTGGATAAAGAGAAGTACTTTGAGGTGGTATGATCATGTTCAGCGAATGGATGAAAACAGAATTCCAAGAAAGATATATAGGAGTCAGGTGAGTGGAGGAGCTAGTAGTGGAATACCACATATTGTATGGGAAAAGAAAGTGGACAAATATATTGAGGATAAACTTCCACATAGCGGATGGGCATTGTGGCACGGGCAAAGGAAGCATGTCTTGACAAAATAGCCTGGAGGCATTTATGTCATGGCCATTCTATAGAGGGGTTTCCCAGGGGGAAACAAGGTGTCGCAGATGATGAATGATGAAAAGAAGATCTGGGATGGCAGAGGAGAGATGGTGTTCAACAGAGTAGAAGATAGAGGAAAAGCCACGAATGTTGCAGAAATTGATCGGTAACCCTAAGGTCCCGATTTCAAATCACGATGTGTTAAGGGTAGATATTATTGGGATGTAATTTGTGCAGTACTTTACCACATAGCTCACCGACGCGAAATAGAAATAAAAAACACCCATGAAGATTCAAGGTGTGTGAAGTCCGAAATATGTGGTAATGCAGGTTCGGGAAGCTAAACCAAACCGAAATAAATAGGTAGACAACCTTGGCGCCGCTTGCTTGGAATATCAGGTTTCAACCTCTACATCTGGAATATTTGTTCTAAACTTCGTACCTAGTAATCTATTTTAAGAGATATAGAAAGCCTATGTCTAGAGGGAGAGTTAACCATAAATAAACAAAATTACGTATGCCAAATCAACACAAATAAGTTTGTGTAATTTAATAGGTACCTTTCCTACAACGGATTCCTAAAATTACATTCGGCTTTCCCTGTTACTTTACATAATAACAAAGTTTTGTTAACATCATTATGAAATGGTTACTGTATACAGGTATATATATATATATATATATATATATATTATGTTTTGTTTTATGTGAGTGAGGGAGACAAAAGGCAAAACTGCCTGTGACGAGTGCCTCCCTCGAGTTGAAAAGTGACGGGTCTAAAATCAAGGAATGTTCGAGCCTACAGGGAGAGAGTTCCATAGCCTTGCTATTGAATAGAAGAAAGATTGGGAGTATTGTTTCACTCTTCAGTTGGAGAGTTGTACAGAGTAGGGGTGGAATTGTGTTGAAAGATGGGTACTCGTACCCTATGTAGAGGAGTTGGTATACACTCAGAGAGCTCTGAGGAACACTGACTATTGTAGTAGCGATAGAATAGCGAGAGAGATGCAACATTCGGCAAAGAGAGAGAGATTGCAGAAATTCGGTAAGTGGGCGGGAGTTGATGATACAAAAGGCATTCCTTTCTACTTCGTCTAGTAGTGCTATGTGAGAGGGTCCTCCCCCCACATTTGAACAATACTTAATACAAGGACGCACTGTGCCCCTGTACAGAACAAGAAGCTGTGCAGGGGTAAAGAACCCCTTGAGGGGGTTGAGCACACCCAGCTTCTGGGAGACTGCCTTAATTAACAAGAGTGGTGATATAGTCCTTGCAAGAGAGACCAGAAGAAAAATAGACACCAAGAATACTGAGAGAATATGCAGGGTTGATTTTTGTATTGTTGAAGAATAACGAATAGTCCCATGGGAGTTCACAACGGGTAGATATATAGAGAAATTGGGTTTTGGAACCATTAAGGGACAGGCCGCCTTTTAATAGGGGGTGACACTGAACTTCGTCCGATTGCAATGAAATTTCGCAAACGTATAGAGGATGATGAACCAATGATTTTTTGTTTTTGTTTTTTATTGTAGGTCAATTAGTTCCTGAATTAGGGTGGAAATTAGCTCGAAAATTGAACACATTTTTTGAAGTCGTATAACTCGAAACCCAAGCACTGTATAATATTTTCAGAGGGATCAGACAACTCAGGACAGGTGGTTTTACAACTCTCTTGATCTGCTTTTTTATATTTTTTATCTAATTGCGGAATTAGGTGACTCGGAAATTAGGTCATGATTTTGTACTCATTGGTTAGCTACATATGCCAAGGAGCTGTGTCTCAAATTAAAACAAAAAAAAGGCGTCAAGAGCTTTATAGGGCATTTCACGTGCTTTCCAATGGTATATAAAACATTCCTAGAGGCCCAATAATCCAATAATTATAAGATCACAAAGTGCGACTAAACAGGTGTTGAGAAAAACATGTGAAAGTCTGATGAGGTAATTGGGTGAAAATGTTTAACTGTTTGTTTTGGTTTACACTATTTTACGCAGGAACACGGCAGAGTAGATGATACAGCTTTTGGGAGGTTGTAGAGTATTTTACGCTCTTTCCAATTATATATGTACGATCCTCGTATGAAAGTAGTTACTGAGCCTGTCAATTTCAAAGTTCGCTATATAACGTGTTTAGAAATACAGGAAAAGTTTGGAAAACATAAAAAAAAAAAAAAAAAATCCAATGGGTTTTCACTAATAACATTTCACTGGCTTATGAAGGGATGTTGAATAAACACATTTTAACACCTAATGGTATTTGCAGGATTTCGAGCTTTTTAAGCCTAAAAAGCGGCCGGTCCCCTTAAAAGGGCAACAAGGTTTTCTCTGCCCCAACTGGAAATGGTAGTTAGATAAGAAGATAAGTGTTGTATGGCTTCATTTCGTTTGTTTTTGAAGGATTGCTTGCTGGAACGGCCAGAAAATATATTATAGACAAAAGTAAAGATGGAGGGATAGAAACCGAAGGAGGGTAGTTTAGAAATTAAAGATTTGTGCCAGACTCTACCGAAGGCCTTCGATATGTATAGTGCAATAGAATAGGTCTCACCGAAGTCCCAAAAGGAGGAGGATCGAGAGTTAATAAGATATGAAAGAAGATCACCAGTAGAGCAACCCTTAAGGAAGCCATACTGGCGATCTGAGAGTAGATTATGAGAGAGAAATGCTAAGAAATTTGAAAGTAAGAATAGTTTAAACAATTTTAGAGATACAAGAGATGAGAGCAATTGGACGATAGTGAGAGGGTTGAGAGCTGTCACCCTTCTTTGGGACAGGTTGAATGAGAGCAAAACTTCCAGCAAGAAGGGAAGACGTTAGAGGTGAAACAGAGATGGAAGAGTTTGCCTAGGCGGGAAGTCAGCACAGAAGCACATATTTGAGTACAGCAGGAGGAACACCAGCCGATCCGTACGCCATTTTAGTATTAAGCCAAGAGAGGGTAGAGAGTACATCTTTAGAAAATATTAGAATATTAACCATAAGTACAGTAGGAGAGACTGGGGTGGAGAGGGAGAAATAGCACTGGAATCATCCAAGGTGGAGTTTGTAGCGAAAGTTTTAGCGAAGTGTTCAGCTTTATTAGAGGAAGAAGTGATGGTTTTGTCATTAGAGTGGAAAAGGGGAGGGAAAAATGAGGAAGAACAATTGTTTGAGAGTTTTTAGCTTGATGCCAGAAAGCTTGGGAAGAGCTCGAGTTGGATAGTTCAGTATATATATAATAATAATAATAGTAATACTATATATATTAATATATATATACCGGTATATATATATATATTAGTATAAATATATATATATATATACGGTATATATATATATATATATATATATATATATTTTTATATATATATATATATATATATATATATATATATATATATATATATATATATATTGTTTAACTTCTAAGGAGTTTTCAATGGTATTCATTTGTTTATAATTTATGTCATTTCCTGTACGTATGTTTTGGTATATATATTTGTTTTCTATGTGTATTTAATATTAATAATAATTATAATAATCTTCTGGTTACTTATATAGCGCCCGTATCTCCTCCTTCGAGGATTCACAAGCGCTTGGCTTTCTTTAGTCTATCAGAGACCATCACCCATCCCCCTTGCTCATGGGGAGATGGTAACCGCCGGCTGTATCCCAGAAAAACTTTTCAATCTGAGTGGGGATTGAACGCGAGACCTTCAAGATGGGAATCAGGCAAGCTATCAACTGAGCCAGCCGGACGGGTGGACAAAAAGTAAAGCTGCCTGTAACAATTATCCCTCTGCAATGTCTTTCTACATACCGAGTTTCAGTTTGATACCTCAAAATATATGGAGACAAATCAAAATGTTCATATCCATTGCCACTTCCGTTCCCTTCATTCAAAATCATTTTTCCTATGTTTCTGCCCGAAACAAAGCCAAATCTGTTCTTCGACTTGCCAAGCACTCTTTCATCAATAATAAATGCACTGAACTATCCAACTCTAGCTCTTCTCAAGCTTTATAGCATCTAGCCAAAAACCTCTCCAACAATTTTTCTTCGTCGTCTTTCCCTCCCCTTTTCCACGCTGATGGCACAACCATCACTTCTTCCTCTGACAAATCCGAACTCTTCGCTCAAACATTTGCTAGAAACTCTACCATGGATGATTCTGGTGCTATTCCTCCCTCTCCACCCCCCTCTCTCCTACTTATGCCTAATATCCTAATCTCTTCTAAAGATGTGCTTTCTACCCTCTCTGGGCTTAATACTAAGAAGGCGTACGGTTCCTCCTGTTGTACTCAAAAACTGTGCTTCCGTGCTGACCCCCTAGGCAAAAACTTTTGTTTCTGTCTCTCCTCTAACGTCTTCCCTTCTTGCTGGAAGTTTGCTCTCATTCAATCTCTCCCAAAGAAGGGTGACCGCTCTCAACCCTCCAAATATCGTCCAATTGCTCTCATCTCTTGTATCTCTAAAGTTTTTGAAACTATTCTTGCTTCCAAATTTCTTGAGCATTTCTCTTCTCATAATCTGCTCTCAGATCGCCAGTATGGATTCCTTAAGGGTCACTCTACTGGTGATCTTCTTTCATATCTTACTAACTCTTGGTCATCCAACTTTCGGGACTTCGGCGAGACTTTTTCTGTTACACTAGACATATCAAAGGCCTTCGTTAGAGCCTAGCACCAATCTTTAATTTCCAAACAACCCTCCTTCGGTTTCTATCCCTCCATCTGTGCCTTTGTCTCTAATTTCCTTTCCAGCCGTTCCATAGCTGCGGTTGTGGATGGCCATCGCTCACTTCCTCATCCTTTTAACTCCGGTGTTCCTCTGGGTTCTGTTCTATCTCCTATTCTCTTTCTAATTTTCATAAATGATCTTCTCATCTGTACATCCAGCCTCATCCATTCATATGCAGACGACTCTACCTTACACTACTCAATTAGTTTTCCAGAACTCCCCAGCCAGTAGTCCCTCAAAATCAAACGTAATGAAGCCATAACACAATTCTGATCTTCTTATCTTCTGATCTAGCTACTATTTCCTATTGGGGTAAAGAAAACCTTGTTACAATTAATGCTTCCAAGACCCAATTTATCCATCTTAATACCCGTCAGGAACCTACAGAGGACTATCCCTTATTCTTCAACAATACAAAAATCAATCCTTCATCTTCTCTCAATATTCACAGTGTTTCTTTTTCTTCTGCTCTCACTTGGAAGGACCATATTAACAGACTTGCTAAGGCAGCCTCCCAGAAGCTGGGTGTGCTCAAACGCCTCAGGGGTTCTTTACCCCTGCGCAGCTTCTTGCTCTGTACAGGGGCACTGTGCATTCTTGTATTGAGTATTGTTCACATGTGTGGGGAGGATCCTCTCACACCGCACTCCTAGACAAAGTAGAAAGGAAAGCCTTTCGTATCATTAACTCCCGTCCACTCACCAACTCTCTGCAATCTCTCTCTCTTCGCCACAATGTTGCATCTCTCTCGCTATTCTATCGCTATTACAATAAACAGTGTTCCTTGGAGCTTTCCCAGTGTATATCACCTCCTCTATGTAGGGTATGTAGTACCCGCCTTGCAACACAATCTCACTCCTACTCTGTGCATCTCTCCAACCCAAGAGTGAAACGCTATTCTCAGACTTTCTTCTATTCAACATCAGATATCTGGAAATCTCTCCCAGAATCAGTCTTTCCGTCTTCCTATGACTTAAATTGCTTCAAACTCTGTGTGTCCAGGCATTTTAGCTCGAACGTCCCTTTATTTTGGCCCTGTCACTATTTCAAATCTGGGGGAGGCACTCGCTGCAGGCAGTTATGCCTTTTGTCTCCCTCATTCACATAGGAAAAAAACATCTTTGAAGCAGTCACATAGGAGATACTGTATGTCATTGATAGCTGCAACATTTGGTAAGTGGGTTGTCAGATTCATAATGTATGTACAAAACATGTTCACACTGGAATACATAAATACGAAGGAAACATTTAGCAGAATATTGGAAAACAGATGTATAGTAGTCAAGAGGAAGATTCTATAATGTGGTGGAATGGATGAGAGAGTGAAAGGCCACAATAGGGCTCTTAACTAGGGTATAAGTTTAGGGATAGTATTCATGGAGTTGAGTTATATGAACATGTAATTAACGTAGGGTTTCACGCAGAGAGGTCTTACAGGTTGAGACGCCCTTTATCCCACAGTTCTCGTAGCTTGTG
The DNA here is from genome assembly GCA_032716605.1 of Paralithodes platypus. Lineage (NCBI taxonomy): Eukaryota > Metazoa > Arthropoda > Malacostraca > Decapoda > Lithodidae > Paralithodes > Paralithodes platypus. The sequence goes on from CM064525.1 coordinate 41,810,702, forward strand.
TTTTAATAATTACTCGGGCATGGAGACATACAGTTCATTTAAAAAATGCTTTGTTTGCTTATGCTTGTTCTACTACTGTCCGCAATAAGGAGGAAGCATTCAAATAGTATCGTCTTCAAACTCATGAATCTCGTATGCTCTAGGTTTCTGCTAGGAATCAAGCCAAATCTGTTCTTGAACTCGCCAAAATCAATAACAAATGTATTGAGCACTCTAACTTCAACGCTTCCCAGTCTTTCTGGCATCTAATTTTACTTCCTTATTTTTCTGTCCACGTTCTCACTCCAACAAGACTACCATCACTTCTTCCTCTGACAAAGCTGAACTCTTTACTCAAGCGTTCACTAAAAACAGTAGCCTTGAATGATTCTAGTGCCATTCCTTCCTCCTCTCCCTTACTTATGTCATATGTCTTTATCTCTTCTAAGGGTATACTGTCTGATCTCTCTGGGCATAATAGTATGAAATCATACGGACCAGATGGTTTTCCTCCTGTTATGCTAAAACAAATGCTTCCGTGCTGACTCCCTGCCAAGGCAAATTCTTCCGTTTCTGTCTTTCCTCTAACATCTTCCCTTCTTGCTTAAACTGTGTACTCATTCAACCTGTCTCGAAGAAGGATGACATCTCTTAACCATTCAACTATCGTCCAATTGCTCTCATTTCTTGCCTCTCTAATGTTTTTTATCCTTCTATATATACATTTTTCTCCGGTATCCATTCTCACCGTTCCATAACTGCGGTTGTGGACTGCCATCGCTCACTTCCCCAACCTATCAACTCCGGTGTTCCTCGGGGTTCTTTTCTATCTTCAGTTATATATTTTTGTTTTTCTATGTGTATGAAGGAGACAAAATGCAGGTTGCCTGTACGAGTGTCTCCCCCAAAACCAAAGGACAGATAGCCTATTTCAAGGGACGTTGGGGTCAAAAGGCCTGGACACACGAATTTTAAAGCAGTTTAATTCATAGGATGAAGGAAAATTTGATTGAGGGAGAGAGTTCCAGAGTTCACTTATTGTGTAGAAGACTGAGAACATTTGCCAATTCCTGGGTTGGTAACTGCACAGAATAGAAGTGGGCCTAAGGCGGGTGGCTCGCACTCGCCGCAAGGGAGGGGGTTTGCACTGAGAGAGCTCTGAAGAACACTGATTGTTGTAATAGCAATAGAAGAGCGAAAGAGATGCAACATTGCGGCGTGGTGTAGAAAGAGATTGTAGGTAACTAGTAACAAGAAGCGGGTTGACAAGGCGAAATACTTTTGATTCTACTCGTTTGAAAAGTGCAGTATGAGTGGAGCCTCCCCACACATGTGAATAATACTCATTACATATGTGCGCTGTGCCCCGAACAGAACAAGAAGCTGTGCGGGGCTGAAGAATTCACAGAGATGGTTGAGCACACCTAACTTTTGGGAAGCTGTTTCAGCAACAGTGGCAATAAATTATGATCTTTCCAAGAAAGGTTGGATGAAAAAAGATACACCTAAAATATTGAAGGAAGAAGGAGGGTTGATTTGTGTATTGTTGAAAAATAATTCATAGTTTTGCAGAACATTGCTATGGAGAGATAGAGAGAGATATTGGGTCTTGGAGGCGTTGAAAGTAACAAGGATTTTCTGTACCCCAATCAGAAATATTTGATAGATGAGAAGATAGGCATTCTATGGCCCTGTTACGTAAGTTTTGGAGTGATTGCGTGCTTGATTGATGTGAAAAACTAGTTGAATTGTGTAAAGTGGAGTCATCAGCATATGAGTGGATAGAACTAGAGGTACGGTTGAGGAAATCATAAATATATATTAGAAAGAGAATTGCAGACAGGACAGAACCCTGAGGAACACAGGAGTTGATAGGTTGAGGAAGTGAGCAATAGCCATCCACAACTGCAGCTATGGAGCGGTCTGAAAGGGAATTAGAGACAACGACACAGATAGAGGGATAGAAAGCGAAGGAGGGTAGTTTGGAAATTAAAGATTTGTGCTAGACTCTATCAAAGGTTTTCAATATGTCTAGCGCAATAAAAAAAGTCTCACCGAAGTCTCGAAAGGAGGATGACCAAGTGTTAGTAAGATAAGCAAGAAGATCACAAGAAGAGTGGCACTTAACGAAATTTTACTGGTGATCTGAAAGTAGATTATGGGATTACGAATGCTTAATACATTTTGAGTTAAGAATAGTTTTAAAAACTTTAGAGATGCAAGATATGAGAGCAATTGGATGATTGTTGGAGGGTTGAGAATGGTCACCCTTCTTTGGGACAGGTCGAATAAGAACACACGTCCAGTAAGAAAGACATTAGAGTAAAGACAGAGACAAATAAGTTTGCCTAGGTAGGGAGTCAGTATGGAAGAAAAGTTTTGAGTACAACAGGAGGAACACCATCCGGCTTCTTAGTATTAAGTCCAGAGAGGGCTGAGAGGACATCCTTAGAAGAGATTATGAAATTGGGTATAAGTAAGTGAGAGGGAGATGGAGAGGGAGAAGCAGCACCGGAATCATCCAAGATAGAGCCTTTAGCGAAAGTGTTTGCAAAGAGTTCAACTTTTTCAGACGAAGAGGTGACGGTACGTCAGAGTGGAAACGAGGAGGGATAGACGAGGAAATATTTTTTTTGGAGAGGTTTTTGGCTAGATGCCAGAAAGCTTGGGAAGAGCTAGAGTTTGAAAGTTCAGAGCATTTGTGCTTGATGACAGAGTTTTTGGCGAGTCAAAAGACAGATTTGGCTTGCTTCTGGGCAGAGACATAAAGTACGGGATTCTTGAGTTTAAAGGTAATGGTACCGTTTGAATGCTTCCTAGTTATTTCGGACAGCAGTAGAACAAGCATGAGTGAACCAAGATTGTTGTGTGTTAATCTGAGAGAAATAGAATGGGATGTATGCTTCCATGCCCAAAAGGATTACCTCAGTAATGCGTTGAGTGTCCCCGGCCACAGAAACAAACATTGTTCCATGGGAATTCAAAGAAGTACTAACATAGAGCCTCCCATTTGGTAGCGCCGCCGGCTGGGGGGGGGGGGGCCCCCCGCGGGGAACAGAATGACGTATTGGAGAGACAGGGCAGGTGACAGAGATTAGGTTATGATCAGAGGAGCCCAGCGGAGAGAGAATATTTACAGTGTAAACAGAAGGATTAGAAGTTAGAAATAAGTCACAAATGTTGGGCCGATCTCCAGGCCAGTCCAAGATACGGGTGGGGTGCTTAACTAACTGCTCTAGGTCATTTAGGAAAGAAAAGATGTAGGCTTGTTCACCAAGTTGGTCAGTAAAAAGAGAGGAGAGTCATTGGCAGTGGTGAACATTGAAAATTCCTAAGATGGAAATTTCAAAAAAGGGATAGATGGGTAGAATGTGTTAAACTTTAGAAGTAATATAGGCAAACAAATGTGGATAGTCAGTAGAATTAGGAGAGAGATAAACAGCACAGATATATTTAGTGAGAGAGTGACAAGGTGGCATAAAGCAGATAGTTGAGAAATCAGAGTCAAAGTTGGAAACACGAGAGCAAGAAAGTATATTGCGTACGTATATGCAACATCCGCTTTTGGTTTGAATTGAGGATACAGATAGTAGGAGGATATAGAGAAGGGTTTGCTGTCTGTTGCCTTAGATAACTGAGTTTCGGTGAGAAAGAGAAGACCAGGGTAGGCGTAGGAGAGGTGGTGTTCAACAGAATGGAAGTTAGATGACAGGCCACGAATGTTGCAGAAATAAATAGTAAGAGTGGAAGATAGCGGTCCAGAGCATTTTTACGGGTCGGTACCATGGGACACACCACTTGGGCATTTCTGGTCCTCTCCTCTTACTAATTCCCTACAATTTCCCTCTCTATTCGATGCAATACTGCATTCCACTCATTCTTCTACCGCGTTTACAATAATCAGTGTTCTTCAGTGTGTACCTTCTCCATTACGGATAATTAGGTCACACCCGGCTAACAAGACATTCCGACCCTTATTCTGTCCAATTCTTTAAACCCAAAAGTGAACCGATTTTCCCAGTCTTTCTTCTACTCAACAACTAAACTCTGGAACTCTCTCCCTCCATATATCTTTCCCTCATCCTATGACTTGATCTGCTTCAAGTTCCGTGATTCCAGATATTTTGTCTCCGAGTTTGGCTCTCTGTTACTCTTTCATTGTTTGAGGGGACACTTGTTACAGGCAGCATTGCATTTTCACTCTATTCTGTACTGTAAAAAATTAAAAACAAAATAAATATAAAAAGTAACCATAATCGAGATGACGAATACTTCAACTTTCAAATATCGTCCAATCTGATGTTATGCTAGCCTTATGTTAATTATGAACAACCAAGCTGGTAACCCAGGATTGATATAATATGTATGTATATATAAAAAGCTGTATATGAAGGTTATACACGAAAGCCATGCTGAAGTCTAGTCATCTAAAAGTAAGTTATGGTGATAATAAAATGAGGGAGAAGAGAATTGTTGGGTCGATAGTGGATGATGGAAAGTCGTGATAGAGCGTATAGTGGAGGGAATGCTGGGGGGCAGGGAGGTGATAGCTCACACTGACAGTGTGGTGTGGGGGGGGGGGGGGGAGAGAGAATCTCATACTAGAGTAAAGATTGAAACCTGGTGGTTGGAGAGAGAGAGTAAGAGTGAGAAAAAACTTATAGTATTTTATATTTGATGGGTTATAACGAAAAATAAAACACATTTTGCTTCTCTCCTCTATGGAAGTAGTTATTGTGTCGTTCTTTGTATTATTGTGAGCCTCCAATACCATATTAATATCTTTGAATACAAGTCCCGTGCCCTTATTGAGTTAAATGGTTAATGTAACAAATATTAAAATATACAGATTTGTAATTTTACTGACCAAATATACTAGATATACTGCATATAGCTCAATGCCAAATGCCATCACGAAGTCAAAACATCATACAATGCTGGCCATGATGAAGGCTTAATGTGCATATTAATGAGATCGACCGAAAAAACAGAGTAGCCACAGGTAAGACAATGGAAAATAGGTATTGACCTATTAACTTGGCCTTTGTAGTGTCTAAGCTTAGGGAAAAGTTAATTAAATAGTAAATACTTTAATACTTAAAAGTCGGCCTAGAGACAGAGTTTGTTCTCCCCCATCCGGGCACGTTCACGATATTATGGCTTTTTAAACTGTTTTAGATATGTAAAAAAAGGTTTAGTGAAGACAAATTATTTGTGTGAGAAAGTAACTATTCTGTCCTGCATGAAGACACCAAGATCTTGTTCTCAGCTGGTCTCAGACCTTGACAGTGACATGAGGAAATTTATAGTTTTGGCGCAAGTGTCCTGGTTGTTGCAGTTGTTGGTGTTCCCCAGGCTGTCTGGCCGAGCTGTCCCAAGGTCCCAAGCAAGGACAAGGCCATAACCAAGCGCCCCCATAGAACCCTCCCAGGTTTACTACTAAGAAAGCCCAGGCGACCGAAGCCGCTCCCAGGCGAGTGGCTGAGGAGGGTGCGGAAGCGCCCTGAACACCACCCAGGGCCCTGTGCTCCTTAACATCAATGAGCCAGTGGTGTTTAGACGGATTATACGTGTGGTTGACTTCGCCTGCATTCAGATCTAAGCACATATTTTTTATGAACTATACTTTAAATTAGTTTATATTTCCTAAGGAAATATAAACTAATTGAAAGTACTAAGGAAATTTTCCTTAGTATATAATGTATATTTACGTGTACCATGCTAATAACACATAAGGCCACAGCTGGAGGTTTGCTTGGGTCAACAAAGGCATTGGCCGCTCCACTATGCGGGAAGAGTGATCAGACTAGGTAAAAATGCTTGCATTACTCGTTTGTCCACTCTGGTGGTTCAAGCAAGACTGAATAAATGCGGCCTGAGTTATAGTAATCCAGACATACATTAGATACCACCAGATGTCTCCCCAGATCTGTACTTTCATGGGGGAAATGTAAAACGACTAGGCACATTGCCCGGAGCATTTTTTAAGAACGTCTCAGGACGTTAATATCTTGAGGTAGATAACATTATATAAGATATTGAACATGAAAACCAAAATAGAGGTTTATGGCTAATAAATCTTATGGATTAGTTCTATGATATCTTCAGTACATATTGTGAGATTAAAAAAGGAAGAAATACGAACACCACAAGGTTCCACCGAGATTGACTAATCAAAGGACCAGATTACATGTTGCAAATCGTGATCTCTGGTGGGGACGTAAAAGAACCAGTCTCACCCAGGTAGCTGTGAGTGCACCTTTGCCTATTGCTGATTGGTCTGCTAACCTCTCCAGCAACCCTTCTACATCAATCTGGCAGTGCGCACCTGCAGACAGATCCTTGCTCGGACAGTTTCAACATGAAATATTCACATAACCGGCAACTTCCCCATTATGAAACTTCACCTAGAGCTGCCGGCTGTTATTATGGAGAGAATATTGTAAACATGGGCAACGATGTGAAGGAAAAAGGGGAGAAGGAAAAGTGGCATCATGAAGACGCCTGGGAGTCACCAGCCAATCAGGGCACAGTGCCTCAGAGGGTGCCGGAAATAGAAGGCCACGCTGACAGGTTGCAGCAACCAGAGCCAGGACAGGTAACAACTCTTGGAAAGGACCGGTTGACACTTACCCGGATCCTATCTTCTGATGCAGTAAACTGAGAAGTCAACCTCAGGAGGGCAGTAAAGAAAGCAGTTGCAACCAAAACCTGCTGTCTTACACCAGTAAGCAGAGAAGTCAACCTCAGCGGTTTAATACATACAGCAGGGATTACCTTTTAATTAAACCGAGATTAGCTTACCCTCACTTTTTATGAGGGAGACAAATAGGCAATAATTCATAGAGTATCACAGCAGCCTATTGACTAAAAATATATGTGTTATTGAGTTTTATTAGGTAATATCTCTTTTAGAAGGAATCCTAGGCAACCCTGTTTCCTTTTTATATATTTTAATCCAGCTGACCCCGGAAAAACAGTTAAATTTTGAGGGATTTTTTTGCAAACAGTATCATAATGCAATAAAACGGTGTAGGCCTATCTGTTGCATATATGAGTATGTTAGATTCCAGAGAAAAGCATTTATCCTACTGAGGAATTGGGTTTGTTAATTTTTTTTTATTTTATTTTTTTTCTATATTCCAACTTACTTCCTCTCGGGCATAGGCTGAGAGCCTTAACATTCACCGCTTTACAATGAACAGTGAAGCCCGTGAGGTCTTGTTCCAGTCTAGGGAGTGAGACATGTGAAGCACGTAGAGTACAACGAGCACCTGCCATCTTGCCTTCACATGAGGCACGGTGCTCACTCATGGCCCGAAACGATCCCATCTCTGAAGCCACCTAGTTCCCGTGCTTCACTGTCTCAACCCCTACACTCGGACTCTCACACTTACACACACACAACGCCACCTGTTGAGCAGATAACTCACCAGGCATTGCACCCCTATAGCATATTTTGCATATGGGAATATTCATACAGTGCTATTTAATCAGGGAACAATGAGGGTATTTTATTGACGTTTCGGTGGGCTTGTGGTAATGCACTGATACTAGGTACAGCACAAATTCCATCCCAATAATATCTTCCCATTGATACATTGGGATTTGAACCCGGGACCTTTGGATTACCAGGCCAGTGGCAAGACCACTCCACCACACCTCCCCTAAATATTATATATTATAAATGTTTAAGAATAAGAAGAAAGTTTTAATTTGGAACTGAGTGTCAATAATTAGTGGTGCTTATGATCGGTTGTCTTATATCCACCTAAAATCTAGTTATATAAAAGTATATACTACACAGTCATATATTATGAAATGAAAAGCTGTTAATATCATGTATAATTATTTTATGAATGCTTTTGAAAAGGTCACTCACAGACTGGCAGGAAGTCAATATCGATGTGCTGCAGGGTTAGGTGCTGTGTCTATAGTTCAGTTAGTAATAAGTTTTAACTATATTTATCTAAACATTGTTTCTAAAATCTCTAAATTTGCTGATGATACGAAAATAGGAGTAAGCACACAACTAAAAATACAGGAACTCCAGGAAGACTTAAAGATAATAGAAAACTAATATAAAAAATTTAAAATTGACTTCATCATTTAGAAATGTCAAGTACTACCTACTGGAAGTAAAAATTATGATTCACATTACAACATGAACTTAATGGTGACAAAAATAATGTTTGGGTATTGTAGTACAGTATTGAATTATAGCCAGCCTTCATTGCTTAGAAGTGAAGGCAAATATAGAAGCTAGGCTGATCGTGAAGTTATTAAAATCGGAACAAAATACTATTACCGTTATATAAATCGTTATCTAACCTATTCCGGAGTACTGTGTACAATTTTGGTCACCATAATAATTTATTATATAACGATGTTAACCAATGGAAAACCTAAAAGCATGATAACACAAATTATACCAAATACGAGGAAGGTCTTACAGAGGTAACTTGTCTATCCTAACAAAACTCATGTGCTATGATTATCTAGAAGTTCACAAGTACTTCATAGTTAACCAGTCAAATTCCCTAAGAGGGAAACTATTGCTTTTCCCAATTGTTGGGGAATGAGTCCACTTAGATCACATAAAACACACCTTTATCAAGCGCTTTCAAATGTTGGAATAAACTGATCTATCTATCTATTGCCTGACGCTGTGATCCCCAAAGGGGTGGCTACGAACGAAACGTCACCATGCACCTTTGTCCCCAGTCAGTTGACGCCCCTCCTCTCAACCAGCACCACCTTCATTCATATATTTCTTCACTCTATTCTTCCACCTCTCTCGGTTTAAACTGATACAAACAAATATTGATTGCCAGACTATTGTCATTCCAAAAATACTTTAAACAAATGTATATGTGAATGAGGGAGTAAAAGGCAGAACTGCCCGTGGCGAGTGCCTCACCCAGAGTTGAAAAAGTGACAAGGCCAACACCAAGGGACGTTCGATCAAAAATGCCTGGACATACAGACTTTGAAGCAATTTAAGTCATAGGAAGAGGGACAGACTCAGCTGTATAATAGAAGAAAGATCGAGAATAACGTTTCACTCTTGGGTTGGAGAGTTGCACAAAGTAGGGGTAGGATTGTGTTGTAAGATGGGTGCTACATTCTCTACGAAGAGGGGGTGGTTTACACTGAGAGAGCTCTGAGGAACACTGATTATTGTAATAGCGGTAGATTAGTGAGAGATATCCAACATTGTGGCGAAGAAAGAGAGAGAGAGAGACTGCAGAGAGTTGGTGAGTGGACGTGAGTTAGTGAGACGGAAAGCTTTCTTTTCTACATTATCTAGAAGTGCTGTGCGAGAGGATCCTCCCCACATGTGTGAACAATACTCAATACATGGACGCACTGTACAGAGCAAGAAGCTGTGCAGGGATAAAGAATCCCCGAGGCGGTTGAGCACACTCAGGTTCTGGGAAGCTGTTTTAGCAAGTGGTAATATGATCTTTCAAAGAGATAGCAAAACAAAAAAGAGACACCGAGAATATAAAGAGAAGATGAAGGGTTAATTTGTATATTCTTGAAGAGGAAGTCATAGTTTTCTGGAAGAGGGCGACGAGTAGACAGATGGAGAAATTGAGTTTTGGAAGCGTTGCAAAAAACAAGGTTTTCTCTGCCCCAATTAGAGATAGGAGAGATATCATAAGATAGGTACTATGTGGCCTCCTTACGTGAGTTTTGGAGTTCCTGCTGTGAGTGATGTTGTGGAAAGCTAGTTGAATAGTGTAATGTAGAGTCGTCAGCATATGAGTGAATGGGGCTGGAGGTGCAGTTAAAAATGTTGTTAAGAATAATAGGAATAATAGGATAATTGAAGATAGGACAAAACCCTGAGGCACACCGGAGTTGATAGGTTGAGGAAGTGAATGATGGCCATCCACAACTGCAGCTATGGAATGGTTGGCGAGAAAATTTAAGACAAAGGCACAGATGGAGGGATAGAAACCGAAGGAGGGTAGTTTGGAAATGAGGTATTTATGCCAAACTCTATCGAATGCCTTCAATATGTCTAGCGCAACAGAAAAAGTCTCACCGAAGTCCCGAAAGGAGGATGACCATGAGTTAGTAAGATAAGAAAGAAGATCACCAAAGAAGCCATACTGGCGGTCTGAGTGTAGGTTATGGGAAGATAAATGCCTAAGAAATGTTGAGTTCAGAATAGTTTTAAAAGCTTTAGAGATGCAAAAAATTAGAGCAATTGGACGATAGTGGGAGGGTTGAGAGCGGTCACCCTTCTTTGGGACAGGTTGAAATAGAGCGAACTTCCAGCAAGAAGGGAAGACAATAGAGGAGAGACAGAGACGGAAGAGTTTGCCTAGGCAGAGATTCAGCACGGAAGCACAGATTTTTAGTACAACAGGAGGAACACCATCCGGTCCATACGTCTTCTTAGTATTAAGTCCAGAGAGGGTGGAAAGTACATTCTTGGAAGAAATTATTATGTTAGGCATAAGTAGGAGAGAGGGGGGTTGAGAGGAATTTATAAAGTCCATCCCTTACCAAGTTCCTTTTATAGATGAAAAAAATAAAAATAAATTGAGTTAATACATAATTATGTAGTATGCACTATTTCTCGTTACAATTACTTTGGTTATCTCATAGAATCCTTTACCGCTGCTCAGGCGGGGAGTTTCCCTCTATGTGCAGTCAATATACATCGCCCTACTGCCATTTACATAGCGTTGAGCAACATGAAACTAGTTCAAATGGATAATGCAGGTTGACTTATCTTTATAACAGTCCAGTTCATTCATTCTTCCTCTACTTTGGCCTTGTCTATCTATCTATCTATCTATATGCTCAGGCCCAATCCCCATTTTTGGGGTAGCCGACTCAAGACAGAGCAAGAACAGGGAAAACACAAAAACAACATAAAACAAAAAATAAACACAGATAAAAAACACAAACTCACACACATCCAGGTCACCCAGGAGAAGACCCAGAGACCAGGGTTACCAAGGTCGCTCCAGCACTCCCCCGGCCCCTGACCACCCGGAGAGGTTCCGATCTCGGCAGGCAGACATGCAGCGGAGCCAAAGCCACAAGCCCTCCCACCACACTTCCAGGCACACCCTTCATATTAATCGTCCCCCCGGGCCAGGCGCCTGGTGGACTATTATCTAGTCGAACTTGCACCCGACCCCTTACTCCTTGGCCTTGTAATTTCCCCAAAACTTTCCGGTTTCCAATGAGCAGCAGGGTCAGGTAGCAGCTTATTGTCACTTTCTCTCTCTGCCTCTTTCGTAATTTTCCACTCGCAATAACTCAATTAAATAGATTGTTACAATATAAATTATTGTATATACAAGACAGTATGAGTTATAGGATGTAACATAAACTGAACCTCACATTCGTACCTAATATATAGCTGTCACAAATACATGTAGACGTGGACCGGTTTTCCCTGAATTTCAGCTTCTAGAACACCATTTGCTTGAAAAAAGACACCCTCACAACCAATGCTTGTAGCAGACCGATATTGGTATGGGGTTTAAGGTTAGCAGATTATGGAAGCATCTGGCAACATGCGGAGCAGCTCGGTGCTACCAAGTCAGCCGAACATACAAAAGTGAATGGGTACATTGCCCGCAATAAACATATTTTTGACATAGGACATACCAGTACGTGGCCTGCAGTGAAAAAGATGCATATAGCCAGACCGTCCTGTTTGTATTAATTTGCGTATTATTTTATATAGACAACATCAACAAAATCATACTTATTGTATCACCTTTTCAAAATAAAGCGAAGGTAGCAAGAAGGTAGCTAGAAAATGTTATCAACCCCAGTGAATTTTCAAGAATCATTAAGCAAAAACAGCAACCATGAACACAAATTGCATAAGAAAACTAATACAAAAGAATCTTCAGGCGTAACATAACACACACACACACACACAAACAAACTAATATAACAGAATGAAACTCACTCTCATGAACCAGGTAATCTTGTATGTTGGCGGGTTGGAGTCCACGTTACAGTTAAAGTAGACGTCCTCGCCCTCCCTCACCACAGACGACACACCGCGACCCAGCTCCATCCTGGCCACGGGAGGATCTGTGGAGGGGAATGTAGGAAGGTCATAACAACATAATAGTATACAACTAAGACACTAAATTACGAATTGTTCTTTACTACTAGTTCTTAGTTCACCATTATTTGTGCTTGTATCAATCTTCGGATTATAGGCTTTTCACTAGCCTGTAACTTACGTGAGTCCTTTCATATTATTAAATGGAGCTTTGAGATCTTCGTTTATTCCTATTTTCTAGATTAGATGGCAGCTTCTAATTATCTAGGCGCAATTGTAGCACGTTCAACTCTCAATCAAAAGTTCCTGGGCAGGGCGAGGCAGTTGAGCAAGTTTCTTTGCACCCTATGCCTCTGTTTACCTAGCAGTAAATAGGAACTTGGGCATTAGTTAATATTGTGACATCCCATTCGGAGAAGTTAACTGTAGTAACTCCCAAAAAATGCAGTATCATGTGTATTGGGTTAATAACCTCAAGCTCCAAAGTGCAATGTGTCTGAGATAAACGCCGCGATTACAAGTTGTTTTAGCATATGCCCCTGAAATTTACTTTACATTTTGCTTAATCAGGGATTAATCATTGTCACAGTATTTTCGAATATTGCCAGACATCATCTGTGCTTTGAGTTGGTAAAGAAGTGGAATGCATTTTCATGACATATCCGTGTACTGTGATACTGAAGAACTGTATGCTCATTCGCTTCACCTTAGAAACGTTAGCACTTTCCTGTGGATTCGAGCCAATATTCTTCTGTTCTGCAGTCGGCCAGTATTCAGTCAACCACGCATCCATCTATTGAACCATTCTTCTATTACTGCTTCATACTTCACCAGTTTCCATTCCCCAAACTCCTTATTGATCCCAAATCCTACATTAATAAATTTAGATATGGCCTTGATAGAAAGAAAGAAAGATTGTTATTGTCAGTCCTTTATGTTCTCCACAGAAATTATTAGTGTGGTCAAAACTGAGAACATCGAGTAATGAGCAATACTCATGGAAGCATAAATAGTTGTTTTTATTCTATGCGTATAAAGGATACAAAAGGCAAAGTTTCCTGTAACAAGTGTCGCCCTAATAGTAATAGATCCAAATTCAATGTACGTTTGAGTCAAAATGTCTGGACACACGGAGCTCACAGGATGAGGGAAAGACAGATAGAGGGAGAGAATTGCAAAGTTTACTTATTGAGCAAAAGATAGATTGGGAGAATCGGTAAATCTTGGGTTAGAGAGTTGGACAGAAGAGATATGTGAATATGTTGAAAGGCGGGTGGTCCCCAATCTCCGTAAGGGAGGAGGTATACACTGAGAACATTCGGAAGAACATTGATTATTGTAATAGTGGCAAACGAGTGAAAGGGATGCAAAATTGCTGCATGTAGAGAGAGATTGTAGGGAATTAGTAGGAATAGGTGAGTTGATGAAACAAAATGCTTTTGACTCTAGCCTTTTGAGAAGTGTGGTATGGTTTGAACCTTCCATGCATGCGAACTGTACTCGATACATGGGCGCACAGTGCCCCTGTACAAAGCAAGAAGCTGTGTGTGGATAAAGAAGCTGTGCGGAGATGAAGAACCTATGGAGACGGTTTAGCACATCTAACTTCTGGGAAGCTGTTTTAACAATAGTGGTATAATGTGATCTATACTAGAAAGGTCAGAAGAAAAAGATATACACCAAGAATATTCAGAGAAGATGAAGGGTTGATTTGTGTAATGTTGAAAAGTAATTGATACTCGTGTGGAAGATTGCGATGGATAAATAGAAAGAAACATTGGTCTTGGAGCATTGAAAGTAAAAAGATTTTCTCTGCCCTAATCAGAAATAGTTGACAGATCAGAAGATAGGCATGCTATGGCCTCATCAGATGAATTTTGGAGTAATTGCATGTTGGGTCGATGTGAAAATTTAGTTGCATAATGTAAGGTAGAGTCTGCAGCATATGAGTAAATATGGCTAGAGGTATAGTCAATAAGATCATTAACCCAGGGACTGCGGCCAGACGCTTAAGAGGGTCTACTGGGTGAATACAGCCAGACTCAAAATCTAGGGCCTAAAAAACACATTTCAAAACATCCTAGTGGCACTCCAAACAAAGCAATTTGTGATTAGGTGAGATATTTCCCCTCCATTACTTGCTACGACTCCTACACAGTGTCCCAACCTCCCCCTCCCCCCTCCTTAGTTATCCGGTATTTTCCCTATTATTCCCGATATTTATCGAGTATTTTTGTGCGAGGCGGCTGGGAGAGAGGAGGGGAGGATGGAAGAGTGTATCACCGACTCTCTAAGCCAGTCTGAGAGCTCTCCTTCTCACTCAGTACCATGCCAGACACAAGGGAGGGAGGGTGTATTACTCTCGCCGGTCAAGGTCGGATTACGACCGGCCGTGGGGCTAAAATATAAAATGTTCTCAGAAAATTGCTGTTATCGCTTGTTTTAATGCTTTCCAATGTTCATATAATCATATTAAAAGTAAAATAGGCGCATATGGATAAGTATTAATTATATACTGTATATGGTAAATTGACAATTTTAGTCAGAATTAATCAAATACCGTCACATGGCGGGCACTTTCAAATACCATAGCTGCCCAGCTTATGAGTTAATGAATATTAGGAAGAGAACTGGAGACAAAACAGAGCCCTGATAGATTGAGAAAGTGAGCGATGACTGTCTATAACTGCAGCTATGGAACGGACATAGAGGAAATTAGAGACAAAGACACAACTAGAGGGATAGAAACCGAAGGAGGGTAGTGAGAAATTAGAGGCTTGTGCCAGACTCTATAGAAAGTTTTCGATATGTCTAGCGCAATAGAAAAAGTGTCACTGAAGTCACGAAGGGAGGATGACCAAGAGTTGGTAAAATAAGTAAGGAGATCACCAGTAGAGCGGCTCTTAAGGAAACCATGCTGGCGATCTAGCAGTAGAGTACGGGAGGACAAATGATAATTTTGTTTATTTAAGAATAGTTTTAACATCTTTAGAGATGCAATAAATGAGGGCAATTGGACAATAGTTGGAGGTTGCTATGAAAACTTAATACAGTTCTAAATACATATCCGGGTCGTTCCATAAGCTTGGTAAGTGGATTAGACAACAGGAAAATATAAATACATTATAATAGTTTTGCAGTTTGCAAGAACATAACAAAGTGATTAGCGTGAATGCCAGAGTAGTTAAAAGTGGAGCTTGTTCAGCAAGGAGGTAACATAGACATTAGAAAAACTGAATTTGTGAACAACTGAATAAGGGTGCTATAATATTGGTACTACATAATGTGAATAATGAACAAACATAGGTAACGGTAAACTAGATACTAGTATGGAAATAAACATTTTAGCGCCTTGAAAACATAATATCGTTAGGCATTCTGGTACAGCAGTGAATATCTTTGCTATTCGTTGTACGGAGTAATTAAAGAAAGATAATAGTGAGTTCAGTGAACAACACAATAATGAAGAGTGGTGGTGAGATAAATTTGAAGAAGCAGTTAACAAAGTATAAATACTGTATAGTATACGATATTCAAGGTAGAGCATCATGTATTCATATTGGGAACATATAGTATACGATATTCAAGGTAGAGCATCATGTATTCATATTGGGAACATATAGTATACGATATTCAAGGTAGAGCATCATGTATTCATATGGGAACATATAGTATACGATATTCAAGGTAGAGCATCATGTATTCATATTGGGAACATATAGTATACGATATTCAAGGTAGAGCATCATGTATTCATATTGGGAACATATAGTATACGATATTCAAGGTAGAGCATCATGTATTCATATTGGGAACATATAGTATACGATATTCAAGGTAGAGCATCATGTATTCATATTGGGAACATATAGTATACGATATTCAAGGTAGAGCATCATGTATTCATATTGGGAACATATAGTATACGATATTCAAGGTAGAGCATCATGTATTCATATTGGGAACATATAGTATACGATATTCAAGGTAGAGCATCATGTATTCATATTGGGAACATATAGTATACGATATTCAAGGTAGAGCATCATGTATTCATATTGGGAACATATAGTATACGATATTCAAGGTAGAGCATCATGTATTCATATTGGGAACATATAGTATACGATATTCAAGGTAGAGCATCATGTATTCATATTGGGAACATATAGTATACGATATTCAAGGTAGAGCATCATGTATTCATATTGGGAACATATAGTATACGATATTCAAGGTAGAGCATCATGTATTCATATTGGGAACATATAGTATACGATATTCAAGGTAGAGCATCATGTATTCATATTGGGAACATATGTGAAAGAAAACTGAGCGCAGGTGGCCATAACGAAATCAATTATTGATCCGTGATAAACATGTGACAGGCACAACAAAATTGTTTAATGTATAATGGACACAAGATCAAGAGTTGACAACGTCGTGTTCAGGAAAATCATGTTAGAAGGAGAGAACAGGGTGATTACGGCAAAGCACTATAGCGTACTAGGTGACCGTTATGAATGATATGGAAGAAAGTCTTGAATAATAGGTAGATAATCATGTACGATGGCGAAGAGGCGTAGCATTACGAAGAGGGTGCTTCAGCAAGACGGTATAAGACATTGAAAATGTAGAATGGACTCATTAATATACTGTAAAGGAAATTGTCGACAATAATCACCAGAGTAATCGGGTCAAAACCAAAGAAGGTAAAGGGAAAATTAACTTTATTGTTTGGTTAAAAAGTATTATAATAATGATAATCGGGATTATGCAACACGTTTGAGTAAAATTGATAAGCGAGAACCATCACCATTACATCGTGTTCATCATTGTTCTTCGTGAACAATTTATCTTGAATGATATTTACAAAATGATCGTGTGTATTTTAGCATACTTGTGCATATTATGTGACAAGGCCGTGTTTGAATTTAAGTCAATACACTAGACAGGCATAAGTGCGATAGTCATATGAGGATCGTGACTATAAATCATTATCAAAGTATTCCTAAACAAAATAATTCATAGGCATTTATATATAGGCCTACACATATTTTACACGCGATATCACAGTATACCACATTTACATTATTATACTATAGCAACTACCTTGCTCATTGTATAGAACTCATATATACTTCAGGTGTATAGGCGGCTGGTTGTATCATAACTCAATTGCCATTCAGTGTTGGGTAGATTTTTATAGTAAAAAAAGAGACAGTCAAATAATATACAAGAACCGTAATTTTCGACCGGGATTTAAATGTTTTAATTAGCTGACTATATGGTGCTGGTAAGGGTATATAAGACTGGTGTTAAACATATTAAATAACTATTCAATACAAGGTGGTACTGACATGTAACGTTGAGGAGTGTTGAGTCCTGGAGGGGTGAGGCTGGGAAGAGTGGGTTGGTGGCCGTACAGGTGAGTCTCTGGCCGTGCTGCCGCCGTGCACCAGTCAACACCACCCGTGAAGTGCTAATATTCACACTGTGGTCTGTCTGAAGGGTAGAAATATGGCAAACTTTAATTACATGGAAAGCCTTACTAAAAAGAAAAGGGAACACACATATTTTAGTTATTTTAATTAAATAAGCTTATTCAGATAATATAGAGATAATGTTTAAATTATCAGCATATCATGTCACTTGAAGTAGGTTGAATTGCGTTTTCCATTTTATATTGATAAAGAGTCTGACCTATCGGATATTGCAAAACATATTTAACCGTCATATTGACTGGATCTTTTGTTCAGAAAAGTACCTTGTAACGTACAACCATAGTACTGCACGTTGTTTATGGAGTCCTGAAAAAGCTTTGCTCTAATATAAGGTACACCTCAACTTAGCTCAGTTGCATTAGAATAATTATCTATTATGCCTGTTGAATACATCAAAGTCTGTTCCTGGTTGATCACTAACAAACAGCTTCAGGTAGTAAATGACCAGCCATTACTACCTTATCCGCCAATTAGCGAAGACCCAAACATATTTTTTATGAAGAATAGGGTTTCTGTCAAGGTAAATGAGTGGAAAAGAATTTGATGTCAGTGCCATTTCTGGAGATCCTCTTGAAGCTTATTGAATATATTCTATTCTACCTACTCATCACGTTTTCAATTATCCTTAGTGAAATACCACTATAAACACAGCAGATTATGTTTAACGGCAAAGAACATTGAATGATAAATGACAGAGAGCTATTTGAGTTCGCCCTCAGTACGGTACCACAAAAATAACATCAGTATGATTCTACCAGTAAATGGCACACTAAGCTAATTCAAAGGCCATGAGTAAAATACCTGACTACACCTAGCTGACGCCTGACCCCTCCCTGCACTGAAACCCCTTCCTACACTGAAACCCGAGCATCATAGACTAACCAATAAGACTTACCAATGAATTATACACAGGTTAGCATTAATTATCTATATACAGTACATAATTTCCCGCATCCTGTTGTCGTGCCAGAATTTGGTTATCGATTATCTCCCTAAAAAAAATCACAGTAGCCTACAATTGGAGGTCTTCATCTCATTAGACGTGGATTTCATATTACACACACACCCATTGTTCAGGTGTGAGATACATACTAGAACAAGTTCCTTTAAAATATATATGATAAGGTATAAGGTTTATGTAAACTATGATGTAAAGGTATTGTCGGGAATAGTGTGATGATCCCGACAGTTTTGAGTCCAATTGGGTATTTGAATTTGGCGGTATTGTATAGCAAGTACGATTTCGGCTAGTTCTTTATGTACTATAGTTTATTATTAAATGTAAGTTAAATATCAACTGTAATGCATCAATATTTACATCAGCTCTAGATGTATCATGAAACCAAATCATAGGTTATAATTATTATGAGCCGGCAGTCATTATGTAACTTCGCCAAGCGATCGGACGCCGGCGGTTAGTCTCTCAAAAACCACCATACAGCCAACGTCTCCCCCTGACTCAACATATAGTTCACCATGTGTATCCATTATTAATCCATATCAACAGTCCTACATCACCAGTCCTCTAAGCTAAGTTCATTGTATCAATATTGTATTATGTGAACATCCTACATGTCATGCAAATGAATTAGCCTTGTGTAGAGGACCGAAAACTCATCGAATTCATCATTGGTAATTATTATATAACTATTTGTTGGGATAATTTCATGTACCAGTGAGTTAGAAAATTAACCTATCTATCTAAATTCCCTACAGGTATTTTTGTGATGGCTGTGAGTTAGGGTGTGCATTATTCTAGGGTTGTTATACTATATTTGTGTAGTGATTGCAGTTTCCAGCTCACTCTCATACACCGATTATTATTCTCTCGCCATGTGTTCCACATGACCGAAACACTTCAAGGTGCTTCTTTCACACTCTCTATCACATCTACATCCACACTAGATCACTATTGTACTTTTGTGTATGTTTGTTTATCTCTCCACCCGCACTTATCAAGTAACTCATTTCGACCGCTCTCACTATTGATATGTCTCTCAAACAACATCCATGCTTCATGCCCGTAAGTCAATATCGAGATAACCACATTATCATACAGTGACTTATTTACTTTCATGCTGACCACCATATACCTAGTCACTGCTTTCAGCACACCGTACTACAGCCCTACTCCCCTGTTGCACTATCATCTGAACTTTATCCTTCAAACTCCCATTTGTGTTTAAATTACCTAACTTTTTCATCACCTGGACATTCAACCTTACATCACACACTGTGACTGCATTTCTCTGAAAGACCATATCCTCTGTGAGATATTTAGTTAAAATAGGACTTCAGAGGCTATCAATCCTA
Organism: Paralithodes platypus; assembly: GCA_032716605.1. Taxonomy (NCBI): domain Eukaryota; kingdom Metazoa; phylum Arthropoda; class Malacostraca; order Decapoda; family Lithodidae; genus Paralithodes; species Paralithodes platypus. The sequence continues at coordinate 41,830,550 of CM064525.1, forward strand.
TTGGATTATTAAGCCAGCACACTGTAAGTTAAGAAACACGTCAAAACTGGAGCCTCTCTGCGAGAATTCCAGTCCCTTGTCCGTGAGAGAAAAGCCTATACTTTATTTTAAATAGTTCTATCTCCGTAATATTTGAGTGTAATATGTTTAATGATTCGAGTTTGGTGAGTTCGTTCATAATACTATGCTTAATATTTGATACGAGACTTGTTAAACTATTAAAAGTAAGATGTGAGCTCGGTGTGTTCGTTCATGATACTTTATTAAATACAAGAGTTCGGGATTTGTTCTGTAATTTCGCATTTAAACAGATGGGTTGGTTCAAGATTCGAATCTATGGGTCTAGTCTAAGGTTCGAACATGTTTATTGAATTAGTGATGAGTTCTCTAGTCCTGGGTCGAGCTGGCCCAGACCCTTCCTGTTTTTGGCCTGGGAATCCATTCCTTGCTAGTTTGTCAACCTCCAGACGTGACGGTAAGATTTTTTTTTTTTTTTTAAAGACCTCCGTCTACTATTGTGAAAAACCTGTTATCCTCCGGCAAATTGTGGGGTTGAGTGAGTGAAGGGGGGGACAGTGAATGAAGGAGGATGCATGTTTTTCATAATACGTGTTGCTAGCCCCAAACGCGCGAGCAACTGTGGCTTTCAACCATCCGACACATCCCCTTTTATTTATGTGCATCACACATGTTACATACAAATAAAGTTTATGTTTTGTTTTACCCTACTGTGGAAAGACTACGGATACACCACTCCTGCCCGGGCCTCACACAGTGGCATGACCCAGTCCTGTCGAACTGAGCTTATGACGCTGGTGGCATTGCCCCGGAGGATAGCCATCCCTAGTCTTTGCTTGAGCCAGAGGGTTTCCCGGGGTTCTCCTGAAACTTCGCTGATTTTACGGCCTATTTCATTCACCATCTTAAGGGTGGTAGGGCCGAAGACTCCTGAAGTTTCGAATGCCAGGGGCTTGAACTGATGATTTCTGGCGATGGCTTGATATTTTTCTCGCTTTTTATTTTCTGCTATCCGGGCGGCTTCACCTGCTTCATCGGCGTTTCTGGCGATGTTGGTTGTGGAGAAAGTGTCAACACATGTGGCATCCCACAAGAGGCACCGGCCATTCTTGTAAGGGAAAGTGGTCATCCCATCTGGCCGTTTGCCGTCTTCTCTGTGAAGTCCATGTGGTTCGAGGATTGATGCACGGTTAGCACTGCAGGGCCCGTTTTATGACATCATTTAGTGCAGAGTGTCTTGGCAGGCGGCCTGCATTGTAATTACATGACAAGGTATGGTGACCTTGAGCATCCATCCACCCACCACACTTGCAAGTGTGTGGGTGACAAACTGCCGCACCCACTCTGAGCGCGATGGCAACCCGGAGCGCTTCAGCATCCAAGTGAGTTCCAAGAGGTGGGATGGGGATGGCATGTAACCACAAGCCACTCTCCGAACGGGCGGCTGCCTGGAGGCGTGCTTTTGCACGGTAAGATTGTTAAGTGTTCTATTTCGGCATTTGTGATAAGAAAACTTAACATAATAACGTAGGGATGTGGCGACCCCATCGCTCATCACTTTGTGGCGCAGATATCCCCTGGAGGTTGGGACTGGGAATCCCACCTCCAGAATTGTTAGGAGGAGGCTGTAGGCACCAGCCGAACAGGGCGGTACTCCCAGGGAGTGTTATGTGACTGATAAGAAGAGCTGGAACTCGTGTTTCACCACGTGGCCTCCCTAGCTTATCCTGTCTGTGCCTCATCAAAATTGAGGGCAACCTCAGCCTGCCCTTCAAAACACCTTCTCCTCCTATCATTACATTATATTACAAACACCTTACACACTATCTTTTGTAAACAATTATGACACAATCACGACCCGCCTCGGAGTCCCCGTGGGGGGGGGGGGTCAGAAATGCCCCATCAGAATGACCCCTGGAAACGACCCCCTTAAATGCCCTTGGACCACTACCTTCTACTCTTACTATCGATTGCTGCAACATTCGTGGCCTTTCCTCTAAATTCCACTCTGTGGAACACTACCTCTCCTCTGCCAACCCTGATCTTCTCTTTCTCACCGAAACTCAGGTGTCTGGGATTACTGACAGCAAACCCTTCTCTGTATCCTCCTACTTTCTATATCCTCAGTTTCAAGTCAAAGGTGGATGTTGCGCATATGTGCGCAACAATCTCGCTTTCTCTCGTGTTCCCAACTTAGACTCTTCTGAATCTCAACTATCTGGCTAAAGCTTTCTTGTCACTCTCAAACTAAATATTTATGCGCTGTTTATCTCTCCCCTAATTCAACCGACTATCTAAAATTCTTTGACTATCTAACTTTTATAGTGGAACACATTCTATCAATCTTTCCTTTTGCAGAAATCTCCATCCTAGCAGATTCCAAAGTTCACCACCACCAACGGCTCTCCTCTGTTTCCACTGACCAACATGGTGAACAAACCTACATCTTTTCTTTCCTAAATGACCTAGAGCAGCTAGTCCAGCAACCAACCTGTATCCCAGATCGCTTTGGACATCGGCCCAACATTCTTGACTATAATTACTTCTAACCTCTAACCCTTCTGGTTATGCTATACATTTTTTTCTCTCCTTTGGGCTCCTCCGACCATAAACTAATATCTGTCACCAGTCCTATCTCTCGAGTACGGCTACCAGACTCTCCCAACCGGCGGCGCTTGTGGCACCTTTGCGCTGCCGACTGGGAGGCTCTTCAGCAGTACTTCTTTGATTTCCTATGGAATTACTTTTGCTTCCGTGGCCGGGGACTGTCGGAGAGTGCTGAACGCATTACCGAGGTAATCCTCTCGGGCATGGAAGCATACATTCCACTTTCTTTCTCTCAGTCCAATGCAAACAAATCTTGGTTTACTCACACTTGTTGTACTGCTGTCCGCAACAAGGAGAAAGCATTCAAATGGTACCGATGCCTTAAAACTCAAGAATGTCATACTTCCTATGTTTCTGCCCGGAATAAAGCCAAATCTGTTCTTCGACTTGCCAAGCACTCTTTCATCAATAATAAATGCACTGAACTATCCAACTCTAGCTCTTCCCAAGCTTTCTGGCATCTAGCCAAAAATCTCTCCAACAATTTTTCTTCCTCGTCTTTCCCTCCCCTTTTCCACTCTGATGGCACAACCATCACTTCTTCCTCTGACAAAGCTGAACTCTTCTCTCAAACTTTTGCTAGAAACTCCACCTTGGATGATTCCTGTGCTATTCCTCCCTCTCCACTCCCTCTCCCCTACTTATGCCTAATATCCTAATATCTTCTAAAGATGTACTTTCTACCCTCTCTGGGCTTAATACTAAGAAGGCGTACCCTGTTGTACTAAAAAACTGTGCTTCCGTGCTGACTCCCTGCCTAGGCAAACTCTTTTGTCTCTGTCTCTCTCTAACGTCTTCCCTTCATGCTGGAAGTTTGCTCTCATTCAACCTGTCCCAAAGAAGGGTGACCGCTCTCAACCCTCTAACTATCGTCCAATTGCTCTCATCTCTTGTATCTCTAAAGTTTTTGAAACTATTCTTGCTTCCAAATTTCTCTAGCATTTCTCTTCCTATAATCTACTCTCAGATCGCCAGTATGGCTTCCTCAAGGGTCGCTCTGCTGGTGATCTTCTTTCATATCTTACTAACTCTTGGTCATCCAACTTTCGGGTCTTCAGTGAGACCTTTTCTATTGCACTAGACATATCGAAGGCCTTTGATAAAAAGTCTGGCACAAATCTTTAATTTCTAAACTACCCTCCTTCGGTTTCTATCCATCCATCTGTGTCATTGTCTCTATTTTCCTTTCCGGCCGTTCCATAGCTGCGGATGTGGACGGCCATCGCTCACTTCATCTTATCAACTTCAGTGTTATCCCATTCTTTTTCTAATTTTCGTAACTGATATTCTCAACTGTACCTCCCGTCCCATCCATTATTTTTTTTGTTTTGTTTTTTATAAAGGTGACAGTTACAAAGTGGTGTACAATCTATATTATTCTAGTTACATAATAGTTTATCTTATTGTACCAGTACCTCCCTACAATCAACCTAGTTGTTCCCCAATTCGGCCCTCCGCCACGACCATTTCAAAGTCCAAGTGTCTCACTCTTGTCCTCTGTAGCGGGGAGGACCTTGTTCCCCTGAGACATAGGAGTGCAGACCTGAGAAGAGAGAAAGAGAGCCGGCATCTCATCCAAGTTATGACTTGGCTTCTATGCTGGCGCTTTTTCTCCGATATTTGTTCAGCTAATCTGGCATAGAAGACACTTGCAGAAGGTCCCATTCCTCCCGACGATGAGAAGACCAGAGAAGTAAAGCTTCCTTGATCCCTGTTCAAAATTCTTTCTTCATAAACGCGTTTTTTCTCACTTTCGGTTTTCAAGTATGCCGCCTCGAGTCCACGCATATGACTCTACCTTACACTACTCAATTAGTTTTCCTGAACGCCCCAGCCAGCAATCCCTCAAAAACAAATGTAATGAAGCCATAGAACACTTAACTTCTGATCTAACTACTATTTTCAATTGGGGCAGAGAAACCCTTGTTGCCTTTAATGCTTCAAAAACCCAATTTCTCCATCTGTCTACCCGTCCGTAACTCCCAGAGGACTATCCCTTATTCTTCAACAATACAAAAATCAATCCTTCATCTTCTCTCAATATTATTGGTGTCTCTTTTTCTTCTGCTCTCACTTGGAAGGATCATATTACCAGTCTTGCTAAGGAAGCCTCCCAGAAGCTGGGTGTGCTCAACCGCCTCAAGGGGTTAGTTACGATCGGGTCTCGTATAAATCAGTGGCTCTTATACATTGGACTAGACTGGCATAAATGCAACAACGGAAACGCTAGATCCAACCCGATATATAATCCCGTCGAACAAAGATCACATATACCCTCCAGATTTATATCTGCGATAGCGGGGGATCTTAACTCTCAGTATCTATATGCTTCTACTATAGGCTGATGTTCTCTGATACAGCCTATTACCTATAACATATGGTTGCTTAGTTATGGTACACAAGGAAAAGATAGTTAACTCATCTGGGTCTGTGCCACCATAGGCATCAAGATCCAGAAAATACCTTTTCAGTTCAGCTGATTTGAGTGCCATTGAATTGAGGTTGGGTTTAGCGAAACATGTCAATGGGAAAGACAATTCCTGATTACTCTGTTTATTTATAACAATATTAGATAGAATTGTTACGATCGGGTCTTGTATAAATCAGTGGCTCTTATACATTGGACTAGACTGGCATAAATGCAACAACAGAAACGCTAGATCCAACCCCTGATATATAATCCCGTCGAACAAAGAACACATATACCCTCCAGAGTTATATCTGCGATAGCGGGGTATCTTAACTCTCAGTATCTATGTGCTTCTACTATAGGCTGATGTTCTCTGAAACAGCCTATTACCTATAACATATGGTTGCTTAGTTATGGTACACAAGGAAAAGATAGTTAACTTAATTAAATCACAAGAGTGATCTAATGCAAACAAGAAGAAGGTTTACTTAACGTTACGTTAATCAATAATATCTGTCACTCCTTTATGAAAGAAAGTGTTGTAAAGTCCTCAAGCACCGAACAAGGAATCTTCTGAATAATGTCGGATGCTACTAAGAAAAACGTATCGGAAATGGAACCACAAAATAGCAGGAGGCAGGACAATGCACGTGTAGGCTAAATACACAAAAAGGCTGGACCTATAATGTTATTGGACACAAGAATATTATAAGCGGTGCAACAGTAATAATGCTCGCCACGAAAAAGTAGTACTCCTATTAACAAAACTGGTCAATGCTGGTTGTGTCTCTCTACAGCAACCTAGACCTTAAAATGCTAGTGTAGATATAATGGGTATGCATAAAAGAGTATATGATCTAATCCAGCTAAAGTCTACCCGGGTTAATAAAGTCTAGCTGGGATGCGCAAAGGTACAGAATTCTGTTGGAGCAAGGCAGCTCCTAGCCTAGTGTGGACCTTGGGTCTGTGCGGCCTGATTACGTTAATATGAAGGGGTGCTCTCTTGAGGATTCTCGATCACAAGTATCGAGTATCCTCCTGGCGACCCTCAAAAGTAAAAGCAAATAGAGTTAGAACAGTGTTGGGTGGATTAGGCAAGCAGCCCTCATGCAATACACAGTCTAAACTCCAAGGTACACAGACAAAAGATCCACCCAGGTAACCCACAGAATCCGTAGTGTCGTGCAGCTCAAAAGTAGCCTACACACAGTGAAAACACCAACAGCAAGGTACCTGATCCCTAGTCTAGCATTATTTAACCCTGTAGAAACATTAGTGATTGATGGAGACAGTCCGAGCAATACAATCTCCCAAAAAGACAATGACTATCTTCAACCTTAGCCTAGTACATAAGAAATGTGAGATCCAGCATATAATACAGTCTGGCCACCAATTCAAGGTGTGGATGCAGGGAACCAGAGGGGGATTGATATTAATAAAAGGTGAGGAAGTAGTGGAAATGATAGAGGCAGTAGGAGAGAAAGATTCTAAGACAAGAGTGTGGAACAGTTCATGGGAGATGCTTAGAGTATGCTGTCTGGGACGGATCTGACCAGGATATTTCCAGGGACCGCATGGCTGGAGTCCCAGTTCGCAGGAATGGCACGAGGGCGCGCGACAGTCGCCCAGTAAGCAGCCGCCTAGTAGGCCGTGTTAGGCAGGAGGCAACGAATCCCGCGAGGCCTATGTAAGGGGGCCAGCCATGCGCCACACTCACCACCAAGTCACACCACCTGGTCTCTCTCTCTCTCTCTCTCTCTCGCTCTCCTTCCCATCATTACAACTACTTAACACAATACTTTCAATTGACTAAATAAAATAGAAAGGATTGTGACAGACGAAAACAAAGAACAGTTCTGAACTGTCTGCAACACAAGCTTTCTCGAGAAGGAAAGTACACAATGATAGGTAGACTGTAGCTACATTCTCTGCCCTGGCGAGTCCTAGCGAGTAAGCCATGCGGTTCTGGGGGAAGCGGTGAGCGTCACACCCCACCCAAGATTTTTAAGAGGCTCCAACTATGAGCTCTAAATCTGACACGCAGAACCCATACAAAAATTCGCCACTCCTAGTCACCCAGCGACAATGAAATGTAAAGCACAGTTCTCTTCAAAATAACACATTATAAAAATGAACAACCCCTCTCAACACAATAGATTAAATTACATAGGTACGCTCATAAGAGCGAGCTTCACTAGCCCAGCCTTCTGAGAGGAGTACAACTCAGAATTTCTGCTATAACATACTTAACAAAAATTTAACTATCAAAGAAAGAGTTTTTATAGGATTTTTATATTTTTAATATGTTTATGGCGGCTGCACTACAGGGGCAGCCTAGTTTTTTCTTCTATACCAACACAGCAACTCCTACTTTACGACCCAATACGCTGGGCTACCCACGCGAGCCAACAAACACCAGACGTAAACATACTAATCAAACCAAAGTAGGAGGCTACCCTTGTGATGATCTACCCCGGGTCTTCCACCCTTGATAAGCAATCTGCAATCACATTCTCAGAACCGGCAATATGGCGTATGTCTAGGTTGTATTCCTGCAACATTAATGACCACCTGGTCAGCCTCATATTCCGGTTATGGAATTGATTCAGGAACTTGAGGGGGTGATGGTCGGTGTAGATCACCACAACTGGTCCATAGGCTGGAACATACACCTCAAAGTGCCTGAGCGCTAGCACAATCGCCAGCAGTTCCTTCTCAACTACTGAATAGTTCTTCTGCGCCGAGTTGAACTTTTTTGAGAAGAAACTGACTGGGTGCTCCAGCCCATCTTCGTCTGATTGCATCAGAACGGCACCAGCCCCCACACCACTGGCATCAGTTGCCAGCTGGAATGGTCAGCTAAACTCCGGGGCCCTGAGGATTGGGTGAGTACACAACAGGTGTTTTACTAGCAAAAAAGCCCTCTCACACTCAGGCGCCCACTTAAACTTTCTATCTTTGGCCAATAGGTCCGTCAGAGGAGCCAGCACAGTAGAATAGCCCTTTATAAAGCGGCGGTAGTAACCAATCATGCCCGAAAACCTCATGATTTGCTTCTTGGTGGACGGCCTGGGGAAGTGGTTAATAGCCAATATCTTGTTCTGTGGGGGGCACACCTGGCCCAAACCCACCATGAACCCCAGATACTGCACGGTAGCCCGCACAAAATCACACTTTCCCAGGTTGACCACCAAGTTTGCCTCGCTTAATTTCTTAAATAGGGATTCTACATGTTCACAGTGGCTCTTGAAATCGTCATCGTAGATAATGACGTCGTCCAGGTACACGGTACAGTTCGGAATGTCAGCCACTAACTCGTTCATCAAGCTTTGGAAGGTCGCTGGTGCGTTCTTTAGACCGTACGGCATGACATTACAACGATATGTAGCACCATCCACCACAAAACCACACACCTCTTTCGCCCGTTCAGACAAAGGCACCTGCCAGTAACCTTGTACCAGGTCCACCTTGGTCAAGAACTTGGCCCTGCCAATCTTGTCTACACAGTCATCGACCCAGGGAAGAGGATATGGGTTGGTGGGAGTCAAGCCGTTTAGCCTGCGGTAATCAACACAGAAGCGCACCTTGCCATCCGGCTTAGGTTGCAGCGTTACGGGAGATGTCCACTTTACCGCCCCCTTCTCGATCAGTCCCTGTTGCAACATATACTCCAACTCCGCCCGGAGGGCCGGAAGTTTAATAGGGGGCACCCTATAGGGCACTGATTTGAAGGGTGGGTGGTCTCCGACCGTCAACGTCGTGCACCTCCTGAGTAGTGAGGCCTGGGTGTTCCGCAAATACAGTAGGGTAAAAACAAAATAGGCGCTCGACAGCCACACGCTGTTGCTCAGGTAGGTGTTGCAAAGCCTCATGAGCCGCCTGTCTCGTGTTTCCCGACCACTGATCTGCAGAAACATGATAATCCCAGTTGTAATCCACCTGCGCATGACTGTCCCGTTCTCCTTCTCCACCTTGACTGCTGAAAGTCATCACGGGGACAGTGAGAGGCTCAGGTGGGCGCCTCACATACTCCTTCATCAGGTTGACATGACATAACTGATTCCTCTTACGCCTGTCTGGAGTGGCCACCAGGTAATCTAAGTCCGAGAGCTTCTCTGCTACCCTATAAGGACCAGCGTACTTTGCGGATAAGGGGTGACCTACAAGAGGGAGTAGTATCAACACCTCCTGACCCACGTGAAACTCCCTGAGTTTCACCTTGTGGTCGTACCTGTCCTTCATGAGGGCCTGAGAGCCTACCAGATTGCGGCCAGCCAACTCCAGACTACGCAACATTCGTTCTCTACTCTCAAGGACATACTTAAGCATAGAACATGGTAAGCATAGGACATGGTTTAGCGGTGCCTTCCCATATCTCCTTTACCATGTGGAGAGGCCCTCTGACGCGGTGTCCAAACACAAGCTCATTAGGGCTAAACCCCAAACTCTCCCCAGGTACCTCTCGTGCAGCGAATAACACATACGGCAGGCCAAGATCCCAGTCCTTGCCGTTCTCAAGACAATAGCAGCGAAGCATGCTTTTTAGAGTGGAATGCCACCTCTCTAACACCCCCTGACTCTCTGGGTGATAAGCAGATGACACTACAGTGACTATCCGGTGCTGCTTCATTGTCTGAACGAACAAGTTGGAGGTGAAATTCGATCCTTGGTCTGACTGTATCTCCTGCGGGTATCCGTACCGAGAGAAGTATAATAGCAAGTTACGGGACCACCGTCTTCGCCAAACCATTTCTCATCGGGTATGCGTCTGGGTACCGAGTTGCTACGTCCATGACTGTCAAGAGATATTTATTTCCGGCACTTGTGGGGGGGAGGGGGCCAACCATGTCGACTACTACTTTACTAAAGGGAGGCCCACTGACGGGAATTGGGTGTAACGGAGCCTTTGGGATGCTCTGGTTAGGTTTCCCGACCTTTTGGCACACACTGCACATTGCCACCCATGAGACCACTTGTGCTCTCAAACCAGGCCACCAAAACAGTTTCCCCAAAGCCGCCACCGTCTTACGGACACCCAAGTGTCCCGCCAGCGGTACATCATGAGCCAACCTAAGTAGGCTATCCCTGCATACCCTCGGTACGACCAGCTGGTCTACCACTCCTGACCCACCCTCCCAACTTCTCTGCGGGTCTTGGAATCGCCGATACAAGATGCCATCAATGAAAAAAAATCTCCAGACTTTGCATCCCTGTCCTCTTCGAGTTCGACAGCACCGTTACTACACTTTAGAACCTCCGGGTCTTCTAGCTGCAATTTGCGAATATCTGAGGGAGCTAGCCTGTCTAAGTGTTTGCGAAACAACTCATGCCCTCCCCCAACATCGAACTTTGCATCCCGTTGCTCTCTCTGTGTATACCGTTGCTGCCTCTGAGTCTCTTTAAGCCCTGCCTCTACACTCTCAGTGACAGGTGGTGGTGCTTCTCCAGACTCTAATAACGGTGCTAATACTGAGTCCCCGAGAAGCGCTGCTGCTACTAGACTCTCCACCGTATCAGCTTTCAGCACCTTCTCGTGACCGTTCCTCCGCTTATTTGAAGACTGTTGGTTAGGCTGTGACTCCCTGGATGCGAGAGATCTGGTTACAACACACGCCATTGGTTGCACCTGACACTTCTCAACCCACTCCTGTTCCTCCCTACTCACGTCGGCCGGCTCCTCGGCAACGACTAAGGGTGAAACCTTAGAAGCAGGCACCGCAAAGTCATTGCCGAGAAGGAGGTCGACGCCCCCAATAGGCAATTTCTCCACGATTCCCACATCCAGTTCGCGAGTCACACCGTCAACTTCAAGCTCCATTCTAACAAGCGGGTATGACCTAGTTGCATTAACTCCCTGCACCACAACTACCCGCGCCACGTTTATGGGTCTACCAGTGAAATTCTTCAAGAGTGTCTGAGAGGCACCTGTGTCACGCAAGAGCTGTACCCCGTGCTTCTTGCCCCCCCACTTCACGCAGCCATGCCCTCTATGGTCGCAAAAGGCATCGCGGACAGGGTTCGAGCCTTCCGGATCCTTCTTCACTGGCGGTGCTCCATCCTCTGATCTTATGCCTCCAGCAAACACAGAAGACTTCTGAAACACCCCAATGCTGCGAGCCAATGACACAGCCGCCGAGGGAGGTCTGCTCGGACAAGCTTTTGCCATGTGCCCCTCTTTGTGACAGTGATAACACTCAAATTTCCCCTTGGACTTATACTGAGGTGTAAAAGTCCCCTGACCCATCTTAACGGGGCGGTGCTAGGTTTGTGATCAGTCTTGGTGTCATTGCTTTTAAATTTATGTGTCCATATTCCGGGGAGGGGGAGGGAAACGCTCCTTAACGCCTACATCGTTTCTCTGTGCAGAGCCGCACCGCCGAATTAGTGACAACCGAAGATCAGCCATCTCTGCTGCTTCTACGAGAGTTCTTGGGTTCTTCTCTTTAACCTCTGAAGTGCGCATGGGGGTAATTGGAAACGTCCCCCTGTGCTGACGTATTTGAGGTGTTTCCGTCACTAAAATATTCATTGTGCCATTAATAGCATTAATACTTATTCATATGCGCCTATTATGGGTGATTATAAAGGTTATTAACCTGAAACAACAATTAAAACGAGCTGGAAAACAGCGTTTGGATGGTCACAAGATCGGAGATATAGCCGCGAGTTGTATAATGTATGGGTGAGGCAATCTGCTTTCCCGCCAATTTCCCCCAAGGTGAGCACAGTCGATCGATACTCTCTCTCTCTCTATTGCACTCGCTTGCTATCAGTGAGCTCACACCCTCCAGTTGATTTCTAATGTTAGCACGAAAAATGCCATTCAGAATAAGGGAATAACAGGGAAAATAGGTGATAACTGACGGAGAGGAGGAAAGTGGCGGGAAGGGAGGGGAGGTAGATGGACTGAGATTTTGCATGGCCCAGGGGCCAAACACCCAAAAAAAAAAATAAAAAAAAAAAAATATAAAAAATATTTTTTTTTCGATGTCAAAAGTTGATTTTTATTTTCTCTGACTCTTAAGAGTCTTCCCGCAGTGCGCCGGGGGAACTCTTAAGAGTCTCCCCGCAGCTCCCGGGTTAAGGTTTAAAGTCAAGTCACCACCCGTACACTTATAAAACTGCTCTAGAAGCATCAACTGTTTCATCTCATCAAACGTAGTTGTCTTCTCTGATCTGAGCCAGTTTCCCATAGCGTCGGACAGGTCCCGGGCGTGCTCCAAGAAGGTACTGTCTCGCCCCTTAGTCACACCCCGGAACTTTAACCTATATGTCTCGGGTTGTAGCTCATATGCCCGCAGGACAGCCTCCTTGAGCTCCTCATAAACAACGCAGGACTCCAAAAGCAGTGCATCGTAAGCCTTGAGCCCCTTACCTACGAGTCTAGAGGACACAAGGGCCGCCCACTTAACTTCAGGCCACTGATGCTCCCGGCACTTCTTCTCAAATCTATTGAAAAACTCTGTGACACCAGACTCGTCAAATACAGGGACCAGTTTGAGAAGGTGCGACAGAGACTGATCATGCGCACGGTTTCCAGTACCGAGTCGCTGTCCCGTCGTCTCAACACGAGACTTCTCTAAATCCATGTCGGCACAGTATCTTGTAGATTCTAGTTCAGTCCTAAGCTCAGCTTCCCTCGTCTGTTGCTGCATCCTAGCCAGCTCTTTTCTCTCTTCTATCTTAGCTAGCTCATTTCTCTCTTCTATCTTAGCTAGCTCTTCTATCTTAGCTAGCTCTTTCTATCTCTGAGCTCTTTGCCATCTTATCTAGCTCGAGCTGAAAGAGCATCTCCGGGGTCAAACCTTGAGGAGGAGGAGGAGATGCAATGATGTTAGAAATACCCGGTGATCCCCCAGGGGCAAACCACCCTGCCAGTCACTACCCACCTGCGGAAGCGTGCTCAGGGTCGGTACTCCAATAGGAGGATTGGGAGTCGAGTGAAGGGGAGGCTCGGCCAAAGGGCTCTGAGCACTCACCCTACCTCGTACGCCAGTCACCCCACCCAGCACACACGTCATCAGGTCATCCTTGGTCATGCCACTAGTACATACATGACCGATAGCTGCGGCTAAGCACTGGAGACCGTACCGATTTATACCCACCAACCGGTCGGAAGTAACAGGCCATTGTAAAAAATTCCTTGCATCCTCCTCACTGTTCACCAAGTTAACAACCTGCCCATGCTGCTGCTCCTCAGCTTCTACATCACGTACTGTGTCTTCATCCTGCACTGATCCGCTATAAGACATGATGCTCACTGAAGATTTTTCACTTTGATACACAAAAAAGAAGTACCCCAAACTCTTATACCTGTACCACAATATTCACAATAAAAAATTCTCGGAGACCGCTTAAGTGCTATATTACTTTGCTAAAAAAATAATTCTTGCATGTCCTCAAAAATATTCCACAAAATCAACAAATGTTCACTGCCTAAACTGTGAGAAAAATCTGCACAATAACCTGCAATTATATGTCAGTTCACCAAATCCTGAGCTAGGTCGCCATTTGTTACGATCGGGTCTCGTATAAATCAGTGGCTCTTATACATTGGACTAGACTGGCATAAATGCAACAACGGAAACGCTAGATCCAACCCCTGATATATAATCCCGTCGAACAAAGAACACATATACCCTCCAGAGTTATATCTGCGATAGCGGGGTATCTTAACTCTCAGTATCTATGTGCTTCTACTATAGGCTGATGTTCTCTGAAACAGCCTATTACCTATAACATATGGTTGCTTAGTTATGGTACACAAGGAAAAGATAGTTAACTTAATTAAATCACAAGAGTGATCTAATGCACACAAGAAGAAGGTTTACTTAACGTTACTTTAATCAATAATATCTGTCACTCCTTTATGAAAGAAAGTGTTGTAAAGTCCTCAAGCACCGAACAAGGAATCTTCTGAATAATGTCGGATGCTACTAAGAAGAACGTATCGGAAATGGAACCACAAAATAGCAGGAGGCAGGACAATGCACGTGTAGGCTAAATACACAAAAAGGCTGGACCTATAATGTTATTGGACACAAGAATATTATAAGCGGTGCAACAGTAATAATGCTCGCCACGAAAAGTAGTACTCCTATTAACAAAACCGGTCTATGCTGGTTGTGTCTCTCTACAGCAACCTAGACCTCAAAATGCTTGTGTAGAAATAATGGGTATGCATAAAAGAGTATATGATCTAATCCAGCTAATGTCTACCCGGGTTAACAAAGTCTAGCTGGGATGCGCAAAGGTACAGAATTCTGGTGGAGCAAGGCAGCTCCTAGCCTAGTGTGGACCTTGGGTCTGTGCGGCCTGATTACGTTAATATGAAGGGGTGCTCTCTTGAGGATTCTCGATCACAAGTATCGAGTATCCTCCTGGCGACCCTCAAAAGTAAAAGCAAATAGAGTTAGAACAGTGTTGGGTGGATTAGGCAAGCAGCCCTCACGCACTACACAGTCAGTCTAAACTCCAAGGTACACAGACAAAAGATCCACCCAGGTAACCCACAGAATCCGTAGTGTTGTGCAGCTCAAAAGTAGCCTACACACAGTGAAAACACCAACAGCAAGGTACCTGATCCCTAGTCTAGCATTATTTAACCCTGTAGAAACATTAGTGATTGATGGAGACAGTCCGAGCAATACAATCTCCCAAAAAGACAATGACTATCTTCAACCTTAGCCTAGTACATAAGAAATGTGAGATCCAGCATATAATACAGTCTGGCCACCAATTCAAGGTGTGGATGCAGGGAACCAGAGGGGGATTGATATTAATAAAAGGTGAGGAAGTAGTGGAAATGATAGAGGCAGTAGGAGAGAAAGATTCTAAGACAAGAGTGTGGAACAGTTCATGGGAGATGCTTAGAGTATGCTGTCTGGGACGGATCTGACCAGGATATTTCCAGGGACCGCATGGCTGGAGTCCCAGTTCGCAGGAATGGCACGAGGGCGCGCGACAGTCGCCCAGTAAGCAGCCGCCTAGTAGGCCGTGTTAGGCAGGAGGCAACGAATCCCGCGAGGCCTATGTAAGGGGGCCAGCCATGCGCCACACTCACCACCAAGTCACACCACCTGGTCTCTCTCTCTCTCTCTCTCTCTCTCCTGCTCGCCTTCCCATCATTCAACTACTTAACACAATACTTTCAATTGACTAAATAAAATAGAAAGGATTGTGACAGACGAAAACAAAGAACAGTTCTGAACTGTCTGCAACACAAGCTTTCTCGAGAAGGAAAGTACACAATGATAGGTAGACTGTAGCTACATTCTCTGCCCTGGCGAGTCCTAGCGAGTAAGCCATGCGGTTCTGGGGGAGGCGGTGAGCGTCACAGGTTCTTTACCCCTGCACAGCTTCTTACTCTGTACAGGGGCATGGTGCATCCTTATATTGAGTATTGTTCACATGTGTGGGGAGGATCCTCTCACACACCGCTCCTAGACAAAGTAGAAAGGAAAGCCT